>SJYT01074627.1:61310-89256 GCA_006410635.1 Cephalophus harveyi | reverse complement strand
CTTCAGAATGGACTGGTTGGATCTCCTTGCAGTCCAAGGGACTCTCAAGAGTCTTCTTCAACACCACACTTCAAAAGCATCAATTCTTCAGCACTCAGCCTTCTTCACAGTCCAACTCTCACATCCATACATGACCACTGGAAAAACCATAGCCTTGACTAGACAGACCTTAGTCTGCAAAGTAATGTCTCTGCTTTTGAATATACTATCTAGGTTGGTCATGACTTTTCTTCCAAGGAGTAAGCGTCTTCTAATTTCATGGCTGCAGTCACCATCTGCAGTGATTTTGGAGCCCAAAAAAATAAAGTCTGACACTGTTTCCACTGTTTCCCCATCTATTTCCCATGAAGTGATGGGACCGGATGCCATGATCTTTGTTTTCTGAATGTTGAGCTTTAAGCCAACTTTTTCTCTCTCCTCTTTCACTTTCGTCAAGAGGCTTTTTAGCTTCTCTTCACTTTCTGCCATAAGGGCGGTGTCATCTGCATATCTGAGGTTATTGATATTTCTCCTGGCAATCTTGATTCCAGCTTGTGTTTCTTCCAGTCCAGCGTTTCTCATGATGTACACTTATCCTTCCATAAGCAACTGGAAAACCAAGTATTGAGTTGGCCAAAACTTTCTTTCAAGTTTTTCTGTAACATCTTACGAAAAGCCCAAACAAGGTTTTTGGCCAGCCCAATGTATGAAGCAACTGTTAATAGATGCCAACTACAGGTAATAAAAGACTGATTCCTCAGAAAATGAAAACAAAGGAGGTAAGCCCTATGCGTGTGTGCACAGTCACATCCATCTCTGTCCATGGAATTTTTCAGGCAAGAATACTGGAGTGAGTTGCCATTTCCTCCTCCAGTGGATCTTCCCAATGCAGGGATCAAACCTGTATCTCTTGTATCTCCTTCATTGGTAGGCAAGTTCTTTACCAGCTGAGCCACTGGAGAATCCCTATGATTGTCTCAAGATTACTGCCTCCAGGCAGTTGCCTGGCCACAGTGCAGGGAGGGACAGCCAAAATAAAGCTCAGCGTTTCAGTGCATTAAGTAGCTAGAGATCAGAGGATGAGTGAGGAAGCTATTAAAAAATACAGAAGACAAAAAGTTAAAGAAAAAAAACTCTTCAGAGATCTGCAGTGGTTTAAAGGTTTTATTATTGAGTACTAATTGGCGTTGGGCAGGGTGAAGTAAATCAGTTGAGTACTTAAAAAGGGGTTTGGGGGGCAAAGAAAGAATGGAATGAAAAGCAGTAAACCAAACAATCTCAGTACCTCACAGATCTGGGAATACATATTCCCATCTGTCAAAGTATAGAGAACCTCTAATACTTGGGGCATTGGGTAGCATCTTCAGAAGAGTTGCGCTTCAATAGTGGGCCAAATTAGCGCTAGAATAAAAACTGCTATGAATTCACCCTACTATAAATCTTAAAAACAAGCCTCAAAATGTTCACATTGCTCTTCAAGTAACTTCCTGTGTGCCAGAACAATACTTTAAAGAAATACAACAAAATCCACACTTAACAATATAAAAATTACAATGTCTAGCATCCAATCAAAAATTATCAGACATGCAAAGAAACAGAAAAATATATAATCCATACCCAGAGGTAAAAGTGATCAATAGAAATGTACCTAGATATAACAGATAATGAAATTAACAGGCACTTTAACAGTTATTATAAACATTATAAATATATTCTAGAATATAAAGAAAATCAGGAATATATCGGCAAACATGGAAGATACAAAAACAATTCAAAGATAATTCTAGAGATTATAATATCCAAAATGAAAAATAAACGTAATAAAATTAAGAGCAAATTAGACCCAGCAGAAGAAAAGATTCATGAGCTTAGAAACAGCAATATCCACTACCCAAAATAAAGTTCCCTGGTGGTCTCAGTTCAGTTCAGTTCAATCGCTCAGTCGTGTCCAACTTTTTGCAACCCCATGAATCGCAGCACGCCAGGCCTCCCTGTTCATTACCATCTCTCGTAGTTCACTCAGACACATCCATCGAGTCAGTGATGCCATCCAGCCATCTCATCCTCAGTCATCCCCTTCTCCTGCCCCCAATCCCTCCCAGCATCAGAGTCTTCCAATGAGTCACCTCTTCGCATGAGGTGGCCAAAGTACTGCAGTTTCAGCTTTAGCATCATTCCTTCCAAAGAAATCCCAGGGATGATCTCCTTCAGAATGGACTGGTTGGATCTTGCAGTCCAAGGGATTCTCAAGAGTCTTCTCCAACACCACAGTTCAAAAGCATCAATTCTTCGGCGCTCAGCCTTCTTCATATTCCAACTCTGACATCCATACATGACCACAGGATAAACCATAGCCTTGACTAGACGGACCTTAGTCAGCAAAGTAATGTCTCTGCTTTTTAAAATGCTGTCTAGGTTGGACATAACTTTTCTTCCAAGGAGTAAGCGTCTTCTAATTTCATGGCTGCAGTCACCATCTCTCTCTTGCTTTTTCCATGATCCAGCGGATGTTGGCAATTTGATCTCTGGTTCCTCTGCCTTTTCTAAAGCCAGCTTGAACATCATAATTAGTATAATAAATATGGCACCGCGCATTGTAAGAGACCAGACACGTGGAAGTGCACCTGGAAAGAGCTGCAACTCATGAATTATTGTGAAAAGACAGAAGAAGGATTATCTGAAAGTGGATGACAAACCCATAAATGTTTGAGGTGTGTGCGTTTGTGTTTTTCATTGTGCTGGATTTCGCTGAATGCCGTTTTCTGTGTTCACATAGTGTTTCTCATGAATTCAATTGTACATAAGCACAGGTAAAATTTCTGTTATGCTCAGATTGTCCCCTAATAAATCAGTGGTGTTAGAATGAAATCGGTCTTCAAAACAATCATTGCAACAGAACTGCTGTATAATCATTTCACGAATCAGATTTCTGTGAGAGGAACAGTTTAAATATTTCTACATTGAATAATGTTTCTGATGTCCTATAAAAGTCTCTGCACTGACCTTGTAGAAGATTTATTAAGCACCCAGGCTTTGATTCAGATTTAAATTTGATCCTAACTTTACCTGTTTGATTTTGAACAAACATTCTTAACCTTTTCATGTTCATTTTCCTAAACTGTGAAATAATGCTGAAAACTTCTGTCTCATAGGGTTACTGTGATGATTAAAGCATAAAATGTATGCAGACTCCTTAGACAATGACTCACATACAAAGCAGACAATAAATAATGCTTTAACTATAAAAATACATTATTATGTTACTCATATCTTTAATCTATTGCTATTTGCATTATTATATAGTAATGTAATAATTGGGCTTCCCTGATGGCTCAGGAGTAAAGAATATGCCTTCCATTGGGTCACAAAGAGTCTGACATGACTTAACAACCAAACAACAACAACAAACATAATAATATGGTATCTGCTATATGTAGATAAATACAGCCCTGGCAAGTTTAGGTGGTTACTGCACAGTTAACATTGTCATCATTATTATTTTCTTTTTTCCCCTTCTTTCTTATTCTTTATGTATTTAATGGATTTGCGTTCCTTTCACCCAAATTGCTAGGAGATGGCAAAGCCTATGGGAAAACTGACAGCCTCTGAATGTAGGTCTTCTTCTTTCCTAGGGGAAATAAACAGATGTCAAAACGTCATTACAGGGGGACTTCCCTCGTGGTCCAGTGGTCAAGACGTTGTGCTTCCAATACAGGGGATGAGGTTCGATCCCTGGTTGAGGACCAAGGCTCTTGTATGCCAAATAAGTAACTGATTGGAACTTTCAAAAAAAGTTTCTAGGATGCCATTACTAAGCACATTTCTGGAGGATACCCAGAAAACAGGAGAAGGGAATGGCAAAGGCAGACATTGAAAGTCAGCATTTGAAAGCACAACGTGCTGGAGGAAGGAGCTTGATGCTCTCCTTGATGCTAGAGAGTAGGGGTGAGGCCGGGGTCCAGGTGGCGCTTGAGCCCCATAGCTGGAGGAGGGCACCAGGCTTTTAATGTCATGTTTGATTCTCTGCTGATTAGACTCCCTTGCATTGGAAAGGATGTTTTATGTTTGGTGGGATTAGATGGGAAAGGATTGTAGGGAGTGTTTCCTGTTTATTTCTTTTCGGTGAAAACCTTGGCAATGAGAGGAATCATAAGCCACTCAGGGGATAGGATGCTAAATGCCATCCCTGGGGCAATTAGGTGAGTTGTTGATATAGTGAATCCGAGGACTTTCCAAAGAATTTTAAGAGGAAGTAAAACAGCATCAGAGACAAGACTCATCTGCTTTAGTCACTGACTTAACTGTTCATACACAGTTTCAATAGGCCCCAGATTTTGAGGTAGTTTATAAAAGGATCCTTTTCTTAGGTTCAGCATCCTCAATATTTCCTCTTACCCAACACTTGATCATGTCCACTTAGGACCAACCCTAGGCTGAACTGATCCCTTCTTTCCTTTTGAGTCCCCATCAGCCTGTCCCTTCTTTTTTCTCTCCCTCTAAGCCCTTCTTCTCTGGGTATATTTAAATATTCTGAGGCTTCGGCGATATTGCAGAGTCATGAAAGAAAACTTTTACTTGGCTCGGTTGCTGCTCTCGTGTAATTGCTCCCCCTTCCATTGCCATTATCCACTTTCATGATTCATCGACACTCACGCTGCCATATCCCGTCATCCATGCCCCCTTAAAGGCCCTGCTCTCTAAATTCCAGGCCCATCATTCTTCTGAAACATCCTTCAGAGACCTCAAATGGCTTTCTTCTTGCTAATTCCAGTGACCTTTCCCCCCCTTCATATTCTTAATCTCTGGTGTATGTCACATCAGTAAACCATACTTTTTCCTTGACATCTTAACACTGCTCTATATTGGATTTCATTCTTACCATCTAACTACTGCCTTGGTTTTAAAACAATATCTCTTCTTGAGAAACTCTTCTTTATGTATAAAAAGTATCCACTTCATAGGTCTAAATGTTTCCAGTACATTGGTAAATCCCCAAACTGGGATTATTAGATGAAATTTTGATTTGTAGGGATATCCGATATATTGTCCTTTGGTAAATTGTTGTTACAATGGCAAAGTTTTAGTGCAGTGTGTATTAATTAAAGAAGATAAGAGCATCTTATCATATCATAAATATCAGATACTAAATGTCAAATACTTTATACAATTTTTGGAAACATTAAGTTATTTGAGTTAATTTCTCCAGTGCTTAAATCAGTATGTGAGCATGCTCAGTCACTCAGTCATGTCAGACTCTTTGCAATCCCATGGACTGTAACAGCCTCCTAGACGCCTCTGTTCATGGGATTCTCTGGGCAAGAATACTGGAGTAGGCAGCCATTGCCATCTCCAGGGGATCTTCTCTACCCAGGGATCAAACCCAAGTCTCCAGTGTCTCTTGCAGTGCAGGCAGATTCTTTACCCTCTGAGCCATCAGGGACTATTTAACAAATAATTGGAATATACATTTTTTCAAGAATTAACAAATATTTTTGTGAATAAAGTATGTGTGAAACAGAATATACAAAATATAGTCTGCTTTCATTTTTAATCAATTTTTTTTAACTCATACTCATTTGCTATTAGGAAATACCCACATTTTTTCCTTTGTAAAGTTTTGTGCAATTTCTGTTATCTGCTTACAGTTTTTTGGTATCTAAGTTTTTCCACAAATACAGAACCAATTCCTTCCTAGTCTAAACAAAAAGCAGGGATGGAGGAAAGCACCTAACCATGGATTTAAACATGTGTGGTCAACTTTCTCTATGACTAACTAGTTTTCCACATTTTAATTCAAATTGCTTTCTTCTAAATGGTCAATAGTTGTTTGTATCTTATTAGGCAAACTGTAAATACTTAACATCTGGAGTATATATTATTTATAGCAATTAGAAACCATCAATTTAATTTTCATAGAATGGATTTTACTTTTACTAATATTGAGCTTAATAATGGCAACACTAGACTTAAGCTTATTAAAAAGCCATATCATTATTTTTAATATATTACAGTCAGTGGAGCCAGGGATCTTTATATACCTAGTGCTAGACTGTGAATCCAGTTTTTATCTACTTGCTTTTATAATGATTGTCTTAAATCTTTATTTTTTTCATCAAAGTTTCACATTTAGTTATCATCAACTTGGGTTATTTCTATGTGGCATGTTTTAAACACTACAGTACATATGTCCATCTCTATCTTGATTCAGTTACCCTATAATGTCATGTGGGACTCAGAGCATCATACTATTAGAAAGATGTAGAAGTACCGAAAAACCAGCCTATCCAGTAAAGGAAAGCTCTAGATAGAGGGGATGCTAAATGAAACATTGTTCAAATAAAAAATGAAGAAAATAGAAACATGATTTTCTGGAAAAGAAAATAAGGTAAACATATAATAGCTATTTATTCTATTTGAATAATAGTTTCAAAGTAACTTTCAAAAGTCTAAACTGTGATTACTATGGAACATTGCTTTAAATGTATCATCACTCTTCTCATAAATTCTTCAATTTGACTTTTTACTTGCAAAGACAGCAAACACCTGAACGATTTAAGTTTCCTGAAATATGACTCCATGATACTATCCAAACCAAGCATAAACAACCCCTGATATGACTGAACTTTTAATTCTTGCATATATTCTCTTCCTTTGGTCTGAACAAAGTTGATTGTGGAAATCAGTATTTTTACATTGCTTTTCTTCAAAATGTCATTGCACAATTTCTGTGGCTAGCAGACTTGACTGGACAGTTGGAGAGGCAGAGACATTTCATGCCATATAAATTGAATATTTTCATGTTGTAGCTTAGTCACTAAGTTGTGTCCAACTCTTTTGTGACTCAAAAGAATGATATGTGTGACTGTAGCCCACCAGGCTCCTCTGTCCATGGGATTTCCCAGGCAAGAACACTGGAGTGGGTTGCCATTTCCTCCTCTAGGGATCTTCCCAACCCAGGGATGGAGCCTGTGTCTACTATTTGGCAGGTGGATTCTTTACTGCTGAGTCACCTGGGAAATCCAAAGTGAAAATTAGCATTCTTATTTTTTAAAAGTTCTTCAAGAACATTGTGAATCTCGAAGGACCCCCCTTCTCTTCAATCATGAGCCTCTGGGCATGCGGCTCACTTCTCTTTTCTCACAAAGAGCTTCTATTGCAACTGTATTGCTTCATCAAGTATGCAAGGTGATTTCTCTCTCTGTTCACTACTGAACACTAGGGTGACTATGTGCTCAAATTTCATTAATATATAGTACCCAGATTCAAGCCATCTACTGTGGGTCCCATCATTCCCCAAATAGTGTTTCAAATTTTATGCCTAATCCATTCCTCTTGCAGCATTCTATATGATTGAAGAGAAATGATACAAAATTTTCATGTGACATTATAAATAATGTCGGTCTTCTCCCTTAACTAACTACTTATACATCTATGGAGATAGGTCTATATAATATATCTTAAAATATTTTGTGTATTGACTTTTATATATTTGTGTTCCCCCAGGTTTGTCTAAAATGAATCACCATTGTATCTATCCAAACTCTATTTAACTTTCAAGCTTGACCAAGTTTCATGTTCTCTATGAAATAGTTCAAATTCCTCCAACTGATATCAATCTATATCTTTCTGAAAGTTTACAGACTATTTTCCTATCATTTGAAAAAAAATTCCTTACTTACTAAGGCTGTATCCCCAAATACTCTTTGAGGACATACATACTAAATGCCGTGTAAGTAACCGTGTCTAAGTATTCCCAAAATATTGATGGCACTGCTGTTGAAAATATTTATTTCTGGGGCTGCCTGGTTTGAATAAAGCTGAGTGTCCCCTTGTCATTTCCTTTGATTAATCTGATTCCTAGAAATCAGCTGTGGGAGGCATTCTAAAGATTCTAATAAAAGTTTAACTGTCAAAATAAAGGCCACAGATCTCAAGAGACACAATACTTAGAATTTGGTTCTACCTAAAACTGGTTCAGTTCAATTCAGTTCAGTCGCTCAGTCATGTCTGACTCTTTGTGACCCCATGAACTACAGCACGCCAGGCCTCCCTGTCCAGCACCAACTCCCAGAGTCCACCCAAACCCATGTCTATTGTGGCGGTGATGCCATCCAATCATCTCATCCTGTGTCGTCCCCTTCTCCTCCTGCCCTCAATCTTTCCCAGCATCAGGGTCTTTTCAAATGAGTAAACTCTTCACATCAGGTGGACAAAGTATTGGAGTTTCACCTGCAACATCAGTCCTACCAATGAACACCCGGGACTGATCTTCTTTAGAATGGACTGATTGAATTATCTTGCAGTCCAAGGGACTCTCAAGAGTCTTCTCCAACATCACAGTTCAAAAGCATCAATTCTTTGGTGCTCAGCTTTCTTTATAGTCCAACTCTCACATCCATACATGACCACAGGAAAAAAACATAGCCTTGACTAGATGGATGGACCTTTGTTGACAAAATTATGTTTCTGCTTTTTATATGCTGTCTAGGTTGGTCATAACTTTCCTTCCAAGGAGTAAGCATCTTTTAATTTCATGGCTTTAATCACCATCCCCAGAAAATAAACTCAGCCACTGTTTCCACTGTTTCCTCATCTATATGCCAGGAAGTGATGGGACCAGATGCCATGATCGTAGTTTTCTGAATATTGAGGTTTAAGTCAACTTTTTCACTCTCCTCTTTCACTTTCTTCAAGAGGCTTTTTAGTTCCTCTTCACTTTCTGCCATAAGGGTGGTGTCATCTGCATATCTGAGGTTATTGATATTTCTCCCAGCAATCTTGATTCCAGCTTGTGCTTCTTCCAGCCCAGGGCTTCTCATGATGTACTCTACATATAAGTTAAATAAGCAGGGTGACAATATACAGTCTTGACGTACTCCTTTTCCTATTTGGAACCTGTCTGTTGGTCCATGTCCAGTTCTAACTGCTGCTTCCTGACCTGCATACAGATTTCTCAAGAGGCAGGTCAGGTGGTCTGGTATTCCCAACTCTTTCAGAATTTTCCACAGTTTATTGTGATCCACACAGTCAAAGGCTTTGGCATAGTTAATAAAGCAGAAAAAGGTGTTTTCCTGGAAATTTCTTGCTTTTTTGATGATCCATCGGATGTTGGCAATTTGATCTCTGCTTCCCCTGCCTTTTCTACAACCAGGTTGAACATCTGGAAGTTCATGGTTCACGTATTGCTGAAGCCTGGCTTGGAGAATTTTGAGCATTACTTTACTAGCATGTGAGATGAGTGCAATTGTCCAGTAGTTTGAACATTCTTTGGTATTAGTTTCTTTGGGATTGGAATGAAAACTGACCTTTACCAGTTCTGTGGCCACTGCTGAGTTTTCCAAATTTGCTGACATATTGAGTGCAGCACTTTCACAGCATCATCTTTTAGGATTTGAAATAGCTCAACTGGAATTCCATGACCTCCACTAGCTTTGCTCATAGTGATGTTTCCTAAGGTCCACCTGACTTTACATTCTGGGATGTCCACCTCTAGGTGAGTGTGAGTGATCACACCTTTGTGAATATCTTGGTCAGATAAAACCAGATAAACCTGGTACTCTTTGGCAATCAGAAGATTAGTCTTTCTAACATTACACTTTCCATTTGTACTTAACAGGCATGATACACGAAAAAACTTTAACAACATATTTTCATCTTTGTCTTATACACAGAAGTATCAGCTTGATTCATAAGAATGAGTTATGGAAGTGATTGCTGCCATTACCGTATTCCTTCTTATGCTCATACAGTTCAGAACATTATGATTCTATTAACTGAATGCCCAAGATTCAAATAAGTTTTTCTCTGCCTGAATCACATCTTAATAATTTCATTGTCAGTTCAGTTCAGTTCAGTTCAGTCACTCAGTCGTGTCCGACTCTTTGCGACTCCATGAATCGCAGCACGCCAGGCCTCCCTGTTCATTACCATCTCTCGGAGTTCACTCAGACTCACATCCATCAAGTCAGTGATGCCATCCAGTCATCTCATCCTCGGTCGTCCCCTTCTCCTCCTGCCCCAATCCCTCCCAGCATCAGAGTCTTTTCCAATGAGTCAACTCTTCCCATGAGGTGGCCAAAGTACTGGAGTTTCAGCTTTAGCATCATTCCTTCCAAAGAAATCCCAGGGCTGATCTCCTCCAGAATGGACTGGTTGGACCTCCTTGCAGTCCAAGGGACTCGCAAGAGTCTTCTCCAACACCACAGTTCAAAACCATCAATTCTTCGGTGCTCAGCTTTCTTCACAGTCCAACTCTCACATCCATACATGACCACAGGAAAAACCATAGCCTTGACTAGACGGACCTTAGTCAGCAAAGTAGTATCTCTACACTGTCAGTATTCCATAAAAAGTCAGTTCTGAGTCCTGCTACAGAGTACCAGGAAAGTAACGGAGTTTGAGTGGCATGTAGGGTTTGATCTGGATTAGATCACCTATTTATAAAGCTGTCAGTCTACAGATGGAATAAAAAAACATGAATGAAGCAGAGAAAACAGAGCATTGTGAAAAACTGAACAAGGAAAGTATTCTACATTTGAAAATGATTAGAAATATGGTCTTGAATGAATCACTTTATCTCCTGGAACTTAAAATAGGAGGAAAATGATATATCTTGATGGTCTGAATTTGAAAATAATATTTCTAAATCTCTTTCTCTCCCATATTTTAATTATTTTCCTGTACTTTTTATTATTATAATTTTAATTCTGTTAATATTTATATTACTGGGAATTTAGAATACACCTAGAATTGTGGTAAACTGAGTTTGAAAAGAAGCTGAATAGGATTGGTAAAGCTATGAGTTTGTGTTCTCTATGATACTGCTTTCCATACTAATATATAGAAATATGCATAAAACTGAGTCTGGGTCATAGGATCAGAGAGTAATCAAAGAAGTATTCTTAGAAAGTGGAGCCTTTAAGCAATGTCCTTGGAAACTATAAAATGCAGTGTTATTTCAGATCTCCTAATGACTCTTTGTTTCTTGCTGTGTTGTGAGTCTCACATGAATGTGAACCCTGAGTATACAACCCTATAAATGCAAGTTTTCTCCTGGGAAACCAGGACACGTTAACTATACCTGCTAATTTTTTCCTGCATATATTCTAAAACATACTTGAA
Source organism: Cephalophus harveyi (assembly GCA_006410635.1). Taxonomy (NCBI): domain Eukaryota; kingdom Metazoa; phylum Chordata; class Mammalia; order Artiodactyla; family Bovidae; genus Cephalophus; species Cephalophus harveyi. The sequence goes on along the minus strand of SJYT01074627.1, from coordinate 78,156 downwards.
ACTTCGACGGAACGATGGACGTTTGGTGGTCAAGAACTTCAACTTATTTCAGAGAAGTATTCTAAGTCATCATCTTCTGTTTTCTTAGCTGAAAGAAAAAGGTTCAGTATTTATAATAGGGCTATTAAGACTGTAAAACTTTTTTGAGTTCTACTCTTTGAAAATTTTCAGGTGACTTTTCATACTGTAGTGAGGAAGAGAGAGGGATTAGAAATAACTGCTCAAAGCAATTAATTATTCTCTGGAGAACATCTATTGTGTTGCCTTCAGAGAAAACACTTGCATTAAGGACATTTCAGAATAGTTATCATTGATGAAATATGGAGTACTTCAAATTAGATGACCCTAGAAACCGATGTTACTGTAGATATTAGTCAAAAGTTTCTCTGCATTTTAAATAAACATCATTCTACAGTTTCCTCTCATTGTTCCCCATACTCCACAGCCTATCAAGGCTAAGTGTTCTTATTTCCAGATAAATTTTCTTTAAAATTGTGAATGGTCCTTTTATTTTGGGACTTTTTAAATTTTGAATGAAATCAACAAGCTATTTCATTTCATCCTTTTAAGCAAATGCCTACTGTTTAATCAACAAAGTGAAAATGTGTTGGAATTGGTATAGAATCAGCACATAGCCAGTCACTGGAAAACCTTTCTGGCTCAAACGTGGTTCACTGTTGCCGCTTCAATTATTAATTTCTTTATTCAGCACTTTCCCAATATGATGAGGTTAAAGACTTTTCTGAAGAAATACATAGGAATATTGCTAAGTCGCTTCAGTCGTGTCCGACTCTGTGCGACCCCATAGACGGCAGCCCACCAGGCTCCCCCGTCCCTGGGATTCTCCAGGCAAGAACACTGGAGTGGGTTGCCATTTCCTTCTCCAATGCATGAAAGGGAAAAGTGAAAGTGAAGTCGTTCAGTCGTGTCTGACTCTTTGCGACACCATGGACTGCAGCCTACCAGGCTCCTCCCTCCATGGGATTTTCCAGGCAAGAGTACTGGAGTGGGGTGCCAGTGCCTTCTCCAACATAGGAATACAAGAAGACAAAATATTTTCTGTGTTCTTGAGAAACTTGAATTCTACTGGAGAAGAAAAGCATGCCACCAACTAAATTGCAACATAATACAGTAAATGGCTTTCCCACTTCTGACAGACTTTGGGTTTCCCTGGCGACTCAGATGATAAAGCATCTGCCTGCAATGTGTGAAATCCAGGTTCGATCCCTGGGTCGGGAAGAGCCCTTGGAGAAGGAAATGGAAACCCACTCCAGTACTCTTGCCTGGAAAATTCCATGGACTGAGGAACCTGGTGGGCTACAGTTCATGGGGTCACAAAGAATTGGACACGACTGAGTGACTTCACTCACTCACAGTAAATGACACCTGCTACAGAGAGCTGACTCATTGGAAAAGACCCCAATCCTGGAAAAGATTGAGGGCAAGAGGAGAAGGGGACAACAAAGGGTGCGATGGTAGGATGGCATCACTGACTCAATGAACTTGAATTTGAGCAAACTCAGGAAGATGCTGAAGGACAGGGAAGCCTGGAGTGGGGCAGTTAGTTCATGGGGGCATAAAGACTTGGAGATGATGAACTAACACAGATATGACTGAGAATGACCAGGAAGTTTCCCAAAAATAGATTCGCTATTATTAGCATTCTGGAGATTAAGACCCTGAAACTAAGTTTTTCTAAGTATGGATTGTAGAAATTGTTGTAAGGATATCTCCCTTACAAGTTTCCCTCCCTGGAAGTTCTTGAGTTGTCTTTTCCTAGGTAAACAAGAACTTCATAGAATTGAAGTGTTTCTTTATAATCAGGATTTTCTTGGTGGCTCAGACGTTAAAGAATTTGCCTGCAATACAGGAGACCTGGGTTCAATCGCTGGTTCAGGAAGATTCCTTGAAGAATGGAATGACAGTCCACTCCAGTATTTTTGCCTGGAGAATTCCATGGACAGAAGAGCCTGGTGGGCCACAGTCCATGGGGTTGCAAAGAGTCAGGTACAACTAAGGGACTAACACTCACTCACTCAATTTTTGCAATTAAACATTTTGAAAGGAGTCAAAACAATATAAAAGTGACAAGTTGTTTCAAAGACTATAATAAAGCATCAGTTCTGGAAAGAAAAACAATGCACTTCTGAAAGTTGTGTTAAAATATTTGGTTCTTTAATCTAGTCATTGAGATAGCCCTTAAATTTACTTTCAAATAAAAATTTAATCAAATAAATACAATAAAGAATAATAGTGCAGTTGCTGACACATTTCATAAAGTATGATTGACATAATTAAAAATGATAGAGACAGATATTTTTAGTCCAAAACTTAAAATGATATGTAGAAATTTTAAATCCATAGTTGTGAAGATATTTGCTCGTCTATTAGAATCAAGTACGTAAATGAGATGCCTTAAAATTGTGCTATAGGAGGAATGAAACTAGTCTTAATTAAACACAAACCATGTGTGAAGCACAAAATTTAGAAAATTCAATCCCACATAAAGAAATACATTGAAAATAATTGCATTAATTGCTTTAAATTATTGACACACATTATAATAATACATGCACTATTTAAATAATATTAAAATAATTTAGCTAATACTTAAATGTGAGAGATGGACCATAAAGAAGGCTGAGCATCAAAGAATGGATGCTTTTGAACTGTGGTGTTGGAGAAGACTCTTGAGAGTCCTTTGGACTGCAAGGAAATCCAACCAGCCCATCCTAAAAGAAATCAACTCTGTTACTTATTGGAAGGGCTCATGCTGAAGCTGAAGCTCCAATATTTGGCCAGTTGATACAAAGAGACAACCCACTGGAAAAGATCCTGAAGTTAGGAAAGACTGAAGGCTGGAGGAGAATGGGGAGACAGAGAATAAAATAGTTAGATGGCATCATTGACTCCATGGACATGAGTTTGAGGTAATTCTGGGAAATAATGAAGGACAGGGAAGCCTAACATGCTGTAGTCCACGGATTGCAAACAGTTGGTAACAACGTAGCAACTAAACAACAACAAATAATAAACAATTTAAAGTTCTATAAATTGTATAGTTTTAAAATTTAAATTCCAATTTCAGCTCATATAGATTAGCTTGAATTAAGAAATAAGCATGTGTTTACCTAACTATAGGGAGTAAATAAAATTAAAGCCTAAACATGCAATATGTTATTTATGTTATCATCCATATAGATATTCTTATATATATATATATATATGTCCATATATATATGGAAAATTTACATAGAAATATGTCTAGATTTATAAAATAGTTTTCTAAGATCACTTACTGTCAAAGGACATGTTAACAATGTAATAATAAGTAAAATAATACATAACATTTTTGTTTCATACCTAAAATAGCTAACATATAAAATTTTATTTCCAATCATTTTTCAATAATTTATATATAAGGTTTAAAAGGTGTTAAGGGTGATTTGCATTTTCTTATTTTTTCTATATTTTATAATGCTTAATAACAAGCATATACTACTTGGAACTCCCCTGTGGCTCAGACAGTAAAGAATCTGTCTGCACTGCAGGGGACCTGGGTTCAGTCCCTGGGTTGGGAAAATTCCTGTGGAGAAGGGAATGGCTACTCACTCCAGTATTTTTGCCTGGAGAGTTCCATGGACAGAGGAGCCTGGTGGGCTACAGTCCATCGGTTTGAAAGAGTTGGACATGACTGAGCGACTAACATACTATATCAGTTCAGTTCCATCGCTCAGTCATGTCTGACTCTTTGCGACCACTTACTTAATTAAAGAAAAAATAAGTTTATTGCTTCAAATTAGTTTTATTCATGTATCTTAGTGAATATTTTCATGGAAATATCTAATCAACAAAAGCCATAATTTAAGAAAATAAGGTAGTAGTTAATATGTCATCTTGTAAATATACTTCTTAAACTTATATGTAGCAGAGTCAAGAGCATTTTCAGCTAGACTTGTTACCTAGAGAGTTCCTGGCTCCTTGAAACGTGTTGCAGGGCCATAGTGCATTATGGTACCAAAAATTAGGCAAATTAATTTTTAAGTAAAATAAAAACAAGTACTTCAATAATTAAATTGTTAACTTTCTGGGCTAGGAGTTTGATGACAGCTAATATTTTTAGTGACAAAATACTTATTGGAGGTATAAAGTTTTAGATGAAATTGTTTGGGAAGAAAGAAAGCCTATGAGATTCATTATCAAGGATCAATGTACAAAACTGTGTTCAGCTACATATTACAGATAAAGACTGATTTGTTTTTCATCAAATTATCTTTTTTTTTTCCTATAGTTTAAGAGTGAGGCTTCTTTATTCTCTGTCTTTCTAGTTAGTTAAGGTCGTGTGAATGTGTTCTTACCAATTGAATATGAGACACATAACTTTTGAACCTGGATGATAAAAGTTTCCATGCAGCCCTCCATTTTCTCCCGCCTGTAGGCTAGTTTCAGAGAACGACAATGTTTAGAGGTCAATAGAACCCCAATAGGACTTCCCTAGTGGCTCAGACAGTAAGGCATCTGTCTACAATAAGGGAGACCCGGGTTCAGTCCCTGGGTTGGGAAGATTCCCTGGGGAAGGAAATGGCAATCCACTCCAGTATTATTGTCTGGAAAATCCCATAGACAGAGGAGCCTGGTAGGCTACAGTCCATGGGGTCGCAAAGAGTCGGACATGACTGAGAGACTTCACTCACTCACTCAGTGCCTCTGAGTTATCATATTCAAGGATGCTCAATAAAGAACTGCATGAACTATTTTTTAAATGAGAATGAAATAACTTATGTCAAGTCATAGGAAATTTGGGGTTGTTAGTCTATCTGATTAATACAGAAATTAGTGCTTTTAATTAGGATACTATATAGCAAAACCCTGAAATACATGGTAGTGGTTTAGCTGATGGGCAGCACTCAACAAAGGAACAGACAACTGCCTGTAAAGATGTCTTGCAGACAATATGGTTACTGAGTCTATAGCTCTAGGGTAAGTCATTGGATAGAATCATATTGATGCTGTGTTTTGATTATTATTGGCTTTCCAATTAAAGTATAATGAGACACTTGTAGGTGAGAATTAGTGATTTTTTAATGAGATTGAAAAAACATTAGGGAAGTCTAGCAATCAAGAGCCTTAAAGCTTTCCAAAAAACCAGTTCTTTCTAAAGGCCAAATGATGGGCTTCCCTGGTGGTTCAGTGGTAAAGAATCCACGTGCGATGCAGGAGATGTGCATTTGACCCCTGGCTCAGGAAGATCCCTTGGAGAAGGTAATAGCTACTCACTCCAGCATCCTTGAGAATTCCATGGACAGAGGAGCCTGGTGGGCTATAGTCCATGGGGCTGCAAAAGAGTTGGACACAACTTACTGAATAAACAATAGATATAATAGATCACAAATTTCAAAGAATCAAGATCTCATGGTTTAAAAAAAAACATCAAATGTCAAATAACACATTATTAGTGTTAACTTCCCTTCCCACCTTGTTTTAAATTTCCAAATATCTTCAGAATAGTCAGCATTAGCTTGATTAAATGAATAGGATTTAGGATTTACATCTAGGAAAAAAGTTAGGTTGAGATTGCTGGAGTCAGAATTGTTTGGAACAAGAGCATCTTAAGTTTTTGAAGGAATTATATTAAAAAAAAAATCAATCCAGACTCTACTCTTCCAAAAATCATCTGATTGATCAAGCAATAAAACAAGCTTTAATTTCCAAAGCCAGAGGTCAGAAGTGAATTTGGTAAACACTATAGTCACTTCATGGGAAATAGATGGGGAAACAGTGTCAGACTTTTTTTTTGGGCCGGGGGTGCTCCAAAATCACTGCAAATGGTGATTGCAGCCATGAAATTAAAAGACGCTTACTCCTTGGAAGAAAAGTTATGTCCAACCTAGATAGCATATTCAAAAGCAGAGACATTACTTTGCCGACTAAGGTCCGTCTAGTCAAGGCTACAGTTTTTCCAGTGGTCATGTATGGATGTGAGAGTTGGACTGTGAAGAAGGCTGAGCGCTGAAAAATTGATGCTTTTGAACTGTAGTGTTGGAGAAGACTCTTGAGAGTCCCTTGGACTGCAAGGAGATCCAACCAGTCCATTCTGAAGGAGATCAGGCCTGGGATTTCTTTGGAAGGAATGATGCTAAAGCTGAAACTCCAGTACTTTGGCCACCTCATGCGAAGAGTTGACTCACTGGAAAAGACTGTGATGCTGGGAAGGATTGGGAGCAGGAGGAGAAGGGGACGACCGAGGATGAGATGGCTGGATGGCATCACTGACTCAATGGACATGAGTCTGAGTGAACTCTGGGACATGGTGAAGTACAGGGAGGCTTGGCATGTTGCAACTCATGGGGTTGCAAAGAGTCGGACATGACTGAGTGACTGAACTGAACTGAACTGATAGTCCTCAAAGAAGCTTCCCCAGTGGCTCAGTGGTTAAATAATCCACCTGCAATACAGGAGGAACAGGTTTATCCCCTGGGTAGGGAAGAGCCCCTGGTGAAGGAAATAACAACCTACTCCAGTATCCTTACCTGGAAAATCTTATGGACAGATAGCCTGGTGGGCTACAGTCCATGGGGTGGCAAAGAGTTATGAACAACTCAAGTGACTTAGCCCATGTTCCTCAAGAAGGTGATATCCACCGATACCCATTTTATTTATGGCCATGCAGGGTATAACCATATAATTTATTGCTTGGCCTGATGCTTTGAAGAGTAGAAGGATGTGCTATTATTAATAATACAGAGACAAAAGGCACCTACCAGGATGCTCTGAGCAATCCCTTGTCATGGAAAAAAAGTGGAAAATAAAGGAGACACTCGAGGGAAGAGCCAGGTACCACTGAAGGCAAGAGCCAACGGAGCGTCTCTGGAGAGCAGAATCCGGTCTAATTGGTACGTTTTCCACATCTCCTGGGTAGAGGATTTTCATAATGATGGCCCAAGTGGATTTCAGAAAAGATTTCAAAGTCTGCTGTTTTCTGTCAATCTTTCATTTTCTAAATGAGGAATTTCACTGAGCTATCCCCTCTCTTTTTCTAACATTGTATATTGGGTGTTGAGGAGTGGTAGATAGTATCTCCCTTCAGTTCATATATTGTTACATCACAAGGAGCTACTAAGGACTCTGTATTTCCTGTGGATCTTGGACTTTGAATTGGATACAATTACTAAGTGGGCCTTTAAGTTGGCTCCCTGAAGGCCAAGGTGTCTGTATTTTACTGTGTGGGAATGAGTAAAATGGACATTTTGTTTCCTAAGGTGAAGACCATAAAAGGAAGAAGTTGGCTAGTTGTTCGTCAGTATGTTTCACTTTCCCACTGGCTTTGGGATCGCCTGCCTGTCTCTTTCTCCCTTTTGTTATATATGGCTGGTTAATTGAGTCTTAGCTAATGGAAGTGGATGGGAGGGATGCTCTTCACCTCCAGGGCTGGCTCCTAAATGCTCTTACATTACTTCTCGGAATTCTCTTTTACTCCTATAGCCAGCTGGATGCAAAGTTCCAGGACAAAATAATGGCACCCAAGGGGATGATGAAGCCACAGATGGAAGGAGCCAGGGTCCTCAAATCACCATCAAACACCTGCCCCAATGTGTTTTATGAGCAAGAAATGAGCCTCTATTGTGCAAAAGCCTCAGAAATTTGGAAGCTGTTTCTAAGAACATTTCGGTGAGCCAACCAAAAGCACTGGCTTAGTGACCCTAAGTGTCCACACTGGCACTCAGTTTCAGGTCAGTCATCTGAAGGATGAAGACAAATAATAACTCCCCATAAGTGACTTAATTCATACAAAAAAAGTTAAGTTTGAAATAAAAAATATTACAGAGAAAGCAAGCAATAAAATGGGAGAGTGGGAGAAATATTTGCAATAAACCATAGTAGTAAATGCCAAAGCCATGGAAAATAGGGACTCATAGTCTGATATTTAAGGTTGGTCCAGATCTTGTCTGGAAAGTAGGTAATTGATTGACACCTAAGTCTAAAGACTGATTGCCTCAGCTCTGTAGTTAATTATTTTTCTGAAAAAATTGAGTGGTTTTATTTTTATTTCCATGATATGCTGGGTTGTTTGTGGTTCCCCACAACAATTATACTGAATTAGAGAAAGTTAAGTTTGAATGAAAGAGGATGTCTTATTCTTGTCCAAGTGAAAGCTCGTATATGAGGATAAGAGTTGGAGTAAGGGGAAATGAGAGCGTGGAAATGAGAAATCGCTGCAACTCTCTGACAAATGACCAAAGATAACAGAGGTCAACTTGGGAAATAGAAGTGGTGTAGATCATTGAACAATTCCCTGGACTGTTGGATAGAGCCCTCTCCAATTTCTTGTTTCAGTAACTGTAAGTTGAGTGCCTATCATAGTTTCTGATGCTTGGTGGGAAAATAGTAGGTACTTGGTAACACAGAGGTGAGAGAGAGGGAAAAAAGCTTGTTACATCCCAGCTTATGATTTGATCATAAAGTTCCAATATTCATTTTTGCATTTAAAAAAAAAGACAGGACTAATTTCCCCAGTAATCTAGTGGTTAAGTCTCTCTGCTTCCACTGCAGGGGAAGTGCTCTGCGGGTTTGATCCCTGCTTGGGGAAAACTAAGGTCCCACGTGCTGTGTGATGGGGCCCACAAATAAATAAAAAATACAAGACTAATATATATTTACCCTCATTTAGATTATAGCTGCATTTTAAAAATAATTGTATTTATTTATTTTTGACCGTGCTGGGTCTTATTTCCGTGTGAGTTTTTCTCTAGCGGCTGTGAGTGGGGGCTACTCGCTAGCTGCCGTGTGTGGGCTTCTCACTGCCGTGGCTCCTCTTGTGGAGCACAGCCTCTCGGGTATACAGGATTCAGCAGTTGTAGCTCCGGGCTCTAAAGCACAGGCTCAACAGTTGTGTTTCATGGGCTTAGTTGCTCCGCGGCATGTGGGATCGTCCCAGATCAGGGATCGAATCCACGTCTTCTGCAATGTCAGGCAGATTCTTTACCACTGATCCACCAGGGAAGCCCAGCTGCATTTTAACAGATAAGATTTTTGCCTTCAGAGTTTGTTTCTACCCTGCTTAACATATGGTATGCTGCTGCTGCTAAGTCACTTCAGTCGTGTCCGACTCTGTGTGACCCCATTGACGGCAGCCCACTAGGCTCCTCTGTCCCTGGGATTCTCCAGGCAAGAAGACTGGAGTGGGTTGCCATTTCCTTCTCCAACATATGGTATACAGTCAATTAAAAAAAAAGGGGGGGAGTCATTTATTGTTCTTTTTCCAAAGTGAAGTGAAAGTCTGTAAGCCACATCTGAATCTTTGCAACCCCAGGGACTGTACCCTGTCAGGCTCCTCTGTCAGTGGAATTCTACAGGCCAGAATACTGGAATGGGTAGCTGTTGCCTTCTCCAGGGGATTTTCACAACCCAGGGATGGAACAGGTCTCGCACTCGGCAGGAGAATTCTTTAAGATCTGAGCCACCAGGGAAGCCCATTCTATTTCAAAAGACACCTTGAATAGATCTGAAGGTCCTCGGCAGTCTGTTCAATTTTTGTTTAAATCACCTTTCAGAGATGGTTTCATGCATGCTAAGTCACTTCAGTCATGTCTGACTGTTCGTGACCCTGTGAACTATAGCCCGCCAGGCTTCCCTGTCCATGGGATTCTCCTGGAGTTTGTTGCCAGGTCCTCCTCCAGGGACCTTCTAGACCCAGGGATTGAACTTGCTTCTCTTAAGTCTTCTGCATTCGCAAGCAGGTTCTTTACCACAGCGCCACCTGGGAAGCCCCCTTCCACTATGGGACTCAGTAAACAACACTTTATGTGTAATTTAGTCATGCCTCACAATAACTCACAAGAAGAGGCTCTATTATTCCCACTTTACAGAAGACAGATATTGAGGCAGAGAGGTTAGTGTGTGCGTACTTAGTTGTTCGGTCATGTCAGATTCTTTGTGACTCCATGGACTGTAGCACGCCAGGCTCTCTGTCCATGGCATTTTCCTAGCAAGAATAATGGAATAGGTTGCTACTTTCTACTCCAGAGGAGCAATCCCATGTCTTCCACGTCTCCTGCATTCAGTTCAGTTGCTCAGTCATGTCCGATTCTTTCTGACCCATGATCAGCAGCATGCCAGGATCCCCTGGCCATCACCAACTCTGGAGTTTACTCAAACTCGTGTCCATCGCATTGGTGATGCCATCCGACCATCTCATCCTCTGTCATCCCCTTCTCCTCCTGCCTTCAATCTTTCCCAGCATCAGGGTCTTTTCCAGTGAGTCTTTTCTTTGCATCAAGTGGCCAAAGTAGTGGAGTTTCAACTTCAGCATCAGTCCTTCCAATGAACACCCAGGACTGATCTCCTTTAGGAAGGACTGGCTGGATCTCCTTGAAATCCAAGGGACTCTCAAGAGTCTTCTCCAGCACCACAGTTCAAAAGCATTAATTCTTTGGTGCTCAGCTTTCTTTATAGTCCAATTCTCACATCCATACATGACTACTGGAAAGACCATAGTCTCCTGCATTAGCAGGTGGATTCTTTACCAGTGAGCCACCTGGGAAGCCCAGATAGAAGTTAAGCTGCTAAAAAGTGGTGAAAATGAGCTCAGACTCACGTCTGACTCTAATGCCTCATGTTATGCTTGTTTCCTGACTGTAAAACAACTAATGTATTGTTTTACAGTTTACCTGATACTGTTCTACCTGTTCTTTAATTTAATCCACACAGTAATTCTGTCAAGTAAGCACTATTGTTCCCCTATTTATAGGTGAGGGGATTGAAGGTCTATGTGTGAGCTGCCCATGGTATCATTGCCCTGATCAGACTATTACATCTTCATTTCACAGCCTCTCAGTCCTAACTACACAGAGAATTTCTAATCAAATCATGTACACACGGCACATGTATATATTCCCAGCAGCCTTACTCAAATCAAAAATTCTTCATCACCACGTAAGTAGTGAAGGCAAACACCAAGGTAATGAAGTCTGAACTGAGAACAAGCATCAGGGCAGCTATATGTTCTGGCTAAATAAAAGCAACATGGGGAATTACAAGAGGTCCTGCCCAGAACTTCAAAGGAAATATTGCTATCCTTATTAAGAGCTCTTAATGCATAGTTATCCAAAACCAAATGCCTGCTATGGGAATTTTCTATGCCACATTCAATGGCATCATTGCCCACTAGTCAATGTAAGACATAAAAGAAAAAAAAACATAGAAATTTCAGGTGTTAAATTAGCCACCCTGGGGCATCTCTACACAGTCTCTTGGATGCTATAAAGGAAATATATGGAATGTGACAAAGAAAATTAATTAAAATAGGCTATAAAACCATCCAAGTTCAAACAAATTGTGGCCCCTAACACATACCAATTCTATACCTGCAGGCAAAACTTCATGAAATCCAGGCAAGCTAAAGCATATTTTTATACTTTAATGAGGAAAAGGGGTTGTCATGTTTCTTAGCTATTCAGAAATCTATTCTGGCCACCTTGCATTTGAGAATTCTAACAAGAAAAATTTACCGAGCACTTATAGCCCTTTCTTCAGCAAAAGCAGCAGAGTGCTTGATTCAGTTCTATTTGGGAGTTTTCAATAAAAGATTAAGTTATTTAAAAATAACATTTTATCAATTAAAAAAAATACCTAAGTTTCAGGGTGGGTTGTAAATTAGGTTATTTTATTTGCAGATTTCAAAATTTTTCAATCTCCTTCTGTTAATTCTATTTTAATCATTTTCCCTCATAATATTTGCCTACTTATCTATCAGGATGCTTCTCTGATTTTCTTTTGGTGAAAATTCAAACTTTGTGTGTGCATTTCTCACTTTAGGTAAAAACCTGCTGCTCCTTCATCACTTCTCTTTGTTTTTATTTACTTTTTTTTGTCCTTTGTAATATTCTGTAGCAAAGTGAATGACAGAACGCCATGGCTACCCCATGTTTTTCATAATCTTTTCTCCTCTTTTAAGCTCTTTACAAGTTTCCCTTACCTGCTTGGGGACCTGTCTACCCGCTGGTTCTCAACATCCTGTTTAGACTCAACTGACAGCCCTCTGTCTACAGTCTCTTTAATTCTGTTGGGGAAGACAATATCACTGAGCTGTCACTTTCGAGGCTGTTTCTGTCTATGAGTGAAGTCAAATTTATATCGAACAAAGTGACATGTTTGCAGAGCCAAATAAATGGAAACATCCATATAATGTATGGCTTGTTATATTTGGTGATAAATAGACATTTTAATTAAGTTTGAGGTTGAAGCTTTTACAAAATTCTGCCTGAATTGTATCACCCACCACAAACACAGCCTTGGATGAAGGAAGAGATAAATAGCAGAATGGACCCTTAGTCCATCTCCGTGGACTAAGGATGCAGTTATTGACAGCGTTTATGAGAAAGGCAGCCAAGGAACAAAATAACAAGGTCTCACCAACTCATAAAAGACATCTGCAAAAATTCTGACTGTAAAGGAAACTTTTGTTTTTTTTGTCTCTCTGGGCCAAAACTCATAGAGTTGTAAAGGTGCAGGTATAATAGTAATGGGAAATGAAGAGTAATCCTCATAAATATAGAGCTTTACCAAAGCACCTGCCCATGGAGTAATTTGTTCCTGAGTCGTTTGGAATGACCTCATCTGTTCATTGTTACCAAGCAGAATCAATCAGGGACTAGGGTGGAAGAGTGAATCCTGAGCCTACGTTCTCAAGCTCCGTCACCCGCTGACTGTGCACAGTCCGACCTCGGAGGCCTGCCTGGGAGGCTGAAGCCGCAGAGAGCTCTCAGGATTATTTTGGTAGCAACTCGGGTCTTCTTGGTGGAATACACTGAAAGCTAAGACCTAATTTTACATGTGCCTTAAACTTTAGAAAAGTTTCCTGAAAGGTAAATATTCTGCTGTTTAGAGAGCTAAGTGTGGACATACAAATTTTTTATAGTTTATTGATCCATTATTCCTTAGTGGCTTCAACACTAAAGAATCTGTCTGCAATCCAACAGACCTGGGTTTGATCCTTGGATCTGGAAGATCCCCTCAAGAAGGAACTGGCAACCCACTCCAGTATTTTTGCCTGGAGAATTCCATGGATAGGAGAGCCTGGTAGGCTACAGTCCATCGGGTCATAAAGAGGTGGATGTGACTGAATGACTATTACTTTCTTTTTTCATAGGTATTAATACAATAAACATAACCTTTTTTGAAATCTGGGTCACTTTTTTATTTTCTAGGGTTGCTGTAATGAACTTCAAGAGACTGAGTGACTTAAATGATAGGGATTTATTTTCTCATACTGAAAGCTACAAGTCTGTGATTAAGAAGTTGGCAGGGTTGGTTTCCCCTGAGACCTCTGTCTTGGGTTTCTAGATGATCAACTTTTGCCTTCTCCTCCATCTTTCCTCTAAGTGCACCTGGTGACTCTCTATGTGTCCACATTTGCATTTCTCATAAAGGCACCAGTCAGACTGGATTAGAGGCCATCTTAACAGCCTCATTTGAACTTAAACATGCTTTCAAAGGCCCTCTTTCCAAAGACAGTCATGTTCAGAACTATGGGGAGGGTTTCAACATACGAATTTTAAGAGTTCAGAATTCAGCCCAGAACACATGATACACTAGAAATTAAAATTCAGAAGAAGATAAATGATGGAAAAATAAAATAATTTTCCATGTTCATGGATCAGAAGAATCAATATAGTGAAAATGAGTATACTACCCAAAGCAATCTACAGATTCAGTGCAATCCCTATCAAGCTACCAGCAGTATTTTTCACAGAGCTAGAACAAATAATTTCACAATTTGTATGGAAATACAAAAAACCTCGAATAACCAAAGCAATCTTGAGAAAGATGAATGGAACTGGAGGAATCAACCTGCCTGACTTCAGGCTCTACCACAAAGCCACAGTCATCAAGACAGTATGGTACTGGCATAAAGATGGAAATATAGATTAATGGAACAAAATAGAAAGCCCAGAGATAAATCCACACATCTATGGACACCTTGTCTTCAACAAAGGCGGCAAGAATATACAATGGAGTAAAGACAATCTCTTTAACAAGTGGTTAATGGAACTGGAGGAATCAACCTGCCTGACTTCAGGCTCTACCACAAAGCCACAGTCATCAAGACAGTATGGTACTGGCATAAAGATGGAAATATAGATTAATGGAACAAAATAGAAAGCCCAGAGATAAATCCACACATCTATGGACACCTTGTCTTCAACAAAGGCGGCAAGAATATACAATGGAGTAAAGACAATCTCTTTAACAAGTGGTATTGGGAAAACTGGTCAACCACTTGTAAAAGAATGAAACTTTTACTTTCTAACACCATACACAAATTATTTGAATCAGTTCTAATGAGGTGGATGAAACTGGAGCCTATTACACAGAGTGAAGTAAGCCAGAAAGAAAAACACCAATACAGTATACTAACACATATATATGGAATTTAGAAAGATGGCAATGATGACCCTGTATGCGAGACACCAAAAGAGACACAGATGTGTAGAATGGACTTTTGGACTCTGAGGGAGGGGGAGAGGGTGGGATGATTTGGGAGAATGGCATTGAAACATGTATACTATCATGTAAGAAATGAATCGCCAGTCTATGTTCAATACAGGATACAGGATGCTTGGGGCTGGTGCACGGGGAAGATCCAGAGAGATGATATGGGGTGAGAGGTGGGAGGGGGGTTCAGGATTGGGAACTCATATACACCCGTGGCAGATTCATGTCAATGTATGGCAAAACCAATACAGTATTGTAAAGCAAAATAAAGTAAAAATAAAAATTTAAAATAGAAAAAAAATTCAGAAGAAGATAAATGATGGAAAAATAAAATAATTGTCATTTCCTATATCAAGTTTCACATCTTGCAAATGGTTATCAGAAAGAATGTTTCAAACACTTCAAAACATGGTGGATGAGTTATTTGAACAAAAAGGTAGGATGATGCAGAGATGCTTACCATTAGTTATCTAGAAAGTTGGAAGCACTTCTACAACTTGACACCTGAGAAAACAGTCATATCAATCCTCATTATTGCTTGGTATCACCATTAAGTTTTCCTGCTTTCTTACAAAATTTTTCAACTTCAAAGCTATTCCTACTCATTGTTTAATTTCAGCCTTGAAATAGCCAAAGGAATATTGCTGTTGATAACAGGGAATTTTTTTTTTTTTTTATTGTGTTGGCAGACCCAGAGTGTCAGATAAATTGAGTTGATGGAGATGTTTCTGTAGAAAATGTCTTTTTCCCCGTCTAGTCTTTCCATTGGCAGCAATGACTCTCAGTCTACATAATGATTTTTTGTGAAATGGACATACAGTTTTCCATAAATAAAAAAGAAGTGATCCTTAGTATATTTGAGACTATATTGCATGTAATTCTCCACCTTCCTCAGTATAAGATTATAGTCCTAATTTCTGAAAATATCCATAATTAGTTTTTGTAGCATGATTTGGGAACTCTATTCTATTCCTGGTACAAATCTGGTGCCAAGATTTCTAATTCTGCTTGTCACTTGAGTCTAAATCATAGGATAAGAGACAGCAAAGCGCACTGTATTGGTTCTTCCTTCCAGACAGGAGAAAGACATCTTTGACTTTCTTGTTCAAGTAAATGTAGGTCTTTGGGTGGAAATAAAATATATGTGTTATTGTTCAGTTGCTAAATCATGTCCGATTATTTCAAGGGGTTCTCTAGATAAGAATGCTGGACTGGACTGTCATGCCTGCCTCTAGGGTATCTTCCCGACCCAGGAAGATATCTCTTGTTTCACTGGCATTTGCAGGCAGGTTCTTTACAACTAGCGTCATCTGGGCAGCCCTTTCCCCATCTATTTCCCATAAGGTGAGGGGAATGGATGCCATGATCTTAGTTTCTTGAATGCTAAGTTTTAAGCCAGCTTTTTCACTCTCTTCTTTCACCTTCATCAAGAGGGTCTTTTGTTCCTGTTTGCTTTCTTCCATTAGGGTGATATCATCTGCATATATGAGGTTGTTACTTCTCCCAGCAATCTTGATTCCAGCTTGTGATTCATCCAGCCTGGCATTTCACTTGATGTACTCTGCATAGAAATTAAATAAGCAGAGTGACAATAAGCAGAGAGATAAAAGACACATTTCTATTAAGCTATGTAACATATATCTCTGCAAAGATGACTAATTTGTTCTAAAGAGGACAGCTTTAAAAAATGACTGATCTGTGCTGGCTTCTCTGTAGTAAGGGATACTTACTTCTCCAAAGTAGAGGTCCTTCAGCTTAATTCTGATCAGTGCAGCAGGTATTTATGTGATATTTGAGATCTGTGTACAAGAGAGCATTGTTATCTGGCAGTATTGCTATTTGAGCATTCTCCAACATAAAGAGGCTTCCCTGATGGCTCAGATGGTAAAGAATTTGCCTGCAATGCAAGAGATCCAGGTTCAATCCCTGGGTTGGGAAGACTCCCTGGAGAGGGAAATGTCAACCTACTCCAGTATTATTGCCTGGAGAATTTCATGGAAGAGGAGCCTGGGGGGCTACAGTCCATAGGATTGCAAAGAGTCAGATATAACTGAGCAATTAGCACACATAACACACACAGCATAAGGAAGAGGGAGCAGCCTCCCTATCTATAATGAGTTTCTTTTCTCTTCTCCCCCATTTTCAGTAACATATCTCAATCTTTTCTATCCATGACTCTTCCTAGTAACTTCTCACTAGGATTTACATCATAAATAAAGTATATTTCAAAATCATAGGATACTGAGGGCCTTGGAGGACTGATTACAAGTTTGAGAGTTTTGGGTTTTTTTTTTTTTTTTTTTTTTGGCAGCACTCAAAGATATGGTAAAAGAAAAAAAAAAAAAAAAAAAAA
>SJYT01074627.1:0-51444 GCA_006410635.1 Cephalophus harveyi | reverse complement strand
TACAATGTCACGAACCTCATTCCATAGTTCATCAGGCACTCTATCTATCAGATCTAGGCCCTTAAATCTATTCCTCACTTCCACTGTATAATCATAAGGGATTTGATTTAGGTCATACCTGAATGGTCTAGCAGTTTTCCCTACTTTCTTCAATTTGAGTCTGAATTTGGTAATAAGGAGTTCATGATCTGAGCCACAGTCAGCTCCTGGTCTTGTTTTTGTTGACTGCATAGAGCTTCTCCATCTTTGGCTGCATAGAATATAATCAATCTGATTTTGATGTTGACCGTCTGGTGATGTCCATGTGTAGAGTCTTCTCTCGTGTTGTTGGAAGAGGGTGTTTACTATGACCAGTGTATTTTCTTGGCAAAACTCTATTAGTCTTTGCCCTGCTTCATTTCACATTCCAAGGCCAAGTTTGCCTGTTACTCCAGGTATTTCTTGACTTCCTACTTTAGCATTCCAGTCCCCTATAATGAAAAGGACATCTTTTTTGGGTGTTAGTTCTAAAAGGTCTTGTAGGTCTTCATAAACCATTCAACTTCAGCTTCTTCAGCATTACTGGTTGGGGCATGCAAATTGGAAGTGGTCAAACAAGAGATGACAAGGGTGAATGTCGACATTCTAGGAATCAGCGAAATAAAATGGACTGGAATGGGTGAATTTAACTCAGATGACCATTATATCTACTACTGTGGGCAGGAATCCCTCAGAAGAAATGGAGTAGCCATCATGGTCCACAAAAGAGTCCAAAATGCAGTACTTGGATGCAATCCCAAAAATGACAGAATGATCTCTGTTCGTCTCCAAGGCAAACCAACAGTCCCTAGGAACCAGAATAATCCTTTTTAAATATAAATCATATTATGTTATGTCCGTCTCAGAATCTCCAATGCACTTGCATTTCATTTATTGCAATACGCAAATACTATCCTGGGGCTGCAAGGTCATACGGGATCTAACCTGCCTTGCATTCTTTGACTTCCTTGTGTACCACCCTAATTGTTCCTTGTTCGGAAGTTCCCTTAATCTTCTTCATTTTTCTCAAATAACCCAAGCTTCTTTTAACTAGAAAGACTTTGTCTTATTTTACTCATTTATATCTTACTACAAATCCCCTTGAACTGCTTCTTATACTTTTGGTTTTAGCTTTAATGTTACCTCACAGACGTCTTCCATTACCACCTGATTTTATTCATGCTAAAATTAATTAACATTAAGAGACTATGTGTTATAATATTCATTTACTTAAAAGTGTCAAGTTGCATAGT
Organism: Cephalophus harveyi; assembly: GCA_006410635.1. Classification (NCBI taxonomy): domain Eukaryota; kingdom Metazoa; phylum Chordata; class Mammalia; order Artiodactyla; family Bovidae; genus Cephalophus; species Cephalophus harveyi. The sequence goes on along the minus strand of SJYT01074627.1, from coordinate 50,173 downwards.
TTTATAATACATATGTGTCTGTTATCTTGAGCTTTGAATATAAGGGCATCTATTGCCTTAATCAAGAATTCATATCCTTGGAATGATTTAATTCTACTTTTATAGCAAAAAGCATATACTCCAGGGGGAGCCAATATGAGTTTTTCTGTCATCACACTGAGGAATTGGATTTTATTGGTAAAACTGGTGTCCCCTCAACTAGAATGACTAATGTTTAGGGTGGAGTCTCATTAATGGTTAGAGGTACTAACAAAGTGGGGTTGACAAATTCCTTATACAAAGTCAATGCTGCTGCTGCTAAGTCGCTTCAGTCATATCCGACTCTGTGCGACCCCACAGATGGCAGCCCATTGGGCTCTGCCATCCTCGGGATTCTCCAGGCAAGAACACTGGAGTGGGTTGCCATTTCCTTCTCTAATGCATGAAAGTGAAAGTGAAGTTGCTCAGTCGTGTCTGACTCAGCGACCCCATGGACTGCAGCCTACCAGGCTCCTCTGTCCATGGGAGTTTCCAGGTAAGAGTACTGGAGTGGGATGCCATTGCCTTCTCTGATACAAAGTCAATACTCCTGCATAAATATGGTGTTAATATCTAGAAAGTTCTGAATACGTCCTTGAGGATAAGCCTCATTAATTAATCACTATTTGTGCATCCCACCTGTGAATTTCGCAGCTTTCTTTTTGGTTTTGGTTCTAAGGGGAGCACCTCCATAGTGAAACTTTATTAAGTTTACAAAATGAAATTCATGAACTGTTTTGTAACTGCTTTGATAATAAAGTTTAACTACTAAATGTCTGTATTACAGCACTCAGTTGTCTGAAAGTGAAAGTGAAGTCGCTCAGTCGTGTCTGACTCTTTGCGACCCCATGGACTGTAGCCCACCAGGCTCCTCTGTCCATGGGATTCTCCAGGCAAGAATACTGGAGTGGGGTGCCATTTCCTTCTCCTTTTGTCTGAAATATGCCATCAACTTTTGGGTGGAATAGCTAAATGTTGCCCACCTCAGATTACTTTTCTTTCCTACTAAAAAAATTATAGGTGTTGTTTAGCACACATTGAGCTTTTCTCCAAGTCTCCCACACAGTGGTAATCAGAAGACCATATTATTTAAAGGCTCAAGCTTATTATTCAGTTAACTCTTTTCTTGTTTCTTTTCCCAAGAGGACTCATACTGGGTAAAGAGAAAGTATAACATGTCACTATGTCAAGATGAGCAATTTAGAAATCCTCTGGATTCCTATCATTCCTCTTTTCCACAAGGGGCTTCTTTGTTCAAATGCTTTCATTTTATATTGGATACAGTTGATTAACAATGTCATATTAGTGTCAGGTGTACAGCAAAATGATTCAGCTATACATATACAGGTACCTATTCTTTTTTCAGATTCTTTCCTCATTTAAGTTATCACAGAATATTGGGCAGAGTTCCCTGCACTAACAAATACTGTAGAAGATTGGAGAAAAGGAAACCTTCCTGTTACTCTTAGTAGGAATGTGAATTGGTGTAGCCACTATGGAGAACAGCATGGAGGTTCCTTAAGAAACTGAAAACAGAGCCAACAGCAGCTTCTTGCCTTGCTGCCTTTCATAGCTGAGTTTTCCTGCAATGTGACTCATGGCCTGATCAAGGTCCACTCATTCTCTTTGTCAAGCTGAACATCTTGCTGGCTGCAGATTCTTGAATGGTGATAGAATTGTTAATTCTTATAGCTTATAACCTAAATTATAAGAAACAGCTCAAGGAGAGTTACAGTAAGATATAAATGAATAATAATTAAGACAAAAGCTCTCTAGTTAGAAGAAGCTTGGCTTGTTTGAGAAAAATGAAGACCAGTAAGGGAACTTCAGAACAAGGAACAATTATTAGGGTGATGCGTAAGGAAGTCAAACCCTGTCTGCCCTTCCGGGGAAGTCTATTATTGAGAATATTTTTAAAAAGTAAGGGTTTTCACCCAGACCCACTTTCTGGCTCTCCATGCGTCCAACCCTTGACTCAGAATCACCTCATCTTGACACAGCAGGCTTCTTGGAGGGGCAACTGCCATTTAACTCAACATTTAGAAAACAGGAGACATATGAGTTTCTTGAGAAAGCTAAATCAAATATTTCTGGTCATGTTCCAGGTTGAGAGAGGAAGCAGTGTTAAAGAGCAACTCTTTCCAACCTCCTAACACAGAGCATGGAAGCCACAGATTTGACGTTATCAAGTCCCTTTAACTATTCTTGACACGGTTCGTTCTTTAAACTGAAGCACCGGGTAAGTAAATGCAGCCAAAACTTTGTCGAGTCATTCTCTAGTTCCCTCCTTTTATATTACCTCTTCTTACTATCATCTCCCAAATCATAGCCTTCTTCTTCATTAGCACCATAAGCAGAATTTTGGCCTGCAGGGTCATTCTCCCCTGTGTCAGATAGCGTTATGTTATAAAAGTCACTTAGCAGATGTAAATCAGTGTTATTAATGAGCTTACCTCAATATAAGGAAATTATTTTGGATTATGCTAGTTGGCCAGATATAGTTACATAATTAGACGATCCCTTAAAATCATAAAAATAAGTCAGAAGAAAAAAAAATCAGGAAGATAGCATAAGTGCTAGCTAAAGATATATGAAGAATAAAAAGACCTTGACCTACCACTTCTGGCTTTGAAGATGAGGTGTTGAGGGTACTAACCAAGGAATATAGGTGACCTCTAGAAATCAAGAATGATCTACAGATAATACAGCAATGAAATGAACATCTTACTCTTACAACCAAATAGACTGAAAATTCTGTCAACAAATTGAGTAATATTGGAGGCAGATTTAGCTTTAGTGTCTTCAGGGTAGAGTGCAGCTCTACTATCGCTTTGATTTAGGCCTCGTGAGACCCTAGGGGTTTTACACGTGGCACTAGTGGTAATGAATCTGCCTGCCAGTGCAGGAGATTTCAGAAACCCGGGTGTGATCAGGAGATCCCCGGAGGAAGACATGGCAAGCCACTCCAGTATTCTTGCCTGGAGAATCCCATGGACAGAAGAGCCTGACAGGCTACAGTCCATAGAATTGCAGAGAGTTGGACATGACTGAAGTGACTTATCATGCAGTCCACACAAGACCCTAAGCTGAGCACCCAATCCTGTCTGCTTAGACTACAGACCTACAGAAACTTGGAGATAGTAAACTGCTGTTAAGTCCAAGCTTTTGTGATAATTTTTTATCCAACACTATAAAATTGATAAAATTATCTTTTTTTTTTTTGATAAAATTATCTTAAGCTTAAAAATGAGTAATGATTTCCTACACCACATATAAAGCCTCCTAACAATATTCTAAGCTTTACTGTTGACATTCTAAAGATAAAAGTAGAAGAACTTGGGATACTCTTTCTAATAATTATAACTGAGTTTGTAAGAGTGCTGTCTGACTATGAATTCTGGTGTCTGCTGTCTATGGCCCATGTGTAATAACCAAGCCTCATGTTTATTCCACAGAGATCCTGCACTGAGAAATTATTCAAAAGAAGATTGCAATTGTCAGAAAAACTTCCCTTCAACTAAAATTAATTTTATTTCTTTCTAGGAGGTCCAGAATTTACAAATCCATAGACTAAGAGGGCTCTTGCAAATATCTATTCCTTCCATCTCGTCTTCTTGATGCTGAATGCCCTCAATGTGTAATTTTTCTTTCTTTAAAATTGCAGAGTAGGATGTATAAAAGCTTTTCTGTTTTGCACATTTTCATTTATGGATTTGATCTGTCAATGATGTAAGTATTGACTGCATACACTAACTTACTCAATTAGACCAACCCGTCTTCCCTTCATGGGAAGTCTGTTACTGAAAATATTTTTAAAAGTAAGCATTTTTCATTAAAATATCTGATAGAGCATTATCTGGAAACTATTCATCATTTCCACATCTATCTATCTATATGTGTTTATCTATCTGTGTATCTAGGATTTCCCAGGTGGCACAGTGGTAAAGAATCCACCTGCCAATACAGGACATATAGGAATCATGTGTTCAAACCCTGGGTCAGGAAGATCCCCTGGAGTAGGAAATGGCAACCCACTCTTACTTGAAAAATCCCATGGACAGAGGAGCCTGCCAGGCTACAGTCCATACGGTCGCAAAGAGTCAGACACGACTGTAGTGACTTAGCACACATGCAGACTTTATCTTATATCTCAGTTTGTTTGCAGTGAAAATAAATCAGTTTGATTATTTGTGCAATTGTACAATTATCTGTACAATATTAAAATTTTTGCAAGCTCTAAAAGAGCAGATTGAAGGTGACTGATTCCTTTATCCACTACTATTAAAGATCAGAATGAGTGATATGAAAGTGAGAAATCACGGTATAGGGAAGTGGAAGGAAAAAGGAAGTATACATCAAAAATCATATGGCTACTTATAAGTATTGTTGAAGCTTCAGGTACTAAAGAGTGACTTTATCAATATCTGCACCTATGACTTTAAGGTACCACTTTCACAAATAGATGTAGCATGCTTCTTCTACGTCAAAAACTTTTAAAGCCTTTTCATGAATAGTATTTTATTTTCAAAATTACACTGTCAATTGCACATATTATAGCTATTTTGGAGAGTTACAATAATGGTTCAGTGATAAAAATTACCAAAATTAGTTCAAATATGAATGAAAAACTTGAAAATAATCCCTGTTCAGTTCAGTCGCTCAGTTGTGTCCGACTCTTTGCGACCTCATGAATCGCAGCATGCCAGGCTTCCCTATTCATCACCAACTCCCGGAGTTCACCCAAACTCATGTGCATTGAGTTGGTGATATCATCCAATCGTCTCATCCTCTGTTGTCCCCTTCTCCTCTTGCTCCCAATCCCTCCCAGCATCAAAATCTTTTCCAATGTATCAACTCTTCGCAGGAGGTTGCCAAAGTATTGCAGTTTCAGCCTCAGCATGAACTTCCAATGAACTTCCTTCCAATGAACACCCAGGACTGGTCTCCTTTAGGATGGACTGGTTGGATCTCCTTGCAGTCCAAGGGACTCTCAAGAGTCTTCCCACCACCACAGTTCAAAAGCATCAGTTCTTCGGTGCTCAGCTTTCTTCACAGTTCAACTCATGCATCCATTCATGACCACTGGAAAAACCATAGCCTTGACTAGATGGACCTTTGTTGGCAAAGTAATATCTCTGCTTTTTAATATGCTATCTAGGTTGGTCATAACTTTCCTTCCGAGGAGTAAGCGTCTTTTAATTTCATGACTGCAATCGCCATCTGCAGTGATTTTGGAGCCCCCCAAATAAAGTCAGCCACTGTTTCCACTGTTTCCCCATCTATTTCCCATGAAGTGATGGGACCAGATGCCATGATATTCATTTTTTGAATGTTGAGCTTTAAGCCAACTTTTTCACTGTCCTCTTTCACTTTCATCAAGAGGCTTTTTAGTTCCTCTTCACTTTCTGCCATAAGGACGGTGTCATCTGCATATCTGAGGTGACTGATATTTCTCTCTGCAATCTTGATTCCAGTTTCTGCTTCTTACAGGCCAGCATTTCTCATGACGTACTCTGTGTATAAGTTAAATAAGCAGGGTGACAATATACAGCCTTGATATACACCTTTTCTTATTTGGAATCAGTCTGTTGTTCCATGTCCAGTTCTAACTGTTGCCTCCTGACCTGTATATAGGTTTCTCAAGAGGCAGATCAGGTGGTCTGGTATTCCTATCTCTTTCAGAATTTTCCACAGTGTATTGTGACCCACACAGTCAAAGGCTTTGGCATAGTCAATAAAGCAGAAATAGATGTTTTTCTGGAACTCTCTTGCTTTTCTGATGATCCAGCAGATGATGGCAATTTGATGTCTGGTTCCTCTGCTTTTTCTAAAACCAGCTTAGTATTCAGAAATGCAGTAACATATAGAGTATTTGTTTTTTCAACTATATTACAGCAAAATATCCCTCAAACATTCCTAGTTCTTTAGGTTCTCATTACATTTACTTGATTCAAATACTTACCACTCAGGTATCTACACTGTTTCTATCCTAAATCCTTACCATTATTATCCTGACACTATTATTGATTCTGTAATTAAGTTAATATTTCAGAAATACTGATTTCATTCATTCATTCATTCTCCTGGTCAAAAAAAATAATAAAGTACAAAGAGAGAGACAAACAAAAAAGAATTCTGGTTCAGAGTAAAATCCAGATTTCAAAGATCAAATTTTTGCCTGAACATCTAAGACACTCTGTATAACATGAGAATAAATGCTATGAAGAATTAAAATGTTAAGAAGAATTCTTTTCCTTTAAACAGTGGACAGTTTATTTGGACAGGTGAGATGTACTAACACAAAGTTAAAGCACTGCAGAATTTTCTAGTAGTATCAACATATGGGCAATAAAGATTTACAAAACAGAGAGCGAATTTGGAGTGTTTGGGAGTGGTTAGAATGGCTATAGTCTGAAATTATTCAAAAGACTATAATGAAAATAATTTGGCTTAAACCGAATTCTAAAATATTGAGATAGTTTGAATGGAAAGCGTGTAGGATATATGAGGGATAACAAAACACAGATGAGAATAAATGTGGGTCACTGACACAACACCAGGGCCCTCCCAGTGTTCTTGTAATTCCAGGAATAATGTTGAACTAAATTAGGGAGAATTTTGATGTTTGACATTAGAGCTTAACATTTTTTTTAAGTCATGGAAAACCACTGAAAATTTGTGGGCAAGGAATAGCCATGAAAATTCAGGGTTTGGGAAAAATTAATCTGACATTAAAATATGCAATGAATGACGTCAAAAGAGATTGGAAATGAGAAGACAAATAAAGTTTGGATGAAGGAGTGGATGGTAAAATATTAGGAAACACACAGAAAAAGTATGAAGATTTAGAAAACATCCTTCGTGGGAGTTTAAGGATGTCATTTCCTTTTTCTCTGGCTCAATATTTAATGCATACCTGGCAGAGGATTGTGATGGGAGGAGAAGGAAAAGATAAGAGGCCAGAGTGGTGCCAGCATTTTGTTTCAAACTCCTGCCCTCGATAACTGAGTAGAAGGATATGGAGAAAGCAATTTACATTGTCATCACTGCATTTAGTAGAAAGGTCTATATGAAACCAATGCTCTGAAAATATAATGTCTACTACCCATTTACACTCAATTCTTTTTGCATTTCTGACATTTCTTTCTGGTCAGATAGTAAATATCAGTTGAACTCTTTCTCATACATATGCTGATTTGATAAAGGAAATTAAATAGTGGTTATGGATGAACACTGTCAAATAATTAAAAACCAAGGGAAACCTTAATTTATAATAACTTTCTAGATGCAAATTTTGATTTATGTAAATGGTCCATCTTTCTTTTATCATCAACCGAGGCATTAATCATTAATATAGTATATCAACAGGCTTTCAATGTTGGGGACAAAGCAGTGAATTAAAAAAAGATCCTTGCTGACTTGAAAATTTATGTAAATATGCTACACATAGTATTAAGGTATTTTATTGATTCACATAGAAAAACTAATATAAGCTTCAGAGGCTGATCTGTGAAAACTATCTTCCTTACACAGTGTAAAAGATCTGAGCTCTTTTTCAGCATGGACTAGATCAAAGGAACCATACTTCCATTTTAGTTTAAAAAACCTTTTCCTTTCATTCCAAATTAATAGCCTGTACCATCAAGGATGCTCATCCTGGACCACCCTGCTTTGCTTCCTCATCCCATTTCTCGTATAAAGGAAGCCCTGTGGTGACATGGAAAAACAATAGGTACTATTTCTGGTCTCAGTCTTTAACTCATGAGCTTTGTAAGAATTTTTTTTTGGGGGGAGGGGATGATAGCATGTGGGATTGTAGTTCATCAAACAGAGATTGAATCCACTCTTCTTGCATTGGAAGGGGAGAATCTTAACTGTTGGACCACTAGAGAAGCCTCTGCCAGCTTTGTGATTTTAAACTAATCACACACACAAAAATAAAAGTTTAAAACTTTCATTATCTACCCTGAATGGAAAAAAGTAAGAATTAAATGAGGAAACATTTAATTGAAACACTGGGATATATAAAACCACCTGCCATTGTTTAAAGACTCTCATCACTGCTTGAGCATTTTTACAAAAATTATGTTCAATAACTATTAAGAAAGAGAGAAAAGTGACATTATGGAATAGAAAAGAATGCAGAATTAACCTTTGAGGATGCTGAAAGTAAAGAATTCATCAGTTTTCAACTTGGAGTTAGCATTTCTTAAAGAGTGACAGAGCATCTCCCATTCATGTGATTGATAAGGAACAAACTTACCCTTCTCTGCCTCTGTTGGTACTCAGGGAGAAGAAACCTGTAGAGACACTCAAAGAACAATCAGAGTAGTGCTAGAGGTACAGTGGGACCCCAGTCATAATTATTATAATTGCCGTCATTGTTCTTGCTACAATGGGAGTGTAGCATATTTTTTAAATTGGAAGAAGTATATCTACCATATGGTTCCAATAGTGTAAGACACTTTGGCTGGTACATTTTGGGCTTTCAGCATATGTTTTGTGATTCAATTCTATGTCATACAACCAAGAACTGGTTATGAATCTTCCTAAATGTCTTGCCTGCTAAGATGCATTACAAACGCTTGAAAGACATTGTTTCCTCTTTGCCTTCCACACCCAAAACCAAAATAGTCTAGATTTTCCTTGCTTTGAATTAACAGCCAGAATGACCTCACTCAGTAAAAACCTGGTGCAAACTCAGCCAAAAATCCAAATATGTTCACATTCATACCCACACTCATAACAAAGAGATTAGAAAAGCTTCACTGTGCCTCTGTGCATCACTAGTATGTAACAGGAAGTTTGCTGCAGGAATTAAAAAAGACTTGCGGAACAGGTCTGTTAATTCATCAATGTGGATGACATTTTGGAGATTAAAAGAACATGTTTCTGTCACTGTGTAGAACACGTTTAGTAGTATCTATCTTAGGTGCTATTTTATTTTGAACTGTATCAAAGAAGGACAAGCAAAAACTAGTTTTGCAAATAAGGGAAATTTATTCCCCCCTAGACTGTTGTTTATGCCCTTTACCTAAATGTTGCACAGTAGTTGAAACCTATTGGCATTCTCCTCCAACAAAGCGAATGATCTTCTTTTCACCTTTGCTTTCCATCTGAGCTTTAGAACAGGTTCTCTTTAGTTATCTGTTTTATACATGGTAGCACATGTATGTTCATTGCAATCTGCCCAATTTATGCCCCCCTGGATAATGGACATTTAAATACAGTGAATCAGGACCTGGAGTTTTGCTATCTGAGTCCTCCAGGTGGAAATTGTAGACTCTAAGAACATGAAATAGAGGGTGCCTTGCACTGAGATTTTGGCATTTTTACACATTATTGGAGGCTCAGTGACATCCTTTCCCTAGATCAGTTTACCCCCACAGGTCTACACCCCTTGATTGTGTGCCCCCAGTTTAAAACCATTAAATATATATCTTATCCACATGACTAGTAGAGAGGAGAGATGAGGGAATTAGAGGTGCTATAAAAATGCCCTAATGTGGGTAACAGAGCGCTCATCAGCTAGAGTCAGCCTGAAGTGCCCACCTGAAAATGTCCCCATGTAGAAAGCTTTCATTAACTTCTGCTCACTTCTTGGGGAGGGTAAATTTAGATATTAATCTCTAGTAGAATCAAAACAGGAACTGACGTAAATAATTTGCTTAAATTGTTTGTCGAATCTTCATAAAAAAATTCCGAAACACAAGGACGCAGGACTATTCTATCCCTTTGCAATTAGCGTCTTCAACTTCTGTCATGTTTTCAGGAAGAGAGTGCAGTTTTATATATTTTTTCCGGCAGCTTCCTACTTTTGTGTATACTCTTCCCTATCCGTTCTGATAAACATGGTGTTTATCTTTCTCTTGTTATTCTAAGACTCTAGGTTCCATGTCTTTCTGGAAAGAATATACGTAAAATTGCAGTGCCCATCATTAAAAACTGTTGAAAATCACTGAGCTTTAAATGAAAACAAGTTATTTATCTTGTAAAGTTTTAACTCCCTAGCCATCTGTCCTATTCATGCTCCTTATTTTTACTGTGGCTATAGCTGCATCATTTAAATAAATAGTCCTTGTTTTCTTAGGCCCTTTCATTAATATCAATGGACTTCTGACTAATGAAAATAAATTTGCTCTTCTTGTGGAATTATGGAGTTGAGGTTTGATCCTTCATCTCTTTGAACTATTTTTGTTTACTAACTTTCAAATACATTTTGGGTATCTCCCTTTGAATATAACTCATGAAATTAAAATTTTTTAAAAATCAGTTTTTCTTCCTCCTTTCCCAGTCATATGTTCAAACCTGTTGTACCATCTTCACCCCCAACTGCAGGGGATGGTTTCACCACTCAGTGACCATGGAGGATTTAGTGGTCCTCCTGGGCTCCTCCATCATTTCAACTGCAGCCAACTGTTGTCATTACTGTTTTGAGTATTTTCATGCTCACCAGCCAAATCTACCAGGAACACCGCCACAGTCGAGGTATACAGTGGCTGTGTTACTCACTGTAACACAGAGGCTACACATCATGTGACCAATGGAGCATCTTCATGAGAGAGTTAGAACGGGCTTGCCGTACGATCTGGACTTGTGTTAGGAGCCTTGGGGAGGCTTCAGGGAAGCAGGAGTTTGCTCTGGATTGAGTCATGTTAGAATAGAGATAAACTGGTGGTGCCATGTGCTTTTTTTTTTTCCTTACAGTGGTGACACTGGTTGGTAACACTGTATAAGTCTTATGCGTACAACCTTATATTTCAACTTATGTACACACTACAGCGTGCTCACCGCCTAAACTTTAACTTCCGTCTGTCACCAAACAGTTGATCCCTTTACCTGTCTGGTCCCTTACCCATGTCCCCTCTGGCAACTTCTGCTCTGCTCTCTGTATCTGTGTGTTTGATTTTGTTTGGTCTGATTTGCTTGTTTATTTTTGTTTTTGCTTTTTGTACGCTACATGCAAGTGGAGTCATGTGGTTCATGTCTTTTATGGTTGACTTGCTTCATGTGGGTGCTCATTGTATTTTAACAGTAAATGGAAATAATAAACGAGAATTAAAAGTGCAGCTGGTTTTATGAGATGCGGCACTCCCGCTGGTTAGGGAGGAGAAGGGTGTCTGAACCTTTCTGTGGCTTGCACAGTCTCCTTGTCTCTGTCGGCGTTCAGATATGCTTATGGAGGCATCTCATTTGATCCCAGTCCATGCCTGTCACAAATACGATATTTGGTAATGGCGGTGAGCTAGCTGTGGGTACTGGGTCATACTCCGGCCAACACTGGCTCTGCCAGTAAGATGAGCAGTTTACTGTGGTCTGTCCCTCTCTCTTAGAGACCCCTTATCCCTCCACGTGAATGCCAGTCTCTGAGGTTGACTGAATGCCTGGCATTTGATGTTTACCTGTCCTCTACAAGAATCCTGTCTCAACAAAAGACATTTTTTTCTGTATTTTTAATCCTTTTAAATATTTTCCTTACAATCTCAGCTGCGTATGTTCCTCTGAAAACCACCTTCTAATGAAACCTCCTTCTGAATGATGTCTTTGCATCTCAGTCCCTCCAAGCATTATTAAGACTATCTAAGCTCTAGTATTAGAGTGTGGGTTGTATTCATCTCCCTTACCGCAGCACAAATAATGAGCTATTATAACACAGGTATTGAAAGAAAATGTGAACAACATTTTTTTGTGTGCTTGTGCCTGTGTGAAGCAAGGTTAAGAAATGAATAACTACAGTCTTGCCTTCAACTACGTTATGTCAAACAGAAAATATTGAATGCTTTAATTAAAAATTGTGTAAATGTAATTAAACTAAATGGGCCTCATCATTGTAGAAGTGTTCCATTTGCTTATTTACATTGGGGAGAGAAGGAGGGCTGAAAACATAGGTTAAGAGGAAATCATGGAAGTCCACATTGCTACCATGAAATTCTTGATTGGCCACACAAGCGTTAGTTGACTGCCCTTCACTGTCATTTTGCTTCTGAGGAGCCAAGAGAATCGCTATTGTAGGGAAGTGTACATGTTAAAATCACAGTCACATGGAGAAAACCCTTCGCTTTATAATTTAAGGTGTAGGGAATCCCTCTGTAGCATCCAGCACACTTAGAAGGGAAGTAAATGGCCATGAATATTTAATCAGATAGAGGCCCCTTGACAGAATAGCAACGTGTAGAAGCTTGACAGCCGCAAGTTCACATACAGGTATAGTTAGTCTGTCCCTTAGTGAATGGTTATAAACTCTGAAAAACAGAAGAACCTCTTCCAGTTTCAAATAATCAGCATTGTTAGCAGGTCTTTGTTCTTTTTCTCAAGATATATGTGATAAATTCTCATGTGTAATTCTTGTCCTCGGATAAGAATTTTAAAAGCAGAGCTTTGCAAATAGTAATATCTTGTGTAAACATTTAAACACAGGTTGTTGTCAGCAGATTTCAGTTCATGTTCTTCTCAGAGCATCAGTGTAAAGGATGCCTAGCAAATATCATCATCCACAGTTGACAGATGAGAAAACACAGCTAATCTGTCTAGTATGCACGGAAGGCATCACTTATAGACTGCAGAGCTGTTTTCTTCAAAGTTGATAGGATGCTACAAAATCCTCAACAAAGTGCTCTGAGAAGCCCTGCAGGTGTCATCATTGAGGATGGATTTATATTTCCAAAAAAATATTCCAAGAAGTGAGCTTGTGTTGTCTCAAGTCTCCCAGGTCATATGGTTGTAACAAACTAGAACAAGTTTAAAAGTAATCTAGTATACTCTATTCTTGGGCCCTATTCCACTGGGATAATCCTTTTTGTTATGAATTATATTTTGCTTTTTAAAATATTCCTGTCTTTTTTTTTTCTGGTAAAATTCTTAAGGAAAAGCAGGGGGGATGAAGAGAGCTACGAGTCAACATGACTTTGAAGCTAAATAATAACAATAAATATATGTACATTAATGTATATTGAGAGAAGGAAATGGCAACCCACTCCAGTGTTCTTGCCTAGTGAATCCTGTGGACAGAGGAGCCTGCTGGGCTGCTGTCCCCGTAGGGTCGCATAGAGTCGGACAGGACTGAAGCAACTTAGCATGCATGCATTCATTGAAGGAGATGGCAACCCACTCCAGTGTTCTTGCCTGGAGAATCCCAAGGATGGAGGAGCCTGGTGGGCTGCCGTCTCTGGGGTCCCACAGAGTCAGACACGACTAAAGAGACTTAGCAGCAGCAGCAGCAATGTATATTGATTGAATTTATAAACAAATTTGTATCAATGTGTAGATTACAAAAGGAACAGTTTTTAAGATTCAAAGTTAAAAATTATAGTTATTTGGATTATTTATTTTTATCATTTTATTTATTTAGTTTTAACAAAGAGAAATGTGTTATTTCACTTAAATTCTTAATAACACATTTTGGGAGTTGTCACATAAAATGCCCTAATATAAAAAATTTCATTGAAAGGAAAAACATGAAAAAACAGACCCCAAAGGTTAAGATTTTATTCACATAGTTTCTTTTTTTTTTTGAAAGTAAAAATGCTGTTGCAATAATGGTGTAACTAGTAGTCACAAAAGAGTTGACTCACCAATCACAATTATCCAGGCTACAGCAAGAATTGTTTATTTATTTTATATAACAGACACACATATTATATTTACTATGTTAGAAGCATATTTTTCTATCTATTCTGCAAAATTATAGATGTTTGTAGTAGCCACTCTAATCCCATAGCTCTTCATGGCTGGAAATTAGTTTGGCTATATGTCTTTTCGAGTGCAATCCTCGAGGGCAATGATGAGCACATTTTCTTTTTTTTTGGCCACCATTACTTATGTCTCATACAGATAGATGTCCTGTCTGGTATATGCCCATCTTACTTAACATTGTTAGTTTTAAGCCAACTTGATTCGTCTTAGAATTATAGAATGAATATCTATTCTGAAAATAACACATTTAAAAGTGTTTATAGATTGTAATTGTAGTTGTCCTGCTCTCTCTCTACAGAAAAGCTGATGAGTTAGTAACTTAAAGGGAAGCTAAGTAAAAATGCTCTGATGGTCCTTCAACTATCCAGACTTTTCATAAACAGTACATAAACAAAATAACTTTAAATTTATATCAGCCACAAGGAACATTGAAAATTAGCTAGGCCTCCATGGTGGCTCAGATGGTAAAGGGTCTGCCTGCAGTGTGGGAGATCCAGGTTTGATCTCTGGGTTGGGAAGATCCCCTGGAGAAGAAAATGGCAACCCACTCCAGTATTCTTGCCTGGAGAATCCCATGGACAGAGGAGCCTGGTGGGCTATGGTCCATGAGGTTGCCAAGACTCAGACACTACAGAGCAACTTTGCTTTCTTTCTTTCACAAAACATAAGAAAGCAGTAAAATCCAGAGCAATGCTTGTCAAGCTGTGGCCAATAGGTCCAGTGCCCACAAATTCCCTTCTATAAATGTTTGCTTTTTTTTTTTTTTTTTAAGACTAGTCAAGTGCTATAGTGAAAAGTGGAGAAAAAGTAAAGTAGAATGAGGACTTCGATTTGTAACTAACTGTGAACAATCAATTGAGATCACTCACTACCTTCCGATCAACCCTGTGTTTGATGACTACATTATAATCTAATATGACATATATATATAGATGAAAGTTGTACAGTCGTGTCTGACTCTGCGACCTCATGGACTGTAGCCTGCCAGGCTCCTCTGTCCATGGAATTCTCCAGGCCAGAATACTCGCTTGAATGTTGCCTTCTTCAGGTGATCATCCCAACCCAGGGATAGAACCCAGGTCTCCCACGTTGCATGCAGATTCTTTACCATCTGAGCCGCCAGGCAAGCCCTATAACCTAATACTATCCTTCAGTTTCAGTGCTACTTTGCAATGTTGTGATTTTCTTTTGTGGGTTTTTTATGTTGGTATTAATCTATATACATAGCAATTTTCATATCTGACTACCACAAGGATTGCATATTCTAATATTAAGTGCACAAAACACATCCATATCCTCCAGTGCAAGCATTTTAAATTCTTTTCGCAGTTATAAATACAAAACACATTATTTTCAGTGGGAATTTGAAATTGAATTATTTTATTGAACATGACTCTAGGTCATTTAGTAAGCTGAAACTTTGATTTCAGTTCAATCATAAAAATATCTTTGTGTAGAGAGTTAGGGCGTACTTGGGGCTTGCCTGGTGGCCCAGCAGGAAAGAATCTTCCTGCCATGCAGAAGACACAGGAGACCCGGGTTCAATCCCTGGGTCAGGAAGACCCCCTGAATAGGGCATGGCAATCCACTGAAGCATTCTTGCCTGGAGAATCCCATGGACAGAGGTGCCTGGCAGTCTGTAGTCTGTGGGGCTACAAAGAGTCAGACAGGAGTGAAGTGACTGAGGACGCACATGTTCACAGGGCATATTTACTAGGAAGGTTACACTTAGGCTGAAATTTCATGTCCCCTAAATTGTATGGATTGCTTCCAAGACCCTTGGAATGCTCTTAGAATTGGGTACAGGAATTCCCTGCTTTTCAAAAGCATGCTATTTTACTACAGTAGTACTTGTTTTCACTAACTGAAAGAAGGCCAAAGAGGATTTTTGCTTTTATGGGAAAAAAATGTCAAAAAACAAAAATTATGTTCAGAGTTTGTTTTGCAGGGAACCTGTAGAGGCAGTGTGCACCCCATCAGTGACAGTGACCCAGCTAAACTCCTTCTCAGGAACTACACTCAGCATCTCAGCACTGAGATGCCTGCCATAACTTTGAACTGTGCCTGTAAACCATCGTGAGCTTTATCTTAACTTACTTTGTGCATTTGTCAGAAAGATGTATCCTAAGATAATTGCTTCTTTGCTTTATGCCATCTAGGCTTAGGGAAGTTCTCATAAGAATCCTCTACTTCGGGGTAGCAAGGGAACCTGTATACAGTGTCATATATTTTGGCAACATTTACTAATATAAGGTGTGTTAATACCACTGTCTTTCCCTAGTGCCATTTCCTTTCTCTCTTTCTTTTCAGTCAGGTAGCAAATGGAGTGGCGATGGTATTTTTTGGCAGTATAGATACAGAGTATTAATTTGCTAGGCCTGCAGATTGGGTGGTTTAAACAACAGACATATTTTGTCTCAGTTTTGACGTCTAGATTGAAGTTCAAGATGTTGGCAGATTTGATACCTTCTGAGGCCTCATTCCTTGCCCACCTTCTTGCTGTATCCTCAAGTGATCCTTCTTTTATGTGGGCATGTGTCTGGTGTTTCTCTCTCTGTCTCCTTATGTCTAAGAAGAACACAAGCCAGGTTGAATTAGTGCCCATACTAAGGAACTTTTTAAACTTAAAACCTCTTTAAAGGCCCTGTCCCCAAGTGCAGTCACATTCTGAAGCATGGAGAACTAGGGCTTCAACACATGAATTTTGTGGGGGCTGAATTCAGCCTTTAAATAGTATACATACACATACAGATATTTATAGGTACGTCCACATGATTAAGTCATAGCCAGGCATCCTGTTGCAAGATTTGGCCCATTATGTCATCTTTCTCTACATCCAGAGAGAAAGTCTTATCATAATATAAATATTGCCCACACTGCTTATCATCAGAAAGATATTAAGACAGGAATACCTTGGAGACACGGCAAGTTCAGTTCCAAACCACTATGATATAGTGAATATCTCAGTAAAGCTTGTCACACGAATGTCTCTTGGCTTTGCAGTGCATATAGAAGTTATGTCTGCATTACACTGTAGTCTATTAAATGTGCAACAGCATGGTATCTAAAAAAGTACATAGCAATTTAAAAATGCTTTATTGCTTAAAGTGAAAGAAAGTGAAAGTGAAGTCGCTCAGTCGTGTCTGACTCTTTGCGACCCCGTGGACTGTAACCTACCAGACTTCTCTGTCCATAGGATTCTCTAGGCAAGAATACTGGAGTGGGTTACCATTTCCTTCTCCAGGGGATCTTCCCGACCCAAGGATTGAACCCAGGTCTCCTGCATCCGAGGCAAACGCTTTAACCTCTGAGCCACCAGGGAAGCCCCCAAAATGTGCTAAACATCATATGAGCCTTTAGCCATTTGTAATCTTGTGTTGGTGGAGGGTGTTGCCTTGATGCTGATGGCTGCTCACTGATCAGAGCTGTGGTTGCTGAAGGCTGGGGTGACTGTGGCAGTTTCTTAAAATAAGACAATAAAGAGGTTTGCCAATTGGATTGACTCTTCCTTTGATGAATAATTTCTCTGCAGCGTGCAATGCTGTTAGATAACACTTTACCAACAGTAGAACTTCTTTCAAAATTGGAGTAATTACTCTCAAACTGCTGCTTTATCAACTAAGTTTATGTAATATTCCAAACCCTTTGCTCTCATTTCAACCATCTTTGCGGCATCTTTACCAGTAGATTCCATCTCAATAAATCACTTTCTTTCCTCATCTATAAGCAACTACTAATCCATTAAAATTTTATCTTGCGATTGTAGCAATTCAGTCACAATGTCAGGCTCCACTTCTAATTCTAGTTCTTTTGTTATTTTTATCATATCCACAATCACTTCCTCCACTGAAGTCTTGAACCCCTTGAAATTATCCATGAGAGTTAGAATCAATTTCTTCCATACTCTGTCTAATAATAATATTTTGACCTCTTCCCGTGAATCATGAAATTCTTTAATGACATCTAAAATGTTGAATCATTTCCAGAAGATTTTCAATTTACTTTACCTAGATCCATCAGAGGAATCACTATCTAAGGCAGCTATAGGCTTAAAAATTCATTTCTTAAATAATAAAACTTGAACGTCAAATGACCCCTTGATCCTTGGGCTGCCAAATGGATGTTGTGCTAGAAGGCATAAAAAAACAACATTCATCTCTTTGCATTAATATATCTCCATCAGAGTGACCAAGTGCATTAACAATGAGCAGCAGGATTTTGAAAGTACATTCTGCACAATTGTTAGGGACCATAGGATTTAGGGAATGGAAAATGAGCATTGCTTTCAACTTAAAGTCGCCAGTTGCATTAGCCCCTACCAAGAGAGGCAGCCTGCCCTTTGCAGCCAGGCACTGAGTTCTCTCTAGCTATCAAATTCCGAGATGATGTCTTCTTCCAGTAGAAGGCTCTCTCATCTATTTGAAAATTAGTTTAGTGTAGCCCCCATCATTAACTATCTTAACTAGGTTTTTTGGACAAGGCTGCAGTTTTCATATCGGCCCTTGGAGCTTCACCTTACACTTGAGAGTTATTGAGACAGTTTCTCTCCTGAAGCCTCATGAGCCAATCTCTGCTAGGTTCAGACTTGCCTTCTGCAGCTTCCCCACCTTTCTCAGCCTTCATAGATTTAAGAGAGTTAGGCCTTTGCTCCGGGATAGGCTTTGGCTTAAGGGAACGTTGAACCTGGTTTGATCTTCTATCCAGACCACTGAAACCTTCTCCACGTGAGCAAGAAGACTGACTGTTTTTATTTCTTATCACCTGCAAGTTCACTAGATTAGAACTCTTGATTTCCTTCAAGCATTTTTTCTTTGCCCTCACACCTTGGCTAACAAACACGAGTGGTTCAGCTTTTAGTCTATTTTGAATTTTGATATGCCTTCCTCACTAATTTAATCATTTCTCGCTTTAGATTTAAATTGAAAGATACGTGCCTCTTCCTTCCTGGATATTCACTGGCATAATCTCAGCATTGTTGTGTCTCACAGAATAGAGAAGGTGAGGGGGGTGGGTGGTACAGGGAGGAAGATGGCTGGCCGCTGGAGCGGTCAGAACACACAGGTTTATCATTTAGGTTTGCAGGCTTATATGAGTATGGTAGAGTGATGCCCAAAACAATTATCACAGCAAAGTCAAAGATCACCGATCACAGATCACCACAACAAACATAGTAATGATCAAAATTTTGAAATATTGTTATAATTACCAAAATGTGCCACAGAGACACAAAAAACAAATGCTGTTGGAAAAAAACATGGAAAAAAGCAGGGTTGCCCCAAAACGTCAATTAGCAAAAAATGCAATATCTGAGAAGCATTTTAAACTGAAGCTCCATAAAATAAGGTATGCCTATAGTCAAGGAGAAAAAAGGTTTAAGGCCAAGAAGCTAAGAAATTAAGGCACCAAGAAGCTAGTTTATGGAAAAGCCTTTCAACTTTCTGTTTATAAACTTGAATGCTAAAAATTTAGTTCTTAGCATTTGATAAAAGGTAATATCTCTGCTATCAGCAGAATTGATAGTGCAACATATAAAATTAGCAATGTAAGATACACATTTTCCTTTTTTATAGAAATCTTATAAAATTCATTAGAGTCTCTCTGTTGCAATACTAAAAATAGAGATTCAAACTGTGTGTAAAGTCACATACTTTACTCATTTCAACAAGTTAGATCTCATCTTTGAGTACTGCCTCATTGTGAGTTGTTAGAATCTAGTAGATCCAGGTCAGAGAAAGCAATGGCAACCCACTCCAGTACTCTTGCCTGGAAAATCCCATGGACAGACGAGCCTGGTAAGCTGCAGTCCATGGGGCCACTGAGTCAGACATGACTGAGCAACTTCACTTTCACTTTTCACTTTCATGCATTGGAGGAGGAAATGGCAACCCACTCCAGTGCTCTTGCCTGGAGAATCCCAGGGATGGTAGAGCCTTGTAGGCTGCTGTCTGTTGAGTCACACAGAGTTGGACACTACTGAAGCAACTTAGCAGCAGCAGCAGTAGTTCCAGGTAAAATAGAATGTAAAATTTCCAGCAATGCCACAAAATGACCTGAAGATGGTGGAGTTCCAGTGACAAAAGCTCTTACACATGATCACCAATGAAGAAATTGCAGTGGCTTTAGAAAATTAGAGATACCAAGGGAACGTTTCATGCAAGGATGGGCTCGATAAAGGACAGAAATGGTGTGGACCTAACAGAAGCAGAAGATATTAAGAAGAGGTGGCAAGAATACACAGAAGAACTGTACAAAAAAGATCTTCATGACCCAGATAATCATGATGATGTGATCACTCATCTAGAGCCAGACATCTTGGAATGTGAAGTCAAGTGGGCCTTAGAAAGCATCACTACGAACAAAGCTAGTGGAGGTGATGGAATTCCACTTGAGCTATTTCAAATCCTGAAAGATGATGCTGTGAAAGTGCTGCACTCAATCTGCCAGCAAATTTGGAAAACTCAGCAGTGGCCACAGGACTGGAAAAGGTCAGTTTTCATTCCAATTCCAAAGAAAGGCAATGTCAAAGAATGCTCCAACTACCGCACAATTGCACTCATCTCACATGCTAGTAAAGTAATGCTCAAAATCCTCCAAGCCAGGCTTCAGCAATACGTGAACCGTGAACTCCCTGATGTTCAAGCTGGCTTTAGAAAAGGCAGAGGAACCAGAGATCAAATTGCCAACATCCGCTGGATCATGGAAAAAGCAAGAGAGTTCCAGAAAAACATCTACTTCTGCTTTATCGACTATGCCAAAGCCTTTGACTGTGTGGATCACAATAAACTGTGGAAAATTCTGAAAGAGATGGGAATACCAGACCACCTAACCTGCCTCTTGAGAAATCTGTATGCAGGTCAGGAAGCAACAGTTAGGACTGGACATGGAACAACAGACTGGTTCCAAATAGGAAAAGGAGTGCGTCAAGGCTGTATATTGTCACCCTGCTTATTTAACTTATATGCAGAGTACATCATGAGAAACGCTGGACTGGAAGAAACACAAGCTGGAATCAAGATTGCTGGGAGAAATATCAATAACCTCAGATATGCAGATGACACCACCCTTATGGCAGAAAGTGAAGAGGAGCTAAAAGGCCTCTTGATGAAAGTGAAAGAGGAGAGTGAAAAAGTTGGCTTAAAGCTCAACATTCAGAAAACGAAGATCATGGCATCTGGTCCCATCACTTCATGGGAAATAGATGGGGAAACAGTGGAAACAGTGCCAGACTTTATTTTTTTGGGCTCCAAAATCACTGCTGATGGTGACTGCAGCCATGAAATTAGAAGACGCTTACTCCTTGGAAGAAAAGTTATGTCCAACCTAGATAGCATTTTCAAAAGCAGAGACATTACTTTGCCGACTAAGGTCCGTCTAGTCAAGGCTATGGTTTTTCCTGTGGTCATGTATGGATGTGAAAGTTGGACTGTGAAGAAGCCTGAGCGCTGAAGAATTGATGCTTTTGAACTGTGGTGTTGGAGAAGACTCTTGAGAGTCCCTTGGACTGCAAGGAGGTCCAACCAGTCCATTCTGAAGGAGATCAGCCCTGGGATTTCTTTGGAAGAAATGGTGCTGAAGCTGAAACTCCAGTACTCTGGCCACCTCATGCGAAGAGTTGACTCATTGGAAAAGACTCTGATGCTGGGAGGGATTGGGGGCAGGAGGAGAAGGGGACGACCGAGGATGAGATGGCTGGATGGCATCATGGACTCGATGGACGTGAGTCTGAGTGAACTCCGGGAGATGGTGATGAACAGGGAGGCCTGGCGTGCTGCGATTCATGGGATCGCAAAGAGTTGAACACGATTGAGCGACTGAACTGAACTAGGCACTTTTGATTCTAATTATGTGTGCTTTGACTTTAAATTCATTTTATATATCTTTAATCATCGAGGACTTACTGATGAACATGCTATTTTCTCAATTTTTATATTTAAGACATTTGTCCACATTTTAAAGATTTCTAAGTGGTTGTGACTTATTTTCTCATTCTAATAGTCTCAATTTTATATTCAATTTTTTTTAATGTCCAGATTTTTAATAGGCTTCCTACACTGTGGAAACTTCAGGCCCCAAAATTTGAACCTGTCTGAGATTTTTGGTGATGGACTAAATTATTGCAGACAAATAGAAATGGATTTACTGAGACTACATAAACACATAAATGATTCCCTTTGAATGGAATTGAAATGCAGTGAAACTCATGTTCACCAAGACATGCTTTATGATTAAAGCTGTTCAAGCAGTTTATGCAGATGGAGGTTTCTGTAGAAGTCAGTTATTCTGGTAGATGGCATTAAAGATAAGCAAAACTGACTACTGCCTTTAGTTGATGAGAGTTGATTTAGTATGCTGCTGCTAAGTCGCTTCAGTCGTGTCCGACTCTGTGCGACCCCATAGACAGGAGCCCAACAGGCTCACCCGTCCCTGGGATTCTCCAGGCAAGAACACTGGAGTGGGTTGCCATTTCCTTCTCCATTGTGTGAAAGCGAAAAGTGTAAGTGAAGTCGCTCAGTCACATCCGACTTCTAGCGACCCCATGGACTGCAGCCTACCAGGCTCCTCCATCCATGGGATTTTCTAGGCAAGAGTACTGGAGTGGCTTGCTATTGCCTTCTCCGTGATTTAGTATAAGAAAAAATAATATGTTAAACTAAGATTCCTATTTAAAGTTATAGTGTAGTTTGCAGTTGATTTATAATTGTATTTAATTTTATCATAGTATTAGAATCATAAAGTAAGGGTGAAACCAATTTGTATCAAGTACGTAATTAAGCTACATCATTATAAACCTTATTTATCATTATAAACCTTATAAATTCAATTTTAAGCTTAATTTTGCATATTTGCTAGGATTTTCTTTTTTATTCAAGTATGACTAAAAAAGCAAAAATAACCACTCAAATTACAAGGTATTAAACTGAACACGTTAGAAAAGTAGCCTGGTTGTGGTCCTGCATCTAGTTAACATTAAGACATCAAACCATTCTGTTATGATACAATTGTGTCATTGTCTGTGGAGATTAAATTAGATGTCCTCAAAAGATCCCTTTTAGTTGTGAATTTCCATGAGTCCATAATCAGTGAACTGCAGATCTAATGATCTTAACCACTCTTTCAGGAGAAGTGGTTCTGTGTCTTGGCTTGTTTACCCAACGTGACCTTGATAAATATCTAAAAAGTGTAGGTTCTGTGATGTGCTTCACTGGTCTATAGACGAAATGTAGATAATGCTAAGACATCTATTTTCAAAGATATTGTGTCTCAATTGTTCTTCAGAGATCACAGAAAATTCATTTAAATGTGTCACATTAGATATTTTTTAAGGTTTAGCATAAATTTTTGTGTGTGTGCACTCCCATATTAATTATTAAAGGAACTAATATATGTATAATTTTGCTTCAATCAATCTCAACATGCACAACTACCCTAATATTTAGGTGAAATTGATGTTAACTTTATATTATTCACCTTTGTGTAACATGTGTGCTGGGCCATACTCACTTCCCTCAGTCGTGTCCAACTCTTTGTGACCTCTAGGACTATAGCCAGGCTCCTACGTCCATGGAATCTTTCAGACAAGATTACTGGAGGGGGCTGCCGTTTCTTCCTCCAGGAGATCTTCCCAATCTAGGGATCGAACCTACATCTCTTGTGTCTCCTACAATTGGCAGGCAGATTCCTTATCATTACCCTGGGACATCCTGGGTAACATGTTATTAGAAATAATTTGTACTGTCTTACTGAAAATAATTTACATAAATATTTCAACATTCTCTAGTTTAATCAAATACATACCAGTGTAATATTTTGTTATATTAATAAAGAAAGAAAGAAGTCGCTCAGTCATGTCCAACTCTTTGTGACCCCATGGACTACAGCCCACCAGGCTCCTCTGTCAATGGGATTTTCCAGGCAAGAATATTGGAGTGGGGTGCCATTTCCTTCTCCAGGAGATCTTCCTAACCCAGGGATTGAACCCAGATCTCCCACACTGTAGGCAGACGCTTTACCATCTGAGCCACCAGGAAAGCTCATTATGTTAATAAAGATAAATAATATTCCTTTGCTGTTCAGTCTGCTGAATTATGTGAATTATCAAGATGGGCAGTACTTAGAGGGTCTAATATCTAAATCTGACTGCAAGCTATGCTGGTGCTGCTAAGTCGCTTCAGTTGTGTCCGACTCTGTGCGACCCCATAGACAGCAGCCCACCAGGCTCCGCCATCCCTGGGATTCTCCAGGCAAGAACACTGGAGTGGGTTGCCATTTCCTTCTCCAATGCATGAAAGAGAAAAGTGAAAGTGAAGTCGCTCAGTCGTGTCTGACGCTTAGCGACCCCATGGACTGCAGCCCACCAGGCTCCTCCGTCAATGGATTTTCCAGGCAAGACATTTTCCGGCTTGAATGTCATTTCCAAGGAAAAACTCTGAAATACAAAAGCCTCTAAGGTAAATACAGAAGAGAATGTCTTGAAAAAATCACATATTTCTGTTTTTTTTTTTTTTTTTTAGTGAGACTAATTCTTAAAAAATAAAAAAATCTGAATCCAACTTTAAAATGTTCTGTGATTTGTTTAGTATAATTATGATATTGATCACATACTAGAGAAGATCTAAAGATTATTTCCATTGATGATAATTTAAAATCTAGTGTGTTTTTAAAGTAGCAACACAAATTAAAAGGACAGTAATATTTTTTAAAGGAATATTAAGGGAGAATAAGGTGTACCACCCAATGCAATGATACTCAGTTCAGTTCAGTTCAGTTGCTCAGTCGTGTTCAATCTTTGAGACCCCATGAATCGCAACGCACCAGGCCTCCATGTCCATCACCAATTCCCGGAGTTTTCTCAAACTCATGTCCATTGAGTTGGTGATGCCATCCAGCCATGTCATCCTCTGCTGTCCCCTTCTCCTCTTGCCCCCAATCCCTTCCAACATCAGAGTCTTTTCCAATGAGTCAACTCTTCGCATGAGGTGGCCAAAGTACTGGAGTTTCAGCTTTAGCATCATTCCTTCCAAAGAAATCCCAGAACTGATTTCCTTTAGAATGGACTGAATGGATCTCCTTGCAGGCCAAGGGACTCTCAAGAGTCTTTTCTCCAACACCACAGTTCAAAAGCATCAATTCTTTGGTGCTCAGCTTTCTTCACAGTCCAACTCTCGCATCTATACATGACCACAGGAAAAACCATAGCCTTGACTAGACGGACCTTTGTTGGCAAAATAATGTCTCTGCTTTTTAATATGCTATCTAGGTTGGTCGTAATTTTCCTTCCAAGGAGTAAGCGTGTTTTAATTTCATGGGTGCAGTCACCATCTGAGGTGATTTAGAGCTCAAAACATTAAGTCTGACACTGTTTCCACTGTTTCCCCATCTATTTCCCATGAAGTGATGGGACCAGATGCCATGATCTTCGTTTTCTGAATGTTGAGCTTTAAGCCGACTTTTTCACTCTCCACTTTCACTTTCATCAAGAGGCTTTTTAGCTCCTCTTCACTTTCTGCCATAAGGGTGGTGTCATCTGCATATCTGAGGTGATTGATATTTCTCCCGGCAATCTTGATTCCAGCTTGTGCTTCTTCCAGACCAGCGTTTCTCATGATGTACTCTGCATAGAAGTTAAAAAAGCAGGGTGACAATATACAGCCTTGATGTAATCCTTTTCCCATTTGGAACCAGTCTGTTGTTCCATGTCCAGTTCTAACTGTTGCCTCTTGACCTGCATATAGGTTTCTCAAGAGGCAGGTCAGATGGTCTGGTATTCCCATCTTATGAAGAATTTTCCACAGTTTATTGTGATCCACACAGTCAAAGGCTTGGCATAGTCAATAAAGCAGAAATAGATGTTTTTCTGGAAATTTCTTGCTTTTTTGATGATCTTAGCCACATTTAAAAGCAACAATTTTCAAAATAATATAATACTTGCACAAAATAAAAGCACATATCAATGAAAAGCCATAAATAGATTGGCATATAAAGTCTCACTATGTATAAAAGGTGAGCTTCAAAATCAGGTGAATCAAAAAAGATTATGTTGAAAAATAATGTCAAGATAATGGAATAGCAATTTTGATCTCAAAAAGTTATAAAGGATGAATGTTAATCCACTTATTGTACTATCCTTCTAAGTAAATTACAAACAGTTAAAGGGTTTTACATTAAAGACAAGATGTGGTGGAAAACAAGAGTGGCCAAAACAGAATAGGATCTATCAAAACCTAGTAGAAATTTAACTTTCTCTGCTATGTAATGATGGCTGTATCCCCAAAGAAAATGTGAAGATATTTAATATATACATCTTTAAAAGTGTTATAAATATAATATCAGGGATGATGCAAAATTAATTGCAGTTTTGCATTGTTGAACTTTGCTGTTTCATAATGGAATACATTCTTAAATAAATGTGGTTATGCTATATATCATTTAATGTGCATTTCTTGCTTTATTTATTTATTGCTAATGACATTATCTAATGACATTACCCACTAAGCACAGGTGGCTGCGACAGGCACACTAAGTGCGGCCGAGAAGAGCTACCCACGTCTGAGGTCAGGGGCAGAAGCCAGGAGGACCCTATGCCCGAAGGGTGGCGGCCAAGAGGAGTTACCCCACGTCCAAGGTCAAGGGCAGCAGCTGAGCATGCCAGGCTCTGACAGTGCAGGAACAGCAGATAGGAGCTACCTCATACCCAAGGCCAGGGGCGGTGGCCAGGAGGAGCCAACTCATGTCCAAGAAGCAGTGGATGCCTGGGCGCAGGTGGCCTGGAGGAGGTATCCCACGTTGAAGGTCAGGAAGGGTGGTGGTTAGGAGATACTCCTCATCCAAGGTAAGGAGAAGCAGCTGTGCTTTGCTGGAGCAGCCGTGAAAAGATACCCCATGGCCAAGGTAAGAGAAACCCAAGAAAGATGGTAGGTGTTGCAAGAAGGCATCAGAGGGCAGACACACTGAAACCATACTCACAGAAAACTAGTCAATCTAATCACACTAGGACCACAGCCTTGTCTATCTCAATGAAACTAAGCCATGCCCGCAGGGCAACCCAGGATAGGTGGGTCATAGTGGAGAGGTCTGACAGAATGTGGTCCACTGGAGAAGGGAATGGCAAACCACTTCAGTATTCTTGCCTTGAGAACCCCATGAACAGTATGAAAAGGCAAAATGATAGGATACCAAAAGAGGAACTCCCAAGGTCAGTAGGTGCCCAGTATACTCCTAGAGATCAGTGGAGAAATAACTTCAGAAAGAATGAGTGAATGGAGTCAAAGCAAAAAGAATACCCAGCTGTGGATGTGACTAGTGATAGAAGCAAGTTCCGGTGCTGTAAAGAGCAATATTGCATAGGAACCTGGAATGTCAGGTCCATGAATTAAGGCAAATTGGAAGTGGTCAAACAAGAGATGACAAGAGTGAACATTGACATTCTAGGAATCAGTGAACTAAAATGGATTGGAATGGGTGAATTTAACTCAGATGACCATTATATCTACTACTGTGGGCAGGAATCCCTCAGAAGAAATTGAGTAGCCATCATGGTCAACAGAAGAGTCCGAAATGCAGTACTTGGATGCAATCTCAAAAATGACAGAATGATCTCTGTTCATTTCCAAGGCAAACCATTCAATATCACAGTTATCCAAGTCTATGCCCCAACCAGTAGCGCTGAAGAAGCTGAAGTTGAACAGTTCTATGAAGACCTACAAGACCTTTTAGAATTAACACCCAAAAAAGATGTCCTTTTCTTAATAGGGGACTGGAATGCAAAAGTAGGAAGTCAAGAAACACCTGGAGTAACAGGAAAATTTGGCCTTGGAATGCGGAATGAAGCAGGGCAAAGACTAATAGAGTTTTGCCAAGAAAATGCACTGGTCATAGCAAACACCCTCTTCCAACAACACAAGAGAAGACTCTACACGTGGACATCACCAGATGGTCAACACCGAAATCAGATTGATTATATTCTATGCAGCCAAAGATGGAGAAGCTCTATACAGTCAACAAAAACAAGGCCGGGAGCTGACTGTGGCTCAGATCATGAACTCCTTATTGCCAAATTCAGACTCAAATTGAAGAAAGTAGGGAAAACCACTAGACCATTCAGGTATGACCTAAATCAAATCCCTTATGATTATACAGTGGAAGTGAGGAATAGATTTAAGGGCCTAGATCTGATAGATAGAGTGCCTGAAGAACTATGGAATGAGGTTCGTGACATTGTACGGGAGACAGGGATCAAGACCATCCCCATGGAAAAGAAATGCAAAAAAGCAAAATGGCTGTCTGGGGAGGCCTTACAAATAGCTGTGAAAAGAAGAGAGGCGAAAAGCAAAGGAGAAAAGGAAAGATATAAGCACCTGAATGCAGAGTTCCAAAGAATAGCAAGAAGAGATAAGAAAGCCTTCTTCAGTGATCAATGCAAAGAAATAGAGGAAAACAACAGAATGGGAAAGACTAGAGATCTCTTCAAGAAAATTAGAGATACCAAGGGAACATTTCATGCAAGGATGGGCTCGATAAAGGACAGAAATGGTATGGACCTAACAGAAGCAGAAGATATTAAGAAGAGGTGGCAAGAATACACAGAAGAACTGTACAAAAAAGATCTTCACGACCCAGATAATCATGATGATGTGATCACTAATCTAGAGCCAGACATCTTGGAATGTGAAGTCAAGTGGGCCTTAGAAAGCATCACTACGAACAAAGCTAGTGGAGGTGATGGAATTCCAGTTGAGCTGTTTCAAATCCTGAAAGATGATGCTGTGAAAGTGCTGCACTCAATCTGCCAGCAAATTTGGAAAACTCAGCAGTGGCCACAGGACTGGAAAAGGTCAGTTTTCATTCCAATTCCAAAGAAAGGCAATGCAAAAGAATGCTCCAATTACCGCACAATTGCACTCATCTCACATGCTAGTAAAGTAATGCTCAAAATCCTCCAAGCCAGGCTTCAGCAATACGTGAACCGTGAACTCCCTGATGTTCAAGCTGGCTTTAGAAAAGGCAGAGGAACCAGAGATCAAATTGCCAACATCCGCTGGATCATGGAAAAAGCAAGAGAGTTCCAGAAAAACATCTACTTCTGCTTTATCGACTATGCCAAAGCCTTTGACTGTGTGGATCACAATAAACTGTGGAAAATTCTGAAAGAGATGGGAATACCAGACCACCTAACCTGCCTCTTGAGAAATCTGTATGCAGGTCAGGAAGCAACAGCTAGACCTGGACATGGAACAACAGACTGGTTCCAAATAGGAAAAGGAGTACATCAAGGCTGTATATTGTCACCCTGCTTATTTAACTTCTATGCAGAGTTCATCATGAGAAACACTGGGCTGGAAGAAACACAACCTGGAATCAAGATTGCCAGGAGAAATATCAATCACCTCAGAAATGCAGATGACACCACCCTTATGGCAGAAAGTGAAGAGGAACTAAAAAGCCTCTTGGTGAAAGTGAAAGAGGATAGCGAAAAAGTTGGCTTAAAGCTCAACATTCAGAAAACGAAGATCATGGCATACGGTCCCATCACTTCATGGGAAATAGATGGGGAAACAGTGGAAACAGTGTCAGACTTTATTTTTTGGGTTCCAAAATCACTGCAGATGGTGACTGCAGCCATGAAATTAAAAGACGCTTACTCCTTGGAAGAAAAGTTATGACCAACCTAGATAGTATATTCAAAAACAAAGATATTACTTTGCCGACTAAGGTTCGTCTAGTCAAGGCTATAGTTTTTCCTGTGGTCTTGTATGGATTTGAGAGTTGGACTATGAAGAAAGCTGCATGCTGAAGAATTGATGCTTTTGAACTGTGGTGTTGTTCCAGGGTCCAGCCCCGGTGGATCCAGGGAAATTCAAAGGGTGAATGGCGTAGGCGAGGAAAGCTTATTTATTTAGAAATATGATTAGATTAGGAAGAAATAGTGTAGTAGGAAAATTTAGTGGAGAAAAGAGGCTGAATAACTTGGTTTACGGGGAAAGCCAATAAAATTTCAGGACAAGAGATTTGCACCATCTATGTTGGGCCACCGGCGCCCGTTTGAACATTGGAGATGCCCCGCCTTGGTCTCTCTCTCTCACGGAACTTAAAAGCCAGGTCAAGGTGGTAGACTTGGTGAGCCTCCTTGCTCCAGATGAGAATTCAGTCTGAAAATAGAGTAAAGAGGAGACACGGGGGAAACAAGCCCAGCGACTTGCTCATCCTCTATTGTCCAGAAAGGCATTTTATACCTTTTTTTTTACATAGAGATCAAGGATAATATATAAAATTATGCAGTGTCAGCAGCCCTGACTCTTATCGAGAGCAGGCTTTCTCTCTGCATACCTAGTTGTATACACAAGTCTTAGGTGATTTATATCATTTTATGGCCAGAGGGCCAATTAACATTTTACGGCCTTTTTCTGATAAGGGTTTGACAATCAGAAGACTTATTTGTGTTGTTCTTCCCAAAGTCTGGTGCCACTCTCAGAAAGCACTAAATAAAGTTACATTCTTACATAGCAAAGATACAACAACTTATAACAAGTAAAAGGAGTACAGTGATTTATAAAGAGAAAAGTAATTAACTCAAAAGTCTAGTGTTGCTAACATCAAAACTACTATATTCCTATTTCTGCATCCCAATTACATTGATTAATATCCCTCAGGTACCTAAAAGATAAAGAATATGGAGGCCTGGCAGCAGTCATTGAGTCAACAGTGAAAACCCATCACCAATATGATTTTTAGCTCTTTAGAAAAGGCTCTGTATCTTTAAGATGCTTTAAGACTTGTGCCTCTCGCAGTTGGGGGCTGTAAACAATTCACAAGTTGTAAAAGTCCCCAACCATTAGCCAAGTTAGAGAGCCATCCAAGGGGTTTGAGCTAATGCAGGAGACTGAAGCCCTGAATTAACTTTTTTCCAGAGAATGTCAGAAGAGTGAAAAGCACAGTAATAAAGCAGGCAGACTCTGGTTTTGGGGGGTAGATGTTCAGGAAAACTCAGGGGAAACCCCTGAAGCCAGATCACGCCTTTGCGTTTTGTCTGGCTTCCTTTCTCATGACCTTTGCCATTGGTGGGATTCCTCACACTGGCTCCCGGCAGTGTTGGAGAAAACTCTTGAGAGTCCCTTGGACTGCAAGGAGATCCAACCAGTCTATTCTGAAGGAGATCAGCCCTGGGATTTCTTTGGAAGGAATGATGCTAAAGCTGAAACTCCAGTACTTTGGCCACCTCATGCGAAGAGTTGACTCATTGGAAAAGACTCTGATGCTGGGAGGGGTTGGGGGCAGGAGGAGAAAGGGATGACAGAGGATGAGATGACTGGATGGCATCACTGACTAGATGGACATGAGTCTGAATGAACTCCAGGAGTTGGTGATGGACAGGGATGCCTAGCATGCGGCGAGTCATGGGGTCGCAAAGAGTCGAACACGACTGAGCAACTGAACTGAACTGAATTGATAGACATTACCTGCTGTTTATTTTATATTTATTTTAGATTGTGGAAACAGTGTTAGACAAAAAGAGAGTTTGAGTGATCTTTTTTTTTAAATTTGAATTCAAAATGAGTCATAAAGCAGTGGAGACAACTCACAATATCAACAATGCATTTAGCCCAGGCACTTCTATACAGGGTAAAGGTGGTTCAAGAAGTTTTGAAAGTTTTGCCTTGAAGACGAGGAGAGTAGTGATCAGCCGTCAGAAACTGATAATGACCTATCAAGAGCCATCGTCGAAGCTGATGCTCTTATAACCACACGAGAAGTGGCCCAAGAACTCAATGTCAACCATTCTGTGGTCGCTCAGCATTTGAAGCAAATTGAAAAGGTGAAAAAGCTTGATAAGTGGGTATCTCATCAGCTGGCTGAAAATCAAACAAAATTGCCATTCTGAAATGTCATCTCTTACTGTATGCAACAGTGAACCATTTCTCCATCAAACTGTGATATATGACAAAATGTGGATCGTATGACAACCAGCCACAACCAGCTCAGTGGTTGGACTTGGTGAAAAAGCTTGATAAGTGGGTATCTCATCAGCTGGCTGAAAATCAAACAAAATTGCCATTCTGAAATGTCATCTCTTACTGTATGCAACAGTGAACCATTTCTCCATCAAACTGTGATATATGACAAAATGTGGATCGTATGACAACCAGCCACAACCAGCTCAGTGGTTGGACTGAGAAGAGGCTCGAAGCACTTCCATGGAAAAAAAGGTCACGACCACTGTTTGTTGGTCTCCTGCTGGTCCAATCCACTATAGCTTTCTGAATCCTGGCAAAATCATTACATCTGAGAAGTATGCTCAGCAAATCGGCGAGAGGCCTGAGCACTGCAGCGGCTGCAGCTGGCACTGGTCAACAGAAAGGGCCTGATTTTTCTCAGCAGTGCCCAACCACATGTCGCACAACCAGTGCTTCAAAAGCTGAACGAATTGGCCTGTGAAGTTTTGCCTCATCCGTCATACTCATCTGACATCTAGCCAATCAGCTACTATTTCTTCAAGCATCTTGACAGTGTTTTGCAAGGAAAATACTTCCACAACCAGCAGGAGGCAGAAAATGCCTTCCAAGGGTTTGTTGAATCCCTGACACAATTTTCCTGAAGGATTTGTACACACATCAATAAAGCAAACGTATTCCTCATTGGCAAAAAAAAATGTGTTGATTGTAAAGGTTACTATGTTGATTAATAAAGATGTGTTTGAGCCTAGTTATAATAATTTAAATTCATGGTCTGAGGTCACAATTACTTTTGTATCAACCCACTAATTTAAAAAGGCCAAACATTGATTCTGTGCAAAGAGTTTACTCAATCTGTGACATCAATTCACTGAAAAATACATGGGCAGAGTATACAAAGCAATGAGTCAGCCCTAATTTTAAAACTCATAAAATATAAGCAACCAAAACAACACTTTAGATTTATTAAATAAATGTATTATTTAACAATGAAAAGGCATTACTATTTGTTGGTAAACCTGACATGTACATTCATCATCCTTGAAATGATAACCACAAACAAGACTTTGAATAAGCAGCATGCTGGTGTAAAACAAGGCCCCGAACAATGGTCATATCTGGTGAGGAAGGAACTCTACTCCTGGACTTTATCCTAAGCAGGCAAATATATGGTATGTGGATGCTTACCTAGTATATAGTATGTATGTGTGCTTAGTTGTGTCCAATTCCTTGTGATTCTTTGGATTGCAGCCTGCCAGGCTCCTCTGTCCATGGGATTTTCCAGGCAAGAATACTGGAGTGGGTTGCCATTTTCTCCCCCAGAGGATATTCCAGACTCAAGGATCAAACCCATGTCTCCTGTGTCTCCTGCCTTGCGAAAGGGTTCTTTACCAGCTGAGCCATCAAGAAGCCGCGATTATCTAATACAGTCTCAAATAGGATGCAGCAGTTTCCCTAGGATGCATATAGCAAGTCATATGGGCATGATAAAAATTGATTTAATTACTAAAATAAAATGAAAAACTATTGACCTGATGTTTAAAATAATATATACTAAACGTATGATTATGTAAGCATGGAGAAATAGATAACATGCAGTAATACAAATTGTTTTGAATCTGAGTGGTTATGTTAAGGATGATTTATAGGTAAGACTTCCCTGGTGGCTCAGACGGTAAAGCATCTACCTGCAATGCACGAGACCCAGCTTAAATCCCTGGGTCGGGAAGATCCCCTGGAGAAGGCAATAGCACTCCGCTCAAGTACTCTCGCCTAGAAAATCCCATGGACAGAGGCGCCTGGTAGGCTACAGTCCGTGGGGTCGCAAAGAGTCAGATATGACCGAGCGACTTTACTTTCTTTCTTTTCACTGCTTTAAAAAGTTTCTCTTTAAATTAGCATTTTCACTCCTATTCGTCATCTTTTGCACATCAAATTGAAATGAATTCTGTTAGTGTTACCTTCAGAGAAGGCAATGGCAACCCTCTCCAGTACTCTTGCCTGGAAAATTCCATGGACGGAGGAGCCTGGAAGGCTACAGTCCATGGGGTCGCTAAGAGTCGGACACAACTGAGCGACTTCACTTTCACTTTTCACTTTCATGCATTGTGTGTGTGTGTGTGTGTGTGTGGTGATGGTGGTGGGGAGTTTGCACATGTGTGATTCTTTTGCCCTTCAGCCAGCTAATCCTCAGAGAGATATGCATTGTTTCTGAGGCTGAGAAAGCCTCAAGGAAGCAATGTGAGCTGTGCACTTTCAACCCCCCTGCTTCCTGCTGCTCCAGGCTCACTGTAAATGATGTAAAGTGGTGTTATCTTCTTCCTATCTTGATAGATACCAGGTTGAAAGAGCACCATTTTGGCCACCAGGCAGTAGATCCTCCCCTTTGTTCTATTTAACCTAGATCACTGAATAACAGCCTCAGGAGACTGGCATGGGCTCAGCTTGAACCTCTACTGGGAAATGGCCTCAGCCCAAATCTCAGATACCAGGTGTTTAGTAGTGATTGTGGGTGGTATATTTTTGTTTTGCTTTTTTCTGTCATTTATATAATACCTTTACTGACAAAGTACTATGCTTTTAGTACTATCCCTTTTAAAAAAGGGATTTAAACTATTGGAATGTGTTTGAGGCTAATATTCAGACAGTGACACCTCTCACCCCCTACTCCTAACATGTGCATTCTGAAGAAGCTGGAATTCCTCCATAGGAGGCTGACAAGGAGACTCCATGGGCTCTTGTCAAGGATGTCCATTTCAATTCATTTCGTTGCACTTCATTTCTCTTCTTTTTTCCAATACGTTTTCTGCCAAACTCTGAGACAGGCCTTTGTGATATGTCAGTGATCAGAGAGGAAGCCCTGCTCTCAAGTCGCTCACTGTCTAGGGGGCAGACAGACAGATAAACAGAGTGCTACAGAACGATGTGCTAGACGTCCCGCCTTGGTGCAGGCAGGGTCTGCCAGAGGAAAGCGGTCCTAACATGTTCTGAGCCTTCAGGGGATGGAAGCCGTCTGGAGAAACTTCAGAGAAGGACTTCAGAGAACTGCCAAAAGGAAGAAGAAGCAGCAGCAGGGATGTCAAAAGTTTAGCATGTGGCTGCAAATACTAGGTTGGCCAAAATATTTGTTTGGCTTTCCATAAGATGTTATGGGAAAAATCCGAAGAAACATTTTGGCCAATTCAATATTTAAAAATGTTTTTTAATTTTTTTTTTTTTTTTTTTTTTTGGCTGCAAGAGTCTTCATTGAGACACATGGACTTTCTCCAGTTGCAGTACACAGGGGCTTCTCCAGTTGTGGCTCACGGGCTCCAGAGTGCAGGGGTTCAGTAGTTGGGGCAAGACAGCACAGTTGCTCCTCTGCATGTGAGATCTTAGTTCCCCAACCAGGAATTGAACACACATGCCCTGCATTAGTCCTCTGGAGGGTGAAATAGCTACCCACTCCAGTATTCTTGCCTGGGAAATCCCATGGACAGAGAGCCTGTCAGGCTACATTTTCATGGGGTCACAAAGAGTCAGATGAGACTGAGTGACTAAGCAACAAAGACCCTGCATTAGAAGGTGGATTGTTAACCTCCCAAGCACCAGTGAAATCCCCCCAATAGTTTTTGAAAGCAACGCCAGAGTATAAATAGACTAGATATGGGATCTGTTCTGTGAACTGATGTGTGTGTGTGTGTGTGGTGTGCATGCACATAGGTGGTTCTTTGGACCTTCAGCCAGCTAATCAGGTAACTGGTATTTCCAACATGGAACATAATGTCTGGCATGCAGATACAGTTAACATGCAGTGGATTGTTGGTTGAATAAGTGAATGGAAGCCCCTACTTAGTCTGAGATAAAATTAAAATCGAGACATGAAAGTTTCACTCAGAATTCTCAGGCTCTCAGGGGAAGGGAAACATTTGCAGTTTTAACACTGGGTGCAGAAAAGAGTCTAGAACTTTCACTTTGTGGAGATGATACTGTTACTCACCTGAGAAAAGTTGTGACCAGCCTCCCCTCCTTCCTAATGGCAAGCCTGGAGCTGCTGCTGAACACAAGGCTTGACTTCCTGTTTTAAATGACAGGAATCAGTTCAGTTCAGTCACTCAGTCGTGTCTGACTCTTTGCGACACCATAGGCTGCAGCACTCCCTGTCCATCACCAAATCCCAGGGCTTGCTCAAACTAATGTCCATCACGTCGGTGATGCCATCCAACCATCTCATCCTCTGTCATCCCCTTCTCCTCCCACCTTCAATGTTTCCAGGCATCAGGATCTTTTCAAATGAGTCAGTTCTTTGTATCAGGTGGCCAAAGTATTGGAGTTTCAGCTTCAGCATCAGTCCTTCCAACGACTATTCAGGACTGATTTCCTTCAGGATGGACTGGTTGGAACTCCTTGCTGTCCAAGGTACTCTCAAGAGTCTTCTCGAACAACACAGTTCACAAAATCATCAATTCTTCAGTGCTCAGCTTTCTTTATAGTCCAACTCTCAGATCCATACATGTCTACTAGGAAAAAACATAGCTTTGACTAGATGGACCTTTGTTGGCAAAGTAATGTCTCTGCTTTTTAATATGCTGTCAACGTTGGCCATAGCTTTTCTTCCAAGGATCAAGCGTTTTTTAATTTAATGGATGCAGTCACCACCTGCAGTGACTTTGGAGCCCAGAAAAATACAGTCAGCCACTGTTTCCATTGTTTCCCCATCTGTTTGCTTGAAGAGATGGGACTGGATGCCATGATTTTAATTTTCTGAATGTTGAAATTTAAGCCAACTTCTTCACTCTCCTCTTTCACTTTCACCAAGAGGCTGTTTAGTTCTTCTTCACTTTCTGCCATAAGGGTGGTGTCATCTGCATATCTGAGGATATTGACATTTCTCTGAGCAATCTTGATTCCAACTTGTGCTTTGTCCAGCACGACATATTGCATGACATACTCTGCATATAACAAATAAGCAGGGTGACAATATACAGCCTTAACGTATTCCTTTCCTGATTTGGAACCAGTCTATGGTTCCATGTCCAGTTCTAATTGTTGCTTCTTGACCTGCATACAGATTTCTCAGAAAGCAGATAAGGTGGTCTGGTATTCCCATATCTTTAGGAATTTTCCACATTTTGTTGTGATCCACACAGTCAAAAGTTTTGGTGTAGTCAACAAAGCAATTGGAGATGTTTTTCTGGAACTCTCTTGCTTTTTTGATGATCCAGGGAATGTTGGCAATTTGATCTCTGGTTCCTTTGCCTTTTCTAAATCCAGCTTGAACATCTGTAAGTTCACAGTTTATATACTATTGAAGCCTGGCTTGGAGAATTTTGAACATTACTTTGCTATCGTGTGAGATGAGTGCAATTGTACAGTAGTTTGAACATTCTTTGGGATTGCCTTTCTTTGGGATTAGAATGAAAACTGACCTTTTCCAATCCTGTAGGTACTGCTGAGTTTTCCAAATTTGCTGATATATTGAGTGCAGCACTTTCACAGCATCTTTTAGGATTTGAAAGAGCTCAACTGGAATTCCCTCACCTCTATTAGCTTTGTTCATAGTGATGCTTCCTAAGGCCCACTTGACTTCACATTCCAGTATGTCTGTCTCTAGCTAAGTGATCACACCATCATGATTATCTGGGTCATAAAGATCTTTTTTGTATAGTTCTTCTGTTCATTCTTGCCACCTTTTCTTAATATCTTCTCCTTCTGCTCAGTAATAGCCAACTCTTTGAGCCTGCATAGATTGTAGCAAGCCAGTCTTTTCTCCCTGGGCTTTTTCAGGCAAGAATACTGAAGCAGTGTGCTATTTCTCCCTCCAGGGGATCTTCCCAACCCAGGGATCGAACCTGAGTCTTCTGTGCCTCCTACACTGCAGGCAGATTCTTTACCCAGTGAGCCATCCGGGAAGCCTATAGATGCGTATAATGCTATGTTATATATGCATTATATTATATATCTAATTACTTAAACTTCAGATCTGATATAAACTTTAGGAAGAATGTTTATCTTGATAGAGATGATGATATTAATCCTAAGAAATGTAATCTCAACATGCCTGTTAAATATGTCAAACCAATATATTTTATAATAATCTTTATAAAATCAATACACTAGAATCACAATGTATATAGTCATTATAACTAATTGTACTTCTATATTTTAATTTTGTTAGAGCCTGTAAACTAAGTTCAATAAAGNTTTTAATTTTCTGAATGTTGAAATTTAAGCCAACTTCTTCACTCTCCTCTTTCACTTTCACCAAGAGGCTGTTTAGTTCTTCTTCACTTTCTGCCGTAAGGGTGGTGTCATCTGCATATCTGAGGTTATTGACATTTCTCTGAGCAATCTTGATTCCAACTTGTGCTTTGTCCAGCACGACATATTGCATGACATACTCTGCATATAACAAATAAGCAGGGTGACAATATACAGCCTTAACGTATTCCTTTCCTGATTTGGAACCAGTCTATGGTTCCATGTCCAGTTCTAATTGTTGCTTCTTGACCTGCATACAGATTTCTCAGAAAGCAGATAAGGTGGTCTGGTATTCCCATATCTTTAGGAATTTTCCACATTTTGTTGTGATCCACACAGTCAAAAGTTTTGGTGTAGTCAACAAAGCAATTGGAGATGTTTTTCTGGAACTCTCTTGCTTTTTTGATGATCCAGGGAATGTTGGCAATTTGATCTCTGGTTCCTTTGCCTTTTCTAAATCCAGCTTGAACATCTGTAAGTTCACAGTTTATATACTATTGAAGCCTGGCTTGGAGAATTTTGAACATTACTTTGCTATCGTGTGAGATGAGTGCAATTGTACAGTAGTTTGAACATTCTTTGGGATTGCCTTTCTTTGGGATTAGAATGAAAACTGACCTTTTCCAATCCTGTAGGTACTGCTGAGTTTTCCAAATTTGCTGATATATTGAGTGCAGCACTTTCACAGCATCTTTTAGGATTTGAAAGAGCTCAACTGGAATTCCCTCACCTCTATTAGCTTTGTTCATAGTGATGCTTCCTAAGGCCCACTTGACTTCACATTCCAGTATGTCTGTCTCTAGCTAAGTGATCACACCATCATGATTATCTGGGTCATAAAGATCTTTTTTGTATAGTTCTTCTGTTCATTCTTGCCACCTTTTCTTAATATCTTCTCCTTCTGCTCAGTAATAGCCAACTCTTTGAGCCTGCATAGATTGTAGCAAGCCAGTCTTTTCTCCCTGGGCTTTTTCAGGCAAGAATACTGAAGCAGTGTGCTATTTCTCCCTCCAGGGGATCTTCCCAACCCAGGGATCGAACCTGAGTCTTCTGTGCCTCCTACACTGCAGGCAGATTCTTTACCCAGTGAGCCATCCGGGAAGCCTATAGATGCGTATAATGCTATGTTATATATGCATTATATTATATATCTAATTACCTAAACTTCAGATCTGATATAAACTTTAGGAAGAATGTTTATCTTGATAGAGATGATGATATTAATCCTAAGAAATGTAATCTCAACATGCCTGTTAAATATGTCAAACCAATATATTTTATAATAATCTTTATAAAATCAATACACTAGAATCACAATGTATATAGTCATTATAACTAATTGTACTTCTATATTTTAATTTTGTTAGAGCCTGTAAACTAAGTTCAATAAAGTTATGTGCACTTCATAAATTATTATTTGAACAATGAATTTGCATTAAGAAACTCAAACAAAGCTTAAATAACTTACTTAATCAATAGGAATTAAAATATTTTAGCCCAGAGTTTTATGAACTTTGTTTCAAGAAATAAAAAAACATCCTAAGTTAACATTTTCTCTGTTTCTATTATTAGTCACCATTGTGCAAACTGAGCTGTCTGGACCACTATCAAGCTTTAAGAAGTAATCTAATCATTGTACCTTTCATCACTTTAAAAAATAGTCCAGCAGAGAGATAAACCTGAGAATGAGAGAATAAATTTTTGTGCCAAATTTGAAACTCAAAGAATTTCATATACACTGAAATCTAATGTTTGCATAATTTTATAAACAGGAAATTAGCCTTCAGCCAAAATCAACGCTAATACTTGGCAATTCTACCTATGTCCACATCTTCATTAAATTCCACGAAAGGTAACTAGATTTTCAGTGTCATGTTTAATTTTCAGTTAGGGATGAGCATTTTGAAATAATATCTTTCTTGGTTTACCAAATGCTGTCTCTCTGGTCCTACTAGAAATGTGAACTTGTTCCTTATTTCTTTTGTAAAGGTGAGCACATCTAATCTGCTCTAATACTTGAAGAGAGAAGAGAAATTTATAGAAACCATGTGTATTTATAACTGCTAAGAAATGTAAAGATTTACTCTAAAGGAAGTCTATTTCTAAGCTGTATTTAAGAACATTAAGTGCAGTAACTATAAACGAGATGGAGAAATAGAATTAACAATATACACCTAAAGTCTAACAAGTGTTCAGCAATGTGAGGGATATAAAACAACTTTACTTTTTAGTTACTTATGCTGTTCCCACAAGACCCAGGGAGCAGGAGAGGTCTTTTAACCCATTGCTTCATTTGTGATGAAACTAGGTCAGCCTGCAAACTAAATGTTTGCTGTAAGACTCATAGATCACTGTGATTTCACTGATCTTGATCATTTAGCTGGAGCAAGTATTTAATTTCACATTTCAAAGAATAATTCCTCCAGTTTGATTTTTTTTTAAGTCCACAAAAGTGTATATTTTTCTATTTGAAAGAAAAAATACAGCAGCAAAGTCTATTTTAATTGGAAGTTTCACATGACAAACTCAAGCAGAGATTATTTCAGTCTCCCTTTCTTTTCAAATGTCAGAGGATTGCTCAGAAGATGTCTTCAGGGAACCATGTTCCTGCCATAGTTCACAGCCCACCGAAACCTGACAAGCAAAAATTCACACCATAAATTATCATGTGTCTTGGTTGTAGCTGTGGTGACAGAAAATGCAAAAGAACTCGCTTTCCGAGCCTCAAAGACAGGAAGAAAGAGGATGAATCAAGCTAAGGGATTCACTTGGTCCTTCTTACCGTAAGTACATCATATGCCAATTTTTTTTTTTGCTTATTTGTACTTTGTTTGAGACAATCTAATTAAGACCAGTTAAGAGGGCTTGAGATTAAGAAAGAGGGAAAGATTTTACTGACTAGCTTAAGAGAAATTGAGTAAGATGGTATTTACACCTCTTTTGAATCACTTTTAGAAAAGCTGTACATTCCTATTAGATCATTTATCCAAGAGGAGCAAGCCCTTGCTTTAATCATTCCAATGAAATCTTCTATTCACCTGCTGAATGGGTCATTTCTGTTTTTTTTTTTATTTTAGACTTTGTCAAAATGCCAACAGAATAGAAAATAAAAAGTTGACTTCTTGTCTCTCTTCTTGCTATGTAAAGCAGCAGCTGTATGCTCTGATATTTATCTAACATAAAGTTAATAGAAATTTAAATATCCTCTCTCTTCAGAATTTAATAACTGTACTTCTGCTCAGAATGCTTTCCAATATATATTTTTGTGTATAATTAAAAAATAGAATTTATGAAGTAGTCTTAACCTTTAACCAAAACCAAAATGGTTTCTTATTTTCATTCAATTGTAAATAACAGATATTTTGACCTCTCTTGTTTCCCTCGCACAATATCCCATGGTTCTTATATTATAATTTCTGATCTTTATTCTAAATGTTCTGGGTTTCTTTGTGGTTCAGTGTTAAACTTTTTTAAGAAATATAGCCATTGTTTCTCTTTCTCTGTGATGCAATTCATTGTCTTGCACAGGTGTAGTTGTTCTGCATGTTTTTTCATGATAGTTTCCCTTTAAGATTATTTTTTAATCCCTAAAATATCTACTCTGTAATTATGTTAATTTGACCTCATAAATCAAGTCTGTCAGGTTTTTTTTTTCATGTTTTTATTGCCCTTTTCCAAATTCTGCTTAAATCTGTACCTGAATACCCCAAATAAGGATTGAGCCAAAATTTCAGGATATTTTAATTTCATATACAGTGCAATATTCAGTGACCTACTAGAAATAAAAGGAAATGAATTTGAAATTATTTGCTTTCAGAACATAATAAACATTTAAAATATATGGGAAATTGATGAAATTAAATTAATAACCATGTGATTAATAATAATGAGTAATAATAAAATGGTTAAATTAGGCATATGATGTTTTTAATCTTTATAAGGACCTAGTTTGACTCATAGGTTAAATACCATTTTGTCATTTCACATATTTTATTCAAAAATATCTGTAAAGGCTGTGGTATATGCAAGGAGGAATGATGAAGTAAGAGGGAGAGGGTAAGAATTAACACGTAAATTGCATACTGCAATCCATATAGTATTCTCTCTTAGGAATTATGTGCACTATCTGAATATAGTCCTGGAAGGAAGCTATTAGAAATGTTTACCAGTTGGGTAAACCTACTTCAAGAATAGTTCATACTTTGCTTGTCTAACTTAATTACCATCAGAGTTGAGATTTTGCTAGAAGATAAACTAAGACATGTTAAAAAATTTAAATGTTTACTTGAACTAAATTCAACTCAGTAGGGCAGCATCCAGTCTAACAGATAGAAGGGAGCTCTGAGGAACTGTATAAAATGAAATATGTTCACAGACAGAAGCGGATAGGAACAAGTAAATTTTTCTTGGGAAAAAGGGTGTTGGTTATTGCAAGCTTACTTTCCTATAATGGATGGCAGATAACTAGTGCTGATCAGGTGATTCCTGATTGGTTTAAAATTTCATTTGAAACTAATTTGCAGAGCTAGCTATAATTAAGTCTCGTTTTGATGACATAGGCTTTAACATAAGAGACTCCATTTTGGGGTCTGTAGGAGCCTGGTGGGCTGCCGTCCATGGGNCATAAATTATGCTGTGGGATCAGTCATGTCCCAACAGGAAACAGATGAACCATGGGGATAGGATAAAACAGGGTTTATTTACAACATGGCTAATTTATAAAAGTGCAGGTACAGGGAAATCAGAAGGAATAGTGCAATAATCCAGAGTTTATAGTAAACAGTGTGTTACCACTCAGTCTTATGCCTGTCTCTTATACACATCTCGTCCGTGGGATTCTCCAGGCAAGAATACTGGAGTGGATTGCCATTTCCTTCTCCAGGGGGTCTTCCCGACCCAGGGATCGAACCCAGGTCTCCTGCATTGGAGGCAGACGCTTTAACCTCTGAGCCACCAGGGAAGCCCCAAATAATAAGTGGAAGTGTAATTTTTTTAAGAGAAAAATCTTATTTTCTAGAAAGTTAATTTCTCTAATAATTTTGGTAATAAACAATGATTGTATATCATATTTCCCATAATATTCATTTATTGACCTTTGTTTAGAACCAAAATAAATTGGCATAAATACCTCACACTGTGATGTCTAACAAAGTCCCGGGCCTCTAACCTCTAAGCTAATGCCAGTTGTGGACCTCAGGAACGTCTCCACATGTTGCCACATGTGCTCTAGGGAACAAAATTGCACCAATTAAGTGCCACTGCTCTAAATGGAATGGAGGAGTATACTGGCTGAAAAATACCCCCCCCCAAACTCATTTCTACCTGGAACCTGCAAATATGATCTTTTTTGAAAGTAGGGTCTTTGCAGAGTAATCAAGTTAAAATGAGCTCATACTGCATTAGAGTGGCCCCTAAACCCAGTGACCAGTGTCTTCATAAAAGGAATAAGAAGGACTTCTGTCAGAGTAGACAGAGGAACGAAAGCTGAGTGGTGGTGGATGTAAAGACTGAAACGATGCAGTTATAAGCCAAAGAGTGCTGAGGGTTTCCAATAACCCCCAGAAGCCAGGAGCGAAGCAATGAAGGATACTTTCCTACTGTCCTCAAAGAGAACACAGCTCTGCTGACAACACATCTCCAACTTTAGCTTCCATGACTGTATGAGAATAAATTTCTGTTGTTTTAAGCCACCTAGTTTGAGGTACTTTGNAGCCAGGAGCGAAGCAATGAAGGATACTTTCCTACTGTCCTCAAAGAGAACACAGCTCTGCTGACAACACATCTCCAACTTTAGCTTCCATGACTGTATGAGAATAAATTTCTGTTGTTTTAAGCCACCTAGTTTGAGGTACTTTGTTTCGGCAGTCCTAAGAAATGCATCTAGAGAGCTGTCATTGGATGATTATAAACAAGAGGGCATCATGTGATGTCAGTTTTAACTTGACCACCTTGGATGCGATAGAGATGATAGACGTCGTCTAGAGGTGGGGATCTGAGGGCAGGGATCCAGTTAGAAGCCCAGTGCAGCGTGAAAAGCAGATAATGGCAGGCTGGACCAGAGA
Source organism: Cephalophus harveyi (assembly GCA_006410635.1). NCBI lineage: Eukaryota > Metazoa > Chordata > Mammalia > Artiodactyla > Bovidae > Cephalophus > Cephalophus harveyi. The sequence goes on along the minus strand of SJYT01074627.1, from coordinate 6,216 downwards.
GACCACAATGTGGGCTAGAGAGACTACAATGGAAGCGGAAGAAGTTGGATCCTCCATGTGATTTTTGCATAAATTAACAGGATATACTGATGGATTTGATATGGAATATGGAAGAACGAGTGCAGTTAACAAAAGTTCCAACTTTCTACTGAGAGCCCAGCAGACAGAGAAGACTGTGAGTGAAGCGTGCAGAGNGGATCCTCCATGTGATTTTTGCATAAATTAACAGGATATACTGATGGATTTGATATGGAATATGGAAGAACGAGTGCAGTTAACAAAAGTTCCAACTTTCTACTGAGAGCCCAGCAGACAGAGAAGACTGTGAGTGAAGCGTGCAGAGTTAAGATCAGCAGATTTGTTTGGGAAGTGTTCAGTGTGAGATGTTATGAGATGCCCACATGGAGCTATATAGTAGGTAGTTTGACATATTAGTCATAAGTTCAGGGAGAGATTCATGCTAGAGATACATTTAAAAATCATTTGCATGTAAAAAAATTAAGCAATAAGATTGAATCAGAAAACTAAGGGAGTGTGTAGAGATGGATAAAGAAAGGTTTACCTTCAAGTTATAAGGCCAGTAATGAAAGAAGAAATCTGTACATGATGATGAAAATGAACCACAAGTGAGATGTTACCAAGTTAAGAGGGAGCTGATTTCTGGAACCAGTCTTCTTATGATTATTTCTATTATATGAAACTTCTCTTATAAAAGTAGTTTAATGAGAAAAGTTTTAAAATAAATTGTATACTAAGAAGGTATCAAAAGGTATTTTTAATTTTATTTACAGCAGATCAAAATGCATTTGGTGATTACCTGGTAAAAATAACTGAAAAAGTCAGGACCTTGAATCTATGTTTTGTTGGACTATGAATAGAAAGTTTCCTCTCAGTTCAGTTAGTTAAGATGTCTGTCTGATATTGTTCTCAGCCTAGAAAGGATATCTCTGCATGATAAGAATAATAGTAGATGATGATTGCAACGACTTCCCATGGCTGCATTTTTGCATTTTGTGTAACCACAGATTTTGACTATTCACTAAAAATAAAAGAAAAAGAATAAACAGGGAAGCATTTCAGTGGATATTTTGGATTTTTATATTCAGGCAACTAGATCTAGATATCTGAGTAAATATCTATGTTGAAATTGTAGAGAAAAAAACAAGTCTCCATTTGATCATAAATTATGCTGTGGGATCAGTCATGTCCCAACAGGAAACAGATGAACCATGGGGATAGGATAAAACAGGGTTTATTTACAACATGGCTAATTTATAAAAGTGCAGGTACAGGGAAATCAGAAGGAATAGTGCAATAATCCAGAGTTTATAGTAAACAGTGTGTTACCACTCAGTCTTAAGGGATAAGAGAGAGAGGTTGGTTGGCAAAACCTAAAAGGAGATAATTGTGTAGGCAACTCTTTAAGAATAGTCACCATTTAGTAGAGGAACGTGGCCAGCTTGAGGTAACCTCACAAGAAGGGATCTCATAGGATAAATATTCTGTCTTTACTTTCTTACTTTTCTCTATCAAATGTTAGAGGATAAGGAAACTTTTAAAGTAACCCCTGCAAGTTAGCCTTCCAAGGAAGAGATCACGCTAGAAAATGAAAGAAATTGATTAGGAAGGGGCAAAATGAAGCTATCTAACACAGGATGCTAAATTTCAGTTAGTCTGTTTCATACTTCTGTTGAATAAATTATTCATATTAGGTAAAGAGACCTTCCACTGCCACTGAAAGTCAGGCCATAATTAAGTCGATAAACTTCTCTGACCACTTAAAGATTGTCTTAACTGAGAACAAATTACAGGATGCTAAATTTCAGTTAGTCTGTTTCATACTTCTGTTGAATAAATTATTCATATTAGGTAAAGAGACCTTCCACTGCCACTGAAAGTCAGGCCATAATTAAGTCGATAAACTTCTCTGACCACTTAAAGATTGTCTTAACTGAGAACAAATGTAATTAATTTAAGTAAGAGCTAGTGTTCTTTATATATCTATGGCATTATATAACGTTACAAGTTTCTCTCATGTGAATGTGATGAAACCACCAATGCTGAATCATGAAGCAATCATATTAATAGTTCAGCTAATTCAATTTAAAGGGGATGCGTCCTTAGAACATTTCTTTTCAAAAGGCAAATGTTTCTTCTTCACAAATGTAAAGAACATAGGAGATTTCTGGGAGGACACAAATGATTGTAGGGAAACAGCAGAGGCACATGTGACAGGCAGATGTGACATTTCTGAGAAACGTAACTTACCTTGGACTTTCACTGTTGTACCTCTAGCTTAAGGTTCAATCACCCAAGAGCAGCTAATGCTGGAGCTGCCATCTCGATATGGCCCTCACACTACCAACCACCTCCATCCACTTCAGTTTCAGTATCAGGAAAACAGAAAAGTCCACATTCACCTTTAAGGACCAGGGTCATTTTATTAATTCATCCCTGTGATACGTTTGGCATCTCGGAGCATTCAAAATCCGTGACATTTTAAAAAGTACTGTCATAGCTTTTCAGACTAGTCGCTCTCAAGTGCTTCAGATGTCACCTGAACAATGATGGCCGAACTGTTAACTCTTCTTTCTGAGGTTTATCTCTGTGAGCGTGGAATCCATTATTCACGCTGATGACACAGCAATAACACGCTGCATGGTTTTATACTGAGTGAGCAATCCAGCAGCCTAGACGGAGAGAGAGAAAGGACTTAAAATGAAAGGCTAATGCCATTTTTTATAGTAGGTTGGCCCCTTTCAAATAGATGTACAGAAAGGTGGCCTCTAAGTTCTGCTGTATTTATTAGGCAGGGAGACATCAGAAATTATCCCTCACGATGTCAAAGTGGAGTCTTTCTTCCCAGGAAGAGAAGCTACATGGGGTCTGCATGGCAGCTGGCCTTTCCCACTGAGGTTGCCAGAATGCCTGAGTTCTGATGCACTTTAAATGAAATTTCATCTTGGATGTGAAGTCAAACTTTAAAACTGTGATAAAAATATGATAGTAAAAAGCTCCACTAATGAACAATGCAAATTTCCAATCAAATATAAGGTTAGTTGTCCCTGAAAAGTCTCCAGACTGGTCTCAAGTAACAGTGAGAGCTTCCATTCTTGTTGCAAAAACCAAAAGAAATTAATCATCTCTCAAAAAACACCAAGTGGTGTAAAGCAGTAATTACTTTTTTCACAAGCTGCTCTTATATGAACCAGGAAATGGTATTCCATTTGACCCATTCAAATTGCTGGCTTTCTTTTGATACTGAAATATCCATTCTTTAGGGTTAAAAGCTAATGAAGGTGGTATTTGCATATCAGCAACTAACCTACCAGAAATTAATGGAGCCATAACGTCTTGCAACATCCAATATACATATTTAGTACAATGAAGGGGAGAAATCCTAAATTGTAATGTTGTTTCTCCAAATTTAGTGCCATTTGGGGAAAAATCAATAACAATATTTGCAAGAGCCTGACAAAATTAGATTGCCGCATGTGTGAAAAAATAGTTGCACACAACTATTTTATTGAATTATAAGTATAATATATAGGTTGGTGTGTGTAGTCCATTGATTTGTTTGTGCTTTGGATGTTTGCTAAAATAATGAATGGTTTCCATATGAACTAAAAATTCCCTATACAAAAGATACTGGGTTGCCAACAAATCAATATTTAGAAAAATACGTAATTTGGTCATGGGCACACTTCTACATTGGTTTAATTCATTAGCGTGGAACATATTTTATGTGTACGTGCTATATACTGATTTCTTTTTTAACTTCATGTTTAAATAAGTGTAATTGTTAGGAACCTTCCATTTCAAAGACCAAAGATTTGAAATTGAGTTGGCTTATATTAACAAAAACCACTGCAAAAATATATTCAGAGCTAATCTATTTAACAGTGACATGGAGTAATGAGATGAAGAAAACTTTTTTAGATTTAAAAAGCAAAGACTTGGTTTTCACTTTGTCACTAACACACTCATGAGTTTGGTCTTCTATATTGTCATTTACTTAAAGCTATTTCACCTTATTTTTCATATTAAGAACGTCATTGCTACCTGTCTACCCGTAGAGCCACTGAAATGATCAATACTTGCAGATGTGATATGTAAAACTCATGTTCCACATGAAGGTTAAATATTGGTTGGTATACACAGTTCTGACACAGCTCGTGTAGGTTCATGGTCCAGATCTATAACTTACTAGGTGTTTCATTATTTTTACTTTTTATATAGCCTTATTGAAATATAGTTCATAAACCATAAAATCCACCCCTTTAAAAAGTGTAATTCAGGTGTTTCTTTTAGTATATCCATGGAGTTCTGCAACAATCATCATTATCTAATTTCAGAATACTTCATAATCCAAAATGAAACCCCATGTCCATTAATAGCAACTCTCTATCCCCAACCCCAGGACCCTAGAAGAAGAATGTGCTATCTGTTTCCATGGATATGCCTATTAGACATTTCATAACTTTACAATATGATATGTAAAACTCATGTTCCACATGAAGGTTAAATATTGGTTGGTATACACAGTTCTGACACAGCTCGTGTAGGTTCACGGTCCAGATCTATAACTTACTAGGTGTTTCATTATTTTTACTTTTTATATAGCCTTATTGAAATATAATTCATAAACCATAAAATCCACCCCTTTAAAAAGTGCAATTCAGGTGTTTCTTTTAGTATATCCATGGAGTTCTGCAACAATCATCATTATCTAATTTCAGAATACTTCATAACCCAAAATGAAACCCCATGTCCATTAATAGCAACTCTCTATCCTCAACCCCAGGACCCTAGAAGAAGAATGTGCTATCTGTTTCCATGGATATGCCTATTAGACATTTCATAACTTTACAATATGTGGACTTCTGGGACTGGTTTTTGTCATTTAGCATAATGTTTTAACTTTCATAACTTTATTTTTTAAATTAAAAAAATTGTTTGGCTGTGCCATGCAGTGTGTGGGATCCTGGTTGCCTGACCAGAGATTGAACCCCATGCCCCCTGCATTTACAGCATGAGTCTTAACCATTGGATCACCAGGAAAGTCCCAACATCATATTTTCAAACTTTATCTGTGTTGTAGCATGTATCAGTAAGTCAATCCTTCTTCATTTCCAAATATTATCCTATTATATGGATATTTTATACTCTGATTGTCTATTTATGAAAGTGAAGAAAGTGTTAGTTGCTCAATCGTGTCTGACTCTGTGACCCCATGAATTGTGGTCCGCCAGTCTCCTCTGTCCATGGAGTTCTCTAGGCAAGAATACAGGAGGGGGTTGCCATTTCCTTCTCCACGGGATCTACCCAACCCAGGGATCAAACCTGGTCTACCTGCCTTGGAGGCAGATTCTTTACCATCTTAGCCACCAGGGAAAACCGAATATTGTCATATTATATGGATATATTATAATATTTTGATTGTCTATTTATATCTGATAGATATTTTATCTTTTCCAAATCTAGGTTGCTGTGAAAAATACTTTTACATTCATATGAGCATGTTTTTGCATGAACATATGTTTTATTTTTATTGGTAATGTACATTGCTGGGATATATGGAAGCTCTATGTATAAAAATTTTAAGGAACTGCCAAATTATTCCAAAGTTTCTGTACAATTTTAAAATTCTACCATCAATGTATAAGGGTTCAAATTTCTCATTTTCCACAATATATGCTATTGTCTCTCTCATTTATTTTATCCATCGTAGGGAATGCGAACTGATTTTGATTTGCATTTTCCTAGTGACTAATAGAAGGCTTTGCTGGTGGTTCAGATGGTAAGGAATCTTCCTGCAATGCAGGAGACCAGGGTTTGATCATTGGAGAAGGAAATGGCAACCCACTCCAGTGTTCTTGCCTGGAGAATCCCAGGGACGAGGGAGCCTGGTGGGCTGCCGTCTATGGGGTCACACAGAGTCGGACACGACTGAAGTGACTTAGCAGCAGCAGCAGCAGCAGGGTTTGATCCCTGGATTGGGAAGTTCCCCTGGAGAAAGGCAACCCACTCCAGTATTCTTGCCTGAAGAATCCCCATGGACAGAGGAGCCTGGTGGGCTCGTATCAATGGGAATTAAAAAGAGTCAGAAGGGACTTAGCAACTAAGCAACAAGAACATGACTAATAGCAAAGAACATCATTTTTTTGTTGTTGTTCTTACAGACCAGTTCTATATCTCATTTAGAGAAATGGCTAT
>SJYT01074622.1:63520-120673 GCA_006410635.1 Cephalophus harveyi | reverse complement strand
TTAGTGTTCAATTAAAAGTTAAATATCTTAAATATATAGATTGCATATAATACTTCAAATCCAGATTTCATTTCTAGAAATGAAATAGGAGGAACTGTTTAAACATGTTTAAACATGATAATTCAAAAACTTAAAACAATGAGCTAAATCCTGAATCAAACGTTAATACCATTCATTTACGTTTTCACTGGAAAAAATTAATAGAAAGTGCACGTATATTTTCTCTGAGAGATTCTAGCCCTTAAGACCTATTTTTCTATAAATATCTAGTTTGTTACTTTGGTATCATATATGATTACAATCGAGTGAACATCTCACATGGGATTTGACAAGGTGAATAGCTCTTGTGCCAAGCGGCACAATTCCTTATGTTCAGGTAGGACTGCGTTACATTGTGCTATGGTTTTGTTTAGTTTTTAATCACTCCTTGGACTCCCAGTTTGGTTGAGCTTAGCCCAAGATGCCTTTCTTTCTAAAATAAAAAATTAAGCTAATGACATGACCATATGTTTGGTCCTGATGGTGTTTATTCTCTGGATCAGATTCAAAGGATGAATAGAATGAATAAAATGAAGCAAACCACTTGTTCAGCGACAATCCCTGAAATACTAAAGTCAGGGGCTCATTACTGGCCTCCTTTCTGGGCTGTAATCAAGGCCAGTCTTGCAGGAAACCAAGTTTCCCAGTTCTCGTCCATTTGTTGTGAATTTCAACGCGTCTCTTAGACTCTTGTGACCTGTCTCAGGGACTGTGGAGACTGAATCAGAATTAGTGATTATCAGGACTTCCCTGGTGGTCCAGTGTTTCAGACTCTGCTTCCAATGCAGGGGTGCGAGTTCCATCTCTGGTCAGAGAACTAAGATCCCACATGTTGAGTGGTATGGCCAACAAAATAAGAATTAGTGGTTATCAAATTGTTCTCTGTGGTTCCCTAGAAGTTCCTTTGACTCTTCCTTAATGGGCATCTGATGGATGGTATGAATGGGAGGGATTTCAATCTCTCTTTGAAATGCCAAACGAAACCCTCACATCCATACCTGTTATTGTATTCTACGTATGGTTTCCTTTGAAAGATTTGAATAAACAAAAAGTTCAGCTGAAGGACTTGGGAAAACAAAGAAAGAAAGGTCTAAAGTTTTTTTTAGCAGTTTCATGTTTGAATTTCTTGGGAAATATCGCTGAAATACAGGGTGGGAGTGGTGGATTACAATCGGATGGGGCAGGTTTGAATACTTCTCTTTGCACTGTCTCTAGGCCATAGTGAAAATTATTGTCCTGACAAGCCTGGGAAGAACAAGAAGTTAAGTCATTAAGCAAACCCTGAATGCCCTCTATGTACACATCACTGGACACTATTTGGGATTCAGAGATCTTTCATACATAGCCCCTGCCTTCTAGAATCAAAATTTAAGGAATGTGTGTTGTGGGCGAGGGGGCAGGTACATATGGATACATATTATATCACTATAAGCTCAGTTCAGTTCAGTTCAGTTCAGTCGGTCAGTCGTGTCCGACTCTGCGACCCCATGAATCGCAGCACGCCAGGCTTCCCTGTCCATCACCAACTCCCGGAGTTCACTCAGACTCATGTCCATCAAGTCGGCAATGCCATCCAGCCATCTCATCCTCTGTCATCCCCTTCTCCTCTTGCCCCCCAGTCCCTTGTTGTACTCATTTAACGTGCACAATTGCACTCATCTCCTGTGTTAGCAAAGTAATGCTCAAAATTCTCCAAGCCAAGCTTCAATAGTTTGTGAACTGTAAGCTTACAGATGTTCAAGCTGGATTTAGAAAAGGCAGAGGAACCAGGGATCAGATTGTCAACATCTTTTGGATCATAGAAAAAGCAAGAGAGTTCCAGAAAAACATCTACTTCTGCTTTATTGTCTACACTAAAGCCTTTTACTGTGTAGATTACCACAAACTGGAAAATTCTGAAAGAGATGAGACTACCAGACCACCTGACCTGCCTCCTGAGATATCTGTATGCAGGTCAAGAAGCAACAGTTAGAAGTGGACATGGAACAACAGACTGGTTCCAAATAGGGAAAGGGGTACGTCAAGATGTATATTGTCACCCTGCTTATTTAACTTATATGCAGAATACATCATGCAAAATACCAGGCTGGATGGAGCACAAGCTGGAATCAAGTTTGCCGGGAGAAATATCAATAACCTCAGATATGCAGATGACACCACCCTTATGGCTGAAAGTGAAGAAGAACTGAAGAGCCTTTGATGAAAGAGAGTGAAAAAGCTGGCTTAAAACTCAACTTTCAGAAAGCTAAGATCATGGCATTTGGTCCCAGCACTTCATGACAAATAGATGGGGAAACAGTAGAAACAGTGTCAGACTTTATTTTCTTGGGCTCCAAAATCACTGCAGATGGTGACTGCAGCCTAAAAATTAAAAGATGCTTGCTCCTTGGAAGAAAAGCTATGACCAACCTAGACAACATATTAAAAAGCAGAGATATTACTTTGCTGACAAAGGTCCATCTAGTCAAAGCTATAGCTTTTCCAGTAGTCATGTATGGATGTGAGATTTGGACTATAAACAAAGTTGAGTACTCAAGAATTGATGCTTTTGAACTGTGGTATTGGAGAGGACTCTTGAGAGTCCCTTGGACTTAGGCTGGATGGAGCACAAGCTGGAATCAAGATTGCCGGGAGAAATATCAATAACCTCAGATATGCAGATGACACCACCCTTATGGCTGAAAGTGAAGAAGAACTGAAGAGCCTTTGATGAAAGAGAGTGAAAAAGCTGGCTTAAAACTCAACATTCAGAAAGCTAAGATCATGGCATTTGGTCCCAGCACTTCATGACAAATAGATGGGGAAACAGTGGAAACAGTGTCAGACTTTATTTTCTTGGGCTCCAAAATCACTGCAGATGGTGACTGCAGCCTAAAAATTAAAAGATGCTTGCTCCTTGGAAGAAAAGCTATGACCAACCTAGACAACATATTAAAAAGCAGAGATATTACTTTGCTGACAAAGGTCCATCTAGTCAAAGCTATAGCTTTTCCAGTAGTCATGTATGGATGTGAGATTTGGACTATAAACAAAGTTGAGTACTCAAGAATTGATGCTTTTGAACTGTGGTATTGGAGAGGACTCTTGAGAGTCCCTTGGACTACAAGGAGATCCAACCAGTCCATTCTAAAGGAAATCAGTCATGAATATTCACTGGAAGGACTGATGCTGAAGCTGAAACTCCAATATACTTTGGCCTCATGATGTGAAGAACTGACTCATTTGAAAAGACCCTGATGCTGGGAAAGATTGAAGGTAGAAGGAGAAGGGGAGGATAGAGGATGGGATGGTTGGATGGCATCACCAACTCTAGGGACATGAGTTTGAGTAAGCTCTGGATTTGGTAATAGACAGGAAAGCCTGGCATGCTGCAGTCCATGGGGTTGCAAAGAGTCAGACAAGACTGAGCGAATGAACTGAATTGAAAGCTAGTTGTGCTAGGTGCTAAGTTAATGGTGAAACAACGCTGATTTAGAAGGAGAAGAAGAAAGACACATACCCATCAGAGCAATGAAGGAAGTTTCTAATAAGGAGGCAGCATTTGTGCTGTGCTTGTGAAGTGAGTAGGATTTCAATAAGGAGTGGCAGCAGAACACCCAGAATGTCATGCCACACATATTTCTAGCACAAAAGATTTCTAGAGAGAAATCCAGTGCTATGCCTAACCTGTGAACATCTTTGATTTCTTCTAATGAGATGTGATTCAGTTGAGTTCTGAGAAAGATGTAGATGGTGAAATCCAGGGCAAAAGGAACTCTAGGGACTTATGGGGATTTCCTTGAAGAAATAACAGATCAACTTAGATCTCTATAGAAGGTTAGCTTTCTCTGACATATATAAATATAGCTTGACTCCATACTGATTGCACTGAGTTTCCTTATGATCCTTTTTTGAGGTTTCCAGACAGAAATCTGGTGGCTTTTGGGTCCACCGAGAACAGGAGATTTCCTCCTTGTTCTTCTTGTTGGGTTCCTCAGATGTCACACATGGTTCAGAGTGTGCTGTGCTCTGGAGCTTGAAATGACCTTCGAGCGTCAGGTTTCATTTTTCCCTTGAGTGAATCAAGTGAGTCAAGAGAGTCAAGAGAGTGGTTACACACACGTAGCCAAAGGTGTGAGAAGGTGGTTTGAAGGACCAGGGTATAGGAGAGTGCCATGTTGGCCTGGGGACTCTGGTTGAGAATCCTGGCTCCATTCTATTTTATCCCTGGGAAAAAAAGGTAAAAGCTACCTTCTAATAAAAGTGAGAAATAAACCAATTCCATTCTGTCATTGACCAAGAGCACTGATGCAGAATGACAGCAAATCTCAGTCCTTTCTTAGGCAAAGGATGCAATCAGTTCAGTTCAGTTCAGTTCAGTTGCTCAGTCGTGTCCTACTCTTTGCGACCCCATGAATTGCAGCACGCCAGTCTTCCCTGTCCATCACCATCTCCCGGAGTTCACTCAAACTCACATCCATCGAGTCAGTGATGCCATCCAGCCATCTCATCCTCTGTCGTCCCCTTCTCCTCCTGCCCCCAATCCCTCCCAGCATCAGAGTCTTTTCCAATGAGTCAACTCTTCTCATGAGGTGGCCAAAGTACTGGAGTTTCAGCTTTAGCATCATTCCTTCCAAAGAATACCCAGGGCTGATCTCTTTTAGAATGAGCTGGCTGGATTTCCTTGCAGTACAAGGGACTCTCAAGAGTCTTCTCCAACATCACGGTTTAAAAGCATCAATTCTTCAGCTCTCAGCTTTCTTCACAGTCCAACTCTCACGAACTGAGGTTAAAAGGGAGGTTATTCACAATAAATATTCTCTCAGCATCAATTTTTTTCCCTAGGTTCAAACACATATATTTAAAATGCATTACAATTCATAGTATACTAACTTATTAGAGTATTAGGAGTGAAAATATAATTGAGTGTTTGTTATCTTTTTTATTTTGTAGAAAGACACTTGATCCATTTTTCCTGAATTTTCCATCATTGATTAGTTAAATACTTTTGAAGTGACCAATTAATAAATGAGTAAGAATCTGTTATGTGTATTGCAAGGCCTTTTGGAAGATTTAGTAGTAAAATAAGCTGTGATGGTTGCACACCAGAAACTTGTAAGACTGTGAAGACACGTGTATATATATGGAGTATATATAGCTTTTTTTTTTTTTTTTCAGATTATAAGTGCTATAGGATATCCAAGGAAAAAAAGACTAATGAAAGATGGAGTTATCTGGAAAGACTTCTTGAGTTCATAAGATTCTGTTCTTTCCTAATCCATTTATCTCTATATCTAGCTCAGCTTTCTGATGTAGTGACCTTGAGGATAGAGGGTCTATGTCACCATCTTACTCAGAAATCCATATGACTGTTTCCAAAAAAAATTCTGGAATACAACCATAGGCTTGGCATTAAAGTGAAACTGATCAAATGTCCTCTTCAGAGAGCTAAATAATTTATTGTGATTGATAATTAATAGGAGAAAGGGGAGTGCTATAAGTCAAAGCTGGGATAGTCATTTTATTGAAATGTCCATTTCTCTGCATACCACAAAGTCACTCTTTCAAATTAATTACAACACAGTTAATGTAAGATGTATTATGCTGCAATTATTTTTCCTACCTTTGAAAATTGCCAGCACTTTATTGTCCAGATTCATAACTTTCATTGTTTTCTCTGGTCACAATTTCTCTGCTTAGAATTCCATTATTAGTTTTGAAAAGGGTTGAAAATTAGATTTGTTTACATTATACTTGATTCATTCATAGTGGATCATGCCGTTTCTTCAGTGGCCTCAAAGCCCTTTTGTTTTATACTGGGACTCAGAAGCTTACAAGGTTTAGTAACTTGAGTCAGGCAAATAGCATGTTGAGAAAAATGACTTTGCATTGTTATAGCAGGAGTCCTCAACCCCCAGGCCATGGACTGGTACCCATCCGATCTATGGCCTGTTAGGAACTCGGCTGCAAAGCAGGAGGTGATTGGCAGGTGAGCTAGGGAAGCTTCATCTGCATTTACAGCCACTACCCACTCCTTGTATTACCACCTGAGCTCAGTCTCCTATCAGGTCAGAGGCAGCAAAACAAATGTAATGCACTTGAATCATCCTGAAACCTGCCCCCTTCCTCTGTGGTAAACTCGTCTTCCACGAAACTGGTCCCTGTTGCCAAAAACCTTGGGACTGATGGTTTATAGTATCATTGTTGTTCAGTAGCTCAGTCGTGTCTGACTTTTTGCAAACCCGTGGACTGATACTGATACGATAGTATCAGTACATTCAGAATATTAAAGTGAGGTGATTGTGGGTGGAGGATGTATAAACATTCACATGTTTTACTATGATTACTAAAATATAATTAAAATGGTTTTCTTAAAAAGACTTTAAAATATTTTTATAAAGATGTTAAAATGTGTGTGGTTCTTTTGGTTTATCTATTTTTAAAGTTTCTTACATTTTTTTTATTGCACTTCCAGTTTGGGGACAAGAATAAAAATGTAGTTTTTCTGAGAAGTTCTTTTTTTTCTCCTTTTTTTTTTTTTTTAGCAAATATCACACATATTAAAATTCATTTCATCTTTGAAAATGGCAAAGTTTCCTTTCATCAATGGTTGGATTTCCTCCTTTATTTCTTCCTTCCTCTGTGTTTTCCTTCCCTCCTTTCTTCTCTTCTTCCTCCCTAATGAAGAGTGTTTTATCTGTCACAGGTAAAACATACATGAAATTAAAGGAAGAGCTGAAAATATGCTCCTGACCAGATGGGAGCAGTCCACTTCTGTAACATCTCAGAAACACTCCCTTCATCTTTTTGTTATCTGTCTCCTTGCTTTTTCTAGGCTCTGGGTTATTAATTCCTTGATGCATCTCTGCTTGAGCTGCAAAAGTGGGAAAATATAGTGAGGGTACAGAATTTTACCTTATCCTATTGTGTCAATGTCTGAATCATAAGCTTTACTTTCCAATGATTAATTTTCAACTAAGAAACACTGTGTGTGTGTTTGTTATGTGTGTTAATTGCTCAATCATGTCCAACTCTTTGTGACCCCATGGACTGTACCCCATGGACTGTAACCCCAGGCTCCTTTGTGAATGGGATTCTCCAGGCAAGAATACTGGAGTGGGTTACCATTTCCTCCTCCAGGGGATCTTCCCAACCCAGGGATCGAACCCATGTCTCCTGCATTTGCAGGTGAGTTCTTCACCATTGAGCCACCAGGGAAGCCACATATCATAATTAAATGCTTATCTAAACTCACAGAACATACACCACCACAAGTAAACCCTCATGTACACTGTGGACTTTGGGTGATAATGATGCATCAGTATAAGTTCCTCAGTTGTAACAAATGTCCCATACTGGTGGGGGATGCTGATAACAAGGTAGGCTATGCCTATGAATGTGTAGGGAATATGTGGGAAACCTCTGTGCTTTCCTCTCAGTTTTGCTGTGAACCTGAAAGTATGCTAGAAAAATTTCTTTAATAAAAGAAAAATATAATGTTATTGCCTTAATGCAATCATGTTCTTTGTTTCATATTGCCCTCCAGTTTATAAATATATGCATATATGTACTTTTATGGAGGCATTCACATTAAATGGACCATTTTTACAGTGTTTGTTAAGCATATTTTATCAAGAATGTTTTTCACTTTCCCTAGTACTTGTAATTAAACCTGAGAATGATTTTATTATGTCATACTGGTGACACATTTGAATTTGTTAAAACATTTCCCTATTGTTGGAAATTGAGGTTCCTGGTTTTGAAGTTTGCTTTATATATAATGTGAGTATAGACTTTTATTACTATTAAATTATACTTTTAAGACAAAATTCCAGAGATGGGAGAATTGAGTTATTTTTGTAGCTTAGTATCAGTCAGTTTAGTCGCTCAGTCGTGTCCGACTCTTTGCGACCCCAGGAACTGCAGCACGCCAGGCCTCCCTGTCCATCACCAACTCCTGGAGTTCACTGAAACTCATGTCCATCGAGTCAGTGATGCCATCCAGCCATCTCATCCTCTGTCGTCCCCTTCTCCTCCTGCCCCCAGTCCCTCCCAGCACCAGAGTCTTTCCCAATGAGTCAGCTTTTTGCATGAGGTGGTCAGAGCATTGGAGTTTCAGCTCTAGCATCAGTCCTTCCAATGAACACCCAGGAATTATCTCCTTTAGGATGGGCTGGTTGGATCTCCTTGCAGTCCAAGGGACTCTCAAGAGTCTTCTCCAACACCATAGTTCAAAAGCATCAAATCTTTGGCGCTCAGCTTTCTTCAAAGTCCAACTCTCACATCCATATATGACCACTGGAAAAGCCATAGCCTTGACTAGCAAACCTTTGTTGGCAAAGTAATGTCCCTGCTTTTGAATATGCTATCTAGGTTGGCTATAACTTTCCTTCCAAGGAGTAAGCGTCTTATAATTTCATGGCTGCAGTCACCATCTGTAGTGTTTTTGGAGCTCCCCAAAATAAAGTCTGACACTGTTTCCACTGTTTCCCCATCTATGCAGATGACATGATCTTCATTTTCTGAATGTTGAGCGTTAAGCCAACTTTTTCACTCTCCTCCTTCACTTTCCTCAAGAGGCTTTTTAGTTCCTCTTCACTTTCTGCCATAAGGGTGGTGTCATCTGCATATCTGAAGTTATTGATATTTCTCCTAGCAATCTTGATTCCAGCTTGTGCTTCTTCCAGCCCAGCGTTTCTCATGATGTACTCTGCATATAAGTTAAATAAGCAGGGTGACAATATACAGCCTCGACACACTCCTTCTCCTATTTGGAACCAGTCTGTTGTTCCATGTCCAGTTCTAACTGTTGCTTCCTCACCTGCATACAGGTTTCTCAAGAGGCAGTTCAGGTAGCTTAGTATATTCAACAATAAATTTGAGTTTTTCTTCTTTGTACAATTTGAAATGTGCTTTTAATTAAGAAGAATTATAAAATGTTTATTTAAACATGTATTTTGTTAGCATATGTAGAAATTATTTGTTTAAAAATATTTCTGGTGGCAATAATCTTTTTTGTTTGGAAGGGTAAGAAGTAGTATATTCTATTTTTCCCATTCTCTTTGACTTTGCTGGAAATATATATTTGCACAATTATGTACCAACCACTAGGAGTCACTAGTTTACCACATCCTCATTGCAAACAGTGTATACATAATCCTGTGGACACAGCTGAATCGAGTGGCATTGAGGTAAGCCACATAGTGCAAATCTTACTAAAATGCAAGTACATTTACTGCTTTAAGTAGAACATGCAGTATATGCATGCTACGCTTTAGATCAATAAAATGACTTGGTAAATTAGGAAATATTTTAGATTTTTAGCAGTTCTCTTCTAAGGTGATGTGTAGAGTAGACAGTTTTTAATCTTTGAAAAATTGGAGGGTCAGTCAGCTCAGGATAAGGTCTCCTGTAGTCTGAGAGCTTAAAAGTTGTGCAAAGCAAAACTATGATATACTTGCTCAGGACAGATTTCAGATAATACTAGGCTTTACCTGCTACTGTTTAATCTTAACAGAGAACTCCTCCCATATAAACATCCTGAAGCTATCAGGGTTCTTCATTATGCTACTCTATCATAGGCAGCATTTAATCAATAAATGGATGCTATTTTTTCAGACTAGTGATATTACTTTAGAACACTGTAGAAAAAATTATGTATTTTTTAAAATATGTTTTTAAAGTTGAGATTTAGGGTCAAAATGATTTCATTAGAAGCAAAATTATTATGGAAGAGAAGTAGAAATTTAATTTGATTTATAAATCCTGCTTTATATGCAATGTCACAGAACTCTATCTCTAACATAAATAGAATTATAGTCATCTGTCCTTGTGACTTGTGGTTTGCTCTGCTGTGGCTAATACTGTCTGATTAAAAATACACATTATGGCAGAGTAGAAATATCTTTGGTTACAAAATGACAGAGAACAAAACAAAGACATAAATTTACTACATTCAGTGCTATTTATAACCCTAATAAATCATCCTTAACTTTGACCTAAAGTTACTTGGAGAATAAATTGTCTTAGTTTTTTCCAACTTGTGCCTTTTGATACGTGGGCCCTTTGGTTTGCACAATGAAGAAGTCTTGACTAATAATCTATGTATTTAGAGGATGTATCTTTATAGCTTCAGTAAAATAACAGATTTGCCTGTGACTAAGCTTTTTTTTCCCTTAAAAATTGTCAAGTATTCTCTTTGTTGTGAATTTATTTAAAACCATAAATTCTATATGTTTAGATTTACTATGGAGAGCTGTCATCTTTAATTATTAGTGTTTCGAGGATGATTCTGTAATGTAGCCTCAAAATAGCAATTATGAAAGATGGTGAAATAATGTACTGACTGTATAAAAAATAAACTCCAGTAACTATTGTAAATTTTATAAATTAATATTTTATACTAATAAAACAGACATAGGACTAACATATGAGTGCCTTATACTATGCATATATATTCCTCTCTTTATCTTTCCTTACAATGGAATGGCCATCCTTGGTTACTGTCTCTTAGATCCCAAGTAGTCTTGATTCTACTTCCTGAATATTATTTATCTCTCCTCCTTTTCCTAACATAGTTCCCACTACTTAGTTCAGTCTCTTATCATACTTGGTCTGTAGCCATTTTGCCACCTTGTTGAGCAAATGAATGACGTATAAAGTTCTCTGTATGTCTCTGGATAGGTTAGTGGATATATATAGCCTGGCAAGCTGCAGACTGTGTGGTCTTTTTAAATTAAAAAAATGGAAATACATTTGCATATAACATTGTAAATTTAAGATGTACGTGTTATCCTGATACTTTTATGGTAATGGTTATTATTGATTACAGAGTAGATCTGGAAATTGCAATTTTAATAAACAGAAACATTGTATTCTATTTATACAAGCCATTTCCTGGCAAATGTTCAAATCCTACTAAAATCTGTGGCAGAAGAGAATCAAACGTGTAGCTGAAGATGTATTTAAAAAAAAGTCTTATTTTTCTGTATTTTCTGATGCATTGACATCTGGGGTCTTGCTGACACTGGAAGGCGTGCCCTCCCGGAGATAGCTGCTTCCTAGAGAGAGCCATTCATATGCAAACCAATGACCCTGAGACCATACCCTCAGCCATCTTCTCTCACACTCAGGGCCTCTATCCCTTTGCTCCAGTCATTCTAAGGCTAAGCTGGCCACTAGACAACCCTTTTCCCTCAGGTTCCACTACAACTATTCAAATTAGCCAATTCTAAACCTGCTCCCCCTGCTTTGCCTTTCCTGTGGAAAGCACAAGAAAACCTGTTGCCCATGTTCTTTGGTCAAAACCTGTAGTCAGTGTTTGGTCCATGCATGACCTGGTGTGCTCCTTCCTCTTGAGAACTCTGAGTATTATTCCTATAAGAGCTCCCCTGGTGGCTCAGATGGCAAAGAATCTGCCAGCAATGCAGAAGACCCAGGTTTGATCGCCAGGTCAGGAAGATCCCCTGGAGAACGGAATAGCAATCCACTCCAGTATTCTTGCCTGGAGAATCCCACGGACAGAGGAGACTGGTGAGCTACAGCCATGGGGTTGCAAAGAGTCAGACATAACTGATGGTATGTTTCTGCTGCGAAGTCAGTTCAGTCGTGTCTGATTCAGTGCGACCCCATAGATGGCAGCTCACCAGGCTCCTCTGTCTCTGGCATTCTCCAGGCAAGAATACCGGAGTGGATTGCCATTTCCTTCCCCAATGCATGCATGCATGCTGTCGCATGTCAATTGTCTACTAATTGGCCTCACCATATCTGAATATAAAACATATTATAAAATAGGAGAGAGTTTATTACTTTTTAAAAATCTTACATTTATCAAGCCCTTTGAAACAGGCACGGTGGTAACTGCTTCACATGCAAGATCTCACTAAATCCTCTCAGCATTGTGAGGTAGATGCTATTATTTCCCCTTTTAAAAATAAAAGGACTGGGATTGTGAGAGATTAAGAAACCTACCCAAAGATCCACAGCAGAAGTGGTGGAGGAAAATCTCAGTTAAGTTCAGTTCAGTCACTCAGTCATCTCCGACTCTGCAAACCCATGGATTGGAGCACACGAGGCTTCCCTGTCCATCACCAACTCATGGAGCTTGCTCAAACTCATGTCCATCGACTTGTGATGCCATACAACCATCTCATCCTCTGTCATCCCCTTCTCCTCCCATCTTCAATCTTTCCCAACATCAGGGTCTTTTCAAATAAGTCAGTTCTTCGCATCAGGTGGCCGTAGCATTGGAGCTTCAGCTTCAGCATCAGTCCTTCCAATGAACATTCAGGACTTATTTCCTTTAGGATTGACTAGTTATATTTCCTTGCAGTCCGAGGGACTCTCAAGAGTCTTCTTCAATACCACAGTTCAACAGCATCAGTTCTTCGGTGCTCAGCTTTTTTATGGTCCAACTCTCAGATACATACACGACTACTGGAAAAACCATAGCTTTGACTGGATGGACCTTTGTCGGCAAAGTAATGTCTCTGATTTTTAATATGCTGTCTAGATTGGTCATAACTCTTCTTCCAAGGAGCAAGCATCTTTTCATTTCATGGCTGCAGTCACCATCTGCAGTGATTTTGGAGCCTAAGAAAATAAAGTCTGTCACGATTTCCATTGTTTCCCCATTTATTTGCCATGAACTGATGGATCAGAAGCCATGATCTTAGTTTCTGAATGTTGAGTTTTAAGCCAGCTTTTTCACTCTCCTCTTTAACTTTCATCAAAAGGCTCTTTAGTTCTTCACTTTCTGCCATAAGGGTGGTGTCATCTGCATATCTGAGGTTATTGATATTTTTCCCAACAATGTTGATTCCAGCTGGTGTTTCATTCAGCCTGGCATTTTGAATGATGTACTCTGCATACAAGTTAAATAAGTGGGTGACAATATCCAGCCTTGAAGTATTCCTTTCCCAATTTGGAACTAGTCTGTTGTTCCATGTCCACTTCTAACTGTTGCTTCTTGACCTGCATACAGATTTCTCAGGAGGCAGATAAGGTGGTCTGGTATTCCCATCTCTTTCAGAATTTTCCACAGTTTATTATGATCCAGTCAAAGGCTTTGATGTAGTCAATTAGGCAGAATTAGGTGTTTTTCTGGAACTCTCTTGCTTTTTTGATGATCCAGTGGATGTTGGCAATCTGATCTTTGCTTCCTCTACCTTTTCAAAATCGAGCTTGAACATCTGGAATTTCTCAGTTCATGTACTTTTGAAGGCTTACTTGGAGAATTTTGAGGATTACTTTCTAGCCCGTGAGATTAGTGCAATTGTGCAATAGTTTGAACATTCTTTGGCATTGCCTTTCTTTGGGATTGGAATGAAAACTAATTTTTTCCAGTGCTTTGGCCACTGCTGAGTTTTCCACATTTGCTGGCATATTGAGTGCAGCACTTTCACAGCATCATCTTTTAGATTTGAAATAGCTCAACTGGAATTCTACCTCCTCCACTAGCTTTGTTCATAGTGATGCTTCCTAAGGCCCACTTGACTTCACATTCCAGGATGTCTGACTCTAGGTGAGTGATCATACCATCTTGATTATCTGGGTCATCAAGATGTTTTTGTATAGTTTTCTGTGTATTCTTGCCACCTCTTCTTAATATCTCTGCTTCAGTTAGGTCCATACATTTTCTGTCCTTTACTGTGCTCATCTTTGTATGAAATGTTCCCTTGGTATCTCTAATTTTCTTGAAGAGATCTCTAGCCTTTTCCATTCTATCGTTTTCCTCTATTTCTTTGCATTGATCACTGAGGAAGGCTTTCTTATCTCTCCTTGCTGTTCTTTGGAACTCTGCATTCAAATGGGTATATCTTTTCTTTTCTCCTTTGCCTTTAGCTTCTCTTCTTTTATCAGATATTTGTAAGGCCTCCTCAGACAACCATTTTGCCTTTTTATATTTCTTTTTCTTGGAGATGGTCTTGAGCTCTGCCTCCTGTATAGTGTCACGAACCTCCATCCATAGTTCTTCAGGTACTCTATCAGATTTAATCCCTTAAATCCGTTTGTCACTTAAATTGTATAGTCATAAGGGCTTAGATTTAGGTCATACTTGAATGGTCTAGTGATTTTCCCTACTTATTTCAATTTAAGTCTGAATTTTGCAACAAGAAGTTCATGATCTGAGCCACAGGCAGCTCCTGGTCTTGTTTTTGCCCACTCTATAGAGCCATTCTTTGTATCTTTGGGTGCAAAGAATGTAATCAATCTGATTTCAGTATTGACCATCTGGTGATGTCCATGTGTAGAGTCATCTCTTGTGTTGGTGGAAGAAGGTGCTTGCTGTGACCAGTATATTCTCTTGACAAGACTCTATTAGCCTTTGCCCTACTTCATTTTTTACTCCTAGAGCAAGGCTTTCTAAATCCAGAGTCTGTACTCTCAGCTACCAAGCTTGATTATGCTTTCATCACTCTACTGTACTTTGCTTAAAAAATTGCCAAATTCCTCCATTCCCTTTCTAGTCATATTTTTATTGATTGAAAGATTCCTTTCTTTTATTAATATAGAAATAAACTTGAAAGGTATGTATACTGAAACTTCAACCTCATCAATAGAGAGCTCCATATGTTTTACATAATCAATATGCTCCATGTACATATAACTAAGTAGAGCCAAAGACCAATTCAGTTCAGTTCAGTTCAGTCGCTCAGTCGTGTCCGACTCTTTGCGACCCCATGAATCGCAGCATGCCAGGCCTCCCTGTCCATCACCAACTCCCGGAGTTCACTCAGACTCACGTCCATCGAGTCAGTGATGCCATCCAGCCATCTCATCCTTTGTCGTCCCCTTCTCCTCCTGCCCCCAATCCCTCCCAGCATCTGAGTCTTTTCCAATGAGTCAACTCTTCGCATGAGGTGGCCAAAGTACTGGAGTTTCAGCTTTAGCATTATTCCCTCCAAAGAAATCCCAGGGCTGATCTCCTTCAGAATGGGCTGGGTTGGATCTCCTTGCAGTCCAAGGGACTCTCGAGTCTTCTCCAACACCACAGTTCAAAGGCATCAATTCTTCGGGGCTCAGCTTTCTTCAGAGTCCAACTCTCACATGGGATTCAATCTAAATCAAAAAGTGGAAAATATGAAAATCACAGTCTGAAGACAATATATTACAGAACTACTAGTTAATGATAAGTTTAAAAAATATAATTGACTGAATAGAAATTCATCAGAGGTCTTATAAGGAAAAAAAAAAAGAATCTCTTCATGCTCTTAAAAAGAAACAGAAAAACTGCAGAATCTGCAACAAGACCAACTTGAATCCCACATTTATAGCATTTCCCAAAAGGAAATCATTCGTTCTAAATATTACAGGTGCTTCCTGACTTTTTCACAAGGCAGAAAAGAAATAATTACCTCTGAAAATGTAAGTTTAAACTGAAGAAAAATATTTTTCACCTTTATTTTTCTTACCTGTAGTCATTGATTCAATTTTGTATGTTGCAAAGAAATTTTACAAACTGGCTTAAAAAATGCTTTAAAAATGCTTAGCAAATTAGTATTTTTGGGCACATGTATCTTTTTTAAATTCCTTTGCACAACAAAGGAAACTGTAAACTTAATGAAAAGATTAGAATGGGAGAAAATATTTGAAAATGAAGCAATCAGCAAGGGATTAAGCTCCAAAATATACAAACAGCTCATGCAGCTCAATTAAAAAAAAAAAGAAAAAAGAACAACCCAGTCAAGAAATGAGCAGAAGATCTACATAGACATTTTTCCAAAGAAGACACGCGTTCAGTTGTTCAGTCATGTCCGACTCTTCATGACCCCTGAACTATAGCCCTCCAGGCTCCTCTGTCAATAGAATATTCCAAGCAATAATACTGAGCCATTTCCTCCTCCAGGGATCTTCCCAATCCAGAGATTGAATTGGGGTCTCCTGTGTCTCCTGCATTGGCAGGCAGATTCTTTACCACTGAGACACCTGGGAAGGCCCCCAAAGAAGACACATAGATGGTTAAAAAACACATGAAAAGATGCTCAACATCACTAAATTATTAGAGAAATACAACTCAAAACCATAATGACACATCACCTCACATAGGTCAGAATAACGATCATCAAAAAAATCTACAAACAATAAATGGAGAGGATGTGGAGAAAAGGGTATCCTTCTACACTGTTCAGTTCAGTTCAGTTCAGTCGCTCAGTTGTGTCCAACCCTTTGTGACCCCATGAATCGCAGCACGCCAGGCCTCCCTGTCCATCACCAACTCCCAGAGTTCACTCAGACTCACGTCCATCGAGTCAGTGATGCCATCCAGCCATCTCATCCTCGGTCCTCCCCTTCTTCTCCTGCCTCCAATCCCTCCCAGCATCAGAGTCTTTTCCAATAAGTCAACTATTGGCATGAGGTGGCCAAAGTACTGGAGTTTCAGCTTCAGCATCATTTCCTCCAAAGAAATCCCAGAGCTGATCTCCTTCAGAATGGACTGGTTGGATTCCCTTGCAGTTCAAGGGACTCTTAAGAGTCTGCTCCAACACCACACTTCAAAAGCATCAATTCTTCCACACTCAGCTTTCTTCACAGTCCAACTCTCACATCCATACATGACCACTGGAAAAACCATAGCCTTGACTAGACAGACCTTTGTTGGCAAAGTAATGTCTCTGCTTTTCAATATGCTATTGGTGCAGCCTGTTCTGTATGGAGGTTCCTTAAAATACTAAAAATAGAGCTACCCTATGATCCCACAATCCCATTTCTGGGCATATATCTGGAGAAAACCATATTCGAAAAAATACATACACCCCAGTGTTCATTGCAGCAGTATTTATAATCGCCAAGACCTGAAAGCAACCTAAATGTCCTCTCCCCTTTCTTTGAAAGGAAAGAGATTCTCTGTTTCCTACAGAGCAGTGAAGCCATTCTCCTGTGCTCCTTCTGAACTTCTACTCCTATCCCAGCCCCAGGCCCTCTTTTTTCCCTTGAGATACCCCCAAATTGGGACTTCTCCCTCAAACAGCTTTAACCTTTAAAAGGTATCTTGCTTGGAGCAATTGCTAGAAAATGTAAAAAGTTTGTATAAAATCATCATACACTGAATTAAGAGAATAGTGTCAATTCACTAACTCCTAAGCAGCAGACAAACTCTTAAACCAGTCCAAAGTATATGGTCGGCTCATTGGTTTGTAAGCATCAGTTAGTTAACAACAAGCCCACTAAATTCCTAAGATGGTTGGATATCAGATGGTTGCTGGAGATTCAGTTCAGTTCAGTCGCTCAGTCGTGTCCGACTCTTTGAGACCCCATGAATCGCAACACGCCAGGCCTCCCTGTTCATCACCATCTCCCGGAGTTCACTCAGACTCACGTCCATCGAGTCAGTGATGCCATCCAGCCATCTCATCCTCGGTCGTCCCCTTCTCCTCCTGCCCCCAATCCCTGGCAAAGTAATGTCTCTGCTTTTGAAAATACTATCTAGGTTGGACATAACTTTTCTTCCAAGGAGTAAGCGTCTTCTAATTTAATTTCTATTTAATGTACATTTTTTAACCTGTTGTGATGTATCAGCCTATGCTGATTGGGTTATTACCAAAACATGTTGGGGGAAGGGTGAGGACTATATTATCAATTCATACTTTTCTCAGTCATATACTAGGGACAATGTGTATAGCTATAAGCATTTCTTTCCTTCTACAACTCAATTCCTGCATCTTTCTCAGAGATTACTGGATACCTTTATAATACCTTCAAAGTTACCTTCTTTGGTCATCTGTCAACTGTGTTTGCAATGAGCCTCTACTTTGTTTCTTTTGCTTGCCCCAAATAAAGTTGTCTTGCTTATTGCTTAGTTTCTGAATTCACCTTGAGCAAGGGCTAAGGAGCATCTGGACTCAGTGGAGGATGGTTTGACATGAAGCTTGATGCTAGACTTTGCAAAGGGTCCAGCTTTTTCCCTTCATTGAGTTTCTGACTCTTGAAAAGGATCCAGTTTAAAACACTGATGTCAGGAATAGTGACAGTTATTTATTTTGCACTGTGAGGGGAGATATCTCGATTTATGTGGAGTTTTTCTGGAGAAGAAATTATTTATTTTTACTCTTCAAAATGTAGACTCTTAGCAGTATATGTATCTTGCTGAAAACTTCTGAATGGTTTGCTTGTAATTGTTTGGGCTTGTGTTGAATATCCTTCTTACATTTTAGCTGATTTTGTCCCTCACTGCCAGCCTACTGGAACAAATGCTGTGCTTTTTCCTGTTTCCTGTCCTCTTTAATCCTTCTTGTAAATACCAGGAGCAAAGAGATGATGGTTTATTTTGGTCTCACGGGAAATAAAGGTACTGATATTTATAGTCTGATGTAAATGAGACCTGTATTGAGTGACAGTTTCGTCTCTGAGATATTTTCTTTAATTCAGTTAAATTTTAAAATTTAATCCTAATTTACTTAAAAACATACTTTTATTTTGCAATAACCTTTGAGAAGGAAATGGCAACCCACTCCAGTGTTCTTGCCTGGAGAATCCCAGAGACAGGGGAGCCTGGTGGGCTGCCGTCTACGGGGTCGCACAGAGTCGGACACGACTGAAGCGACTTAGCAGCAGCAGCAGCAGCAACCTTTGAGAAATTGGTTGGGTGCAATTTATTATTTGTAGCACATTCTTTAGCTTTAATTATATGTCCTCTTTTCCGTGGACCAATGTGTGTTTGTTATGTTGAACCGTAATAAGTGGCACTAATGGTAATGCCGTGTTGTTCAACCTTATGTTGTTCAAGAACAAAGAATCGCTGCAGGAAGGGAAACTGTGACCAGATTGCAAATTACAGGCTTTAAGGAGCCAGGCTGCAGTATTTCCTCTTGCTGTACCGAGGTATCCTACACTAATATCTGTGGGAGACCGTACACATGGGGCACGAGATGCCAGATGTAGGGGAAGGGCACCAGGACTCAGCATCTTGCTTTCTGTTCCTTGCTTCTGATGTGAAGGATTTTCGTCTATTAGGGAGGCCAGAGCTTTGAAAAGGAAGCCCACAGCATGAAATTTCATTCAGAAGTATTTAGGAGTCACGCAGATGCGTCTGGCTCCATGCCAAGTGCCAGTTACATACAATGTTGAATTACATAGCTGTCCTGTCTCATGGAGCTTACATTCTACTGGGGGAGAGGGACAGGCAAATATTAGGAACAGGTGCTAAATTACAGATACAAAATTACTATGAAGTTAACAAGGTCTAAGATTGAGAGTAATTAGAAAAAGGGTTTATTTAATTTGGGTGATCAGAGGAGTCTGTTTTAGGATCTGAGACTTGAAGCTAAGACTTGGAACATTACAATGAGGCCGCCGTAAAAGCCACCCTGGGAGCTGTGAATTCTGATTGTAGAGCTTTGCTGCATTCAAGCAGGTGCTGATGCTCTAAGGCAGGAAAGAACTGGCATGTTTTGGGTGCCATAAGAAAATGGAAGGGAAAACCAATGGAAAGATCATGAGTTGACACAGAAGTGAGGCTGTGAAAGTAGTTTAGAGAATTAGGAGGAGACATGCTGTGCAGGATCCTACAGATGATGGTAAGAGGTCTGGCTTCTGGTATAAATGGAAGACAGATATTCAAGGCTTTTAATGAGGGGAATGGCAAATGAGGTGACCATTCTGGCTTTGTAAAAAGTTATTCTGATCTCTACATGGAGTAGAGATTGATGGCGAGCATGAATAAAACCTCAGAAATAGTGGACCTTTGAAACAGAATGTTAGCAATAGAAGTGACAAGAAATGGATGGTTTCAAAATAAACATTGTAGGTGAATAAATAGGACTTGCTGACTGCTTGGATGTGGGGTGATGAGTAAGGAGTCAAGATCAACTGCTAGAATGTTGATCTGAGTACCTGTCTACTTGGTGATGTCATTTACAGTTTAGTAACTAAGTAATCGACCTTAAAAGCCTGGATACTTTCCATATGAGGATTTATGCTTTGAGTCTTAAAAGCAGCCTCATTTATACATTCTAATAAAATTCCTTGACATCATTTTCACACCTCATAATGTCTTAACTGGTTAATTTTATATTTTCAAATATTTTTTTGTTTTATTTTTAAAATGTTTCTGGGCTCTCTTTATCTTACTTTTCTTAGTCTACTGTGACTTTGGTTATAATATTTTACTTCACTAGTATATTTTTCCTACTTTTTATTCGCTTAGTTTCATTTAGTTTTCATTGATTACATTAAACTTCTTTTTATTCTTGGAATCTACTTTAAAATTTTACCTTTTACTGTTTTAGGTATGCTTTCATTTTCTCTTAATTTATTTTATCTTATTGTTTCATATATTATCTTTTATCTGTGACTGTACTTTGCCTTATTAAATGGGTGGAAGATAAATGATCATTTCATGGATTAGCCCACCTTTTAAACAGTTCAGTTCAGTTCAGTTCAGTTCAGTCGCTCAGTCGTGTCTGACTCTTTGCGACCCCATGAATCGCAGCACGCCAGGCCTCCCTGTTCATCACCATCTCTCGGAGTTCATTCAGATTCACGTCCATCGAGTCCATGATGCCATCCAGCCATCTCATCCTCGGTCGTCCCCTTCTCCTCCTGCCCCCAATCTCTCCCAGCATCAGAGTCTTTTCCAATGAGCCAACTCTTCGCATGAGGTGGCCAAAGTACTGGAGTTTCAGCTTCAGCATCATTCCTTCCAAAGAAATCCCAGGGCTGATCTCCTTCAGAATGGACTGGTTGGATCTCCTTGCAGTCCAAGGGACTCTCAAGAGTCTTCTCCAACCTTTTAAACAAGAGACTATATATTTGCTCTCTAGAGTCCCTGAAACAGCCCCTAGAGCCTAGGTCCTTTAACAAATGACCTCTATTTCCTTCTATTTGGTTTTGTGCTTCACAAGAAGGAAAATAGAGATGCACAGGTCAGAAATTTACAGCATAAGTTTGCCTGCACTGAGGGCATAATGAAATGCTGAAACACTCCGTGAGGCTTAAAAACTGACAAGGTCTAAAATCTATGTTCTTTACTATCTACTATCAGTTAACATTAGACAAAATTTATCATATACTGCTTTTATAGTGTTTTGGTGCAATAATAATAGTAATAGCAAATATATTAACAGATATTATTATTAACAACCACTTTCTATGTTCTGTATTAAACAGTAACAATGTGTTTTAGTATCATGCTTTATCCTCATAGTATCCCTTAAAGATAGGTATTATTTTTACAACATATATATGTATATATTTATAAGTGAAAAAAAGTGAAGTTTGGTGAAGAAAAGCATAGATTTTGGAGCCAAGTAGACTTAGATTAGAGCTTCCCTGGTGGCTCAGATGGTAAAGATTCTGCCAGCAATGCAAGAGATCCAGTTTTGATCCCTGGGTTGGGAAAAAATGAAGGGCACAGCTACCCTCTCCAGTATTCTTGCCTGGAGAATCCCATGGACAGAGGAGCCTGGCAGGCTACAGTCCATGGGGCTGCAAAGAGTTGGACATGACTGAGCCACTAACACCCAGAGATTCAGATTGCAATCCTGACCTTGCCAACTGTTAGCCATAGGGTGACCTCGAACAGGTACTCTTAAAATACTTTTACAATTCCTTTGAGTCTTATGTTCTCTATTTTTGCAACTAGGATTTTATTTTATTTTATTGTTTTAACTTATAAGGTATTTTAATGAAATATTCCAATAAAGTCAGTTCTCTTAATTTTATTTTTTAGAATTATTAATAACTGTAATTTTTGTAAAAGATATGAGATGTTTAAATAGGTAAAAATCAGTGGCATCTTTAATATGGATTTTTTTTGTGTGTGTGTGTCATCTTTGATTTCTTTTTTTTTTTTCAATTTATTTTTTTAATTTTATTTTTACTTTTACTTTACAATACCATGATAGTATACACGTTTCAATGCCATTCTCCTAAATCATCCCACCCTCTCCCTCTCCCACAGAGTCCAAAAGTCCGTTCTAAACATCTGTGTCTCTTTTGCTGTCTCGACTAGGATTTTAAAAGATAGCTTTCAGGGAAGCAGTGCAGATTGAAAAAGGGATGCTTGCAGAGCACATGCTCATTAAGCTTCTGCTTAGAGAAGAGGCTTCTCCTAGGCTCTGCCACAGTGTCACTGCTCTAACTCCTTCCTCCCACATCCCTTGAGAACTGCCCTCCTGGCATTGTCCTACCCACTGAAACAGCCAGGAGATGAATCACAGAAGCCTTGTACTCTGAGAAAATTGTAAGCTCGGTTTCTTTGGAGGTCACAGAGGCCAGAACAAAAGGAGATGAGAAAGGAGTACCAAGCTTTGTTCTCAGTCCTGATTTAGAGGCCTGAGTTGATTCATCCTTCTTGAACCTGCCTTCAAAATCAGTGCCTTGATTTGCTTTTCTGGAATGGGAGATAGTCCTGGTAAGAAAAGCCCCTAGTAAAATGGAGGAAAAGGGCCTAAAAATAGCTACAAGAATTCTCTCTGGACAGGGTTATTATTGTCGCTCTATTTTAATTTTTTCCCTAAATCTTGTAGCTAAAAGCAATAACAAAAAAATATCCCACTGAAACAGCCAGGAGATGAATCACAGAAGCCTTGTTCTCTGAGAAAATTGTAAGCTCGGTTTCTTTGGAGGTCACAGAGGCCAGAACAAAAGGAGATGAGAAAGGAGTACCAAGCTTTGTTCTCAGTCCTGATTTAGAGGCCTGAGTTGATTCATCCTTCTTGAACCTGCCTTCAAAATCAGTGCCTTGATTTGCTTTTCTGGAATGGGAGATAGTCCTGGTAAGAAAAGCCCCTAGTAAAATGGAGGAAAAGGGCCTAAAAATAGCTACAAGAATTCTCTCTGGACAGGGTTATTATTGTCGCTCTATTTTAATTTTTTCCCTAAATCTTGTAGCTAAAAGCAATAACAAAAAAATAACAAGTTTTGGGCAGTACCCAAGGATTTGTGCTGGTTTCTAAGTCACTCTCTCTGATGTCTTCCTCACCCTATCTCTTTATCTCTAGCTTATCTCAACATAAATCTCTCTGTATCTATATATATATGTAAGCACATCTATACTTAAATATGCATACGTATCTATATGTCTATATCAGTCTATATATCTGTTTTTCAATCATCTATGTGAATCATGCATGTGTGTGCATGCTAAGTCACTGCAGTAGTGTCCAGCTCTTTGCGACCTCATGGACTATATAGCCTGCCAGGCTCCTTTGTCCGTTGCATTCTCCAGGCAAGAATACTGGAGCAGGTTGCCATGCCCTTCTCCAGGGGATCTTCTTGATCCAGTGATTGAACATGTCTCTTACATCTCCTGAATTGGCCGGCAGGTTCTTTACGACTAGCACCACTTGGGAAGCCCAAATCACGCATAGGCTATTCCTTTAAACAAGGTAGACAATGTATATTTGTCTCTCAAAGAAATCTGAGTTGGAGGTAGTGCAAGGGTACAGACTGTCTCTTTTCCATAAGTGATTCTTCGAACTTACTGCACCTCCCTTCAGGGTGAGCCTCACTCCATGCTTCCCAGCTTATTTAAAAGAGAAAGTGTAAGACAATCTGCCTAATTTAAGAGTGTGGCTTGGGAGCTGCTTATACTGGCAAGGACTTAGTCGTATGGCTGCACCTAACCACAGAGGCTGAGAAAAATAGGCTCTCACTGTATGCTCTGCCCAAAGAGGTCTCAGAGGATTTTCTAACTACAAAGGAGACTGGAGCATGGATAATAACAGCGGAGCAGAGATAATTAGTATTCTCCCCATACAATTATAGGAGGAAGATAGTCCCACTGTGAGAAGGTCACTGCAGTTGATTTCAGAAAAGAAAGCAACTGACAATGTCTTTCCAAATGCCATTTCTGAAATTAAGCTAAATGAAACATCCATGACTTATACAAGTTTGCTGAAAACAAGAAGAAACACACATTTTAATCTCCAAGGCTCTATGTGTGCCTGTTTAGTTGCTCAGTTGTGTCTGACTGTAACCCCCATGAACTGTAGCCACCAGGCTCCTCTGTTCACGGGATTTCACAGGCAAGAATAGTGGAGTGGGTTGCCATGCCTTTCTCCTGGGGATCTTCCTGCCCAGGGATCGAAACTGGGTCTACTGATTTGCAGGTGCATTCTTTACTGTCTGAGAGACCAGGAAAGCCATGCTAAACACGTAAGAGGCATTATCTCATTTATTTTTACAACTCTGCATGATAGAGATATTTTTCTCTTCATTTTATAGCTGAGAAGGCTGAGGTTTGGAGGGATTAACTGCCCAAACTCACACAGCAAATAACTAGTCGAGACAGGATTTAATGTGTGGCTGAGCCCACCAGTTTAACCCCAGTGCTACAACCTTCTCAGCAGATCTTGTTACTGGTATGATTTCCTTCCCCTTAGGATTAAAGGAGGATTACCATCATCCTTATTCTCTTGTTCTGAAGATACATAATAAATGGCCTCCCAATCGAATGAAAGGAATCATCTGATTTGTGGCTGATTGGGTTCATTACTTTCTGTTTTCCTTTCCAGATTCATTCTCTCCTTCTCTGGTCTGCTGTGGGCAAACTTAACAAACTGCACCACTCAAATGCCTTTAGTGTCTGACTTCAAGTGCTTTGCCCTCTGACATCAGTCAGGAGGAGACTAGAGCAGGAAATCTGAGGGAGGTAGGAAGCAGAGGTATTTATTTTCTTTGCTCCCTTCATTCTGAGGTGCACCTTAGGCAGACCTTGAATTCCTCTTGGTCCCTTTCCCACGACTACACCTTTTGTTGGGCTGCTGCTGCTGCTGGGTCGCTTCAGTCGTGTCCGACTCTGTGCTCTGTATACATGAAACTCAAACGTAGTAACAGCTTCCTCTTTTTGCCAGCACTTGGGTGCTTCATCAAGCCTGTTGGTTTGCTTAATGCTGTTCAGACTTCTGTAAATGGGTCCCTCATTAAATGCTCTTCAGCTAAATTGTTTGTACATCCCAATTTCCTTCTGGGATCCTGAAAGATGCATTGGGTTTATTCTCATAAATTAAACAAACAAAAATATTAGATAACCCATGACCCTTTTACATGGTAGAACTTTATAAAAAATAGTTATAGCTACTTTATTTCATGAGCATGAATTTTACTACAGAGATGTCTTTCTAGGTTGCAGCTAGGTAGGAGTGGTGCTTTGGTCTTTTGATAATTTTACTGTGTTGCTGTTGTTCACTTGCTAAGTCTTGTCCAATTTCTCTGCGACCCCATGGACTGCAGCACTCCAGGCTCCTCTGTCCTCCACTGTCTCCTGGAGTGTGCTCAAATTTACTAAGGTAGTAATGACAAAATAAAGTAATTTTCATTGACTGCTGCAGTGATGATTCTTTAGTTAACCCATCTGTGTTTAAACATCCTTGGATCCCATCTGGGTTAAACCCTATTCAAGTAGGAGCTCCCTCCTATTGATGAAATTTTAACTGACATTTTTATCAACTAATTATATTTCTCGATTACTCTCACTATATGAGTCTTTCTCAAATATTTTACCTGCTGAGTAATTAAATATCCATGTGTCCCAGAAAAATAATCAACTCCATTTTCATCAACAAAGTTTTTCGCTAACTGTCCCTTTTTGAGTCTTCAGAGGCCTCGTTGAAAGCTTGCTAAATCTCCCATTATAAAGAATACTATAGCCATTCTACAACTTAGCTAAGAACTTTTATTGTCTGGAAAGTCCTTAAGTATGTCACCTTTTCAATAGGTTACACAACTGAGTTTTTCATTCCACTGTTTTATAGGAGCCCCCCTTTTATTACAGCCCTTTTATGGTGACATTACCCCAAAACAATTGTGAGACTCTTGTTGACTTGCATGTACCTTTTATTATTTATTGACTGTGGATGGAAAATGTTTGTGAACCAGATCTCGAGAGCTTGAAATAGATTCTAGCTTATAAATGTCCTTGGGGAGTTCAATAATAATAATAATAATAAACAAGTAAATGACTACTATTTATTGAATTCCTATCATGCATTATACAAAGTTCTAGACTCATATCATTTCCTGCCATCTTTCCAACAACACTGTACACATTATTACACACAATTTACAAATAAGGAAACTGAGTCTTAAAGAGTTTTTGTCCAAGTTAATTTGTAAGTGGAGACACTGGGATTTAATCTGGAATCTTATTAAAAAATCATTTGATTGTAAAGATAGACAAGTTGGACTACCTCAAACTAAAAAGCTTTTACACGGCAAGGGAAACCATCTACAGAATGAAAAGTCCACCTTCAGAATGGGAGGAAATATTTGCAAATCATACATCTAATAAGGGGTTAATATTCAAAATATAAATTCAATGATGAAAAGGCAAATAATGCAATTAAAAAATGGGCAGAGGATCTGAATGAACATTTTTCCAAATAAGACTTACAAATGGCCAACAAGTACATAAAAAGGTACTCAGTGTCAGTAATTCTCAAGAAAATATGAGTCAAAACCATGAGACATCACCTCACACCTGTTAGAATGACTGTCATCAAAAAGACAAGAAATAACAAGTGTTGGCAAGGATGTGAAGAAAAGGCAACCCTTGTACGCTTTTCATGAAAATACAAATTGGCACAGCCACTATGCAAAATAGTAGGGGCGTTCCTTAAAAACCTAAAAATAGAACTACCATGCAATCCAGCAATTCCACTGCTGGCTGTTTATCTAAAGAAAACAAAAGCACTAACCCCCAATATATATGCACTCTGAATGTTCATTTCTGCATTATTTGCAATAGCCAAGATACAGAACAACCTAACTGCCCATCAATTGAAAAGTGGTTAAAGAAAATATGATACATATATGTTTTTCAACCAGAAAAAATGAAGGAAATCTTGCCATTTGTGATCTCATGGATGGTCCTTTATGGCATTATGCTAAGTGAAATAAGTCAGAGAAAGAAAGCTACAATATGATCTCACTTATAGGTGGAATCTAACCCCCACAAGAAAAATAAAAAAAAAAAAGAATCCCCCAAAGTCATAGATACAGAGAACACATTGATGTTTGCCAAAGGTATAGTGGGTGAAAATAAAATGAGTGAAGGGGGGTCAAAAGGTACAAATTTCCAGTTATAAAACAAATAAGTTATATGTATTATGTACAGAATGGTAACTGTTGTTAATAGTACTATACTGTATAATTGAAAATTGCTAAGAGAGTATACCTGAAAAGTTCTCATCACAAGAAAAAATATTGTAGCTATGTATGATGTTAGGTGTTAACTGGAGTTCTTATAGCGATCATTTCACAGTATATACAAATATCAAATCATAATGTCATATACCTAAAAATAGTTAGATGTTATATGTCAATTATATCTCAGTTAAAAAAAAAAAAAAAAACACCTTTGTGAGCTTGAAGTGAAGTTGCTCAGTCGTGTCCGACTCTTTGCAACCCCATGGACTGTAGCCTACTAGGCTTCTCCGTCTATGGGATTTTCCAGGCAAGAATAGTGGAGTGGTTTACCATTTCCTTCTCCAGAGGATCTTCCCAACCCAGGGATCGAACCCGGGTCTCCCGTATTGGAGGGAGGCACTTTAACCTCTGAGAGCTTAATCACTATATTCTAAAATTCAATTTATGAGGAGAAAATTTTGTGACACAGTAGGTGACTATCTAAATCTATTAAATAAAGCAGTCTTCTGGCTTATTCTGCTCAACCCTCAATACTATCTACTTTTAGTCTGGTGACTTGGTATCACTTTTATATGATTTGATATTAATATTAAGGCAAAAGGAGAGGCAGCCTTCTGCCATAGGAAAGAAAATAATATACATTGTTATGAACGTTTGTTTTGATGATATGGATTTATTATAAAAAACAATCAAGATTAGCCTCCATAGGAAGTTGTTCTTTAGAACCACACTGAAAAAATAATTACATAAAACTAAAATCAGTCTTTGGCAAGTATTTTCTAACACCAAAAGTCTGTGTTATATAATTGCACAAAACAACTCAGCTAGTTTAATTTTGCGCTTACTTCTTCCTGCCAGGGACAGAGGAATACTGCGCTTTTTAGAATGAAATTATCCACAGGAGCCTTTACTGTTTTTTTTAGACACTGGTGGGATACTGCTTCAGCTGTTTTGAACATTTTCCAAGCCTAAGTATTTCGTGTAGAATACCAGGGCCTCGGTGGAGTTTGTTCATGTGCTGGAGACGATCCAAAGCTAATTCCTGAAGTCAATCCTGCCTTTGTCAGCTGGGCTCAGGTGGCCTATCTCCAGGGTGGATGTAACCTTCCATTCTGGGCCACATGGCAACCATAACAATACACATTTGTTGAACACATCCTTTGGCAGGCATCCTGCTGCGTAGTAGTTGAGTTGCTTAAACACCAGCTCTGCCATCTGCTCTCCTGATTACACAGCGGAAGGATCCTTTAGCAGCCAGGACTTGACAGTCCTAGCCTCCTGGGCTTCATCAGAAGTCAACTGCCAGTGGTTTGTTCTTTGCTTCCTATCATGTGCCCAGATGAGAGAAGTGATAACTAGAGGAAATCACTTGCATTGTCTTCATCCCTCTGTCCACTCTAGGTATCTGTCTTTCTATTTTGGTCCCTTGCAAGTTTACCTCCACCAAGGTACATGTTGGTTCATGACCTAGTTTATTTTCCTTTTTAAGTGGCAATTATTATAAGAAACTGCCATTTGGAGTTTATTACTGAATTTACTACAAAAAGATAGAAGACATAAATTTAGCAACTATTTGTTGAGTGTGTATAGTGCATCCCACAAAGTGCTGGTCCTTGAAGCTCTAGCCCCTGTCATCCCCACTAGGATTGCTGTGCAGTGGGACACAGCGTGGTCTAAGAGCACAGAGGTGGGAAGGACTGATTTTTATCTTAGAAAATCAAAGACATTTCATTAAGAAGGTAACGTTTCCATTGGGTTTGGGAGGATTATAGGAGTTTTCCTGGAGAAGGCAATGGCACCCCACTCCAGTACTCTTGCCTGGAAAAGCCCATGGACGGAGGAGCCTGGAAGGTTGCAGTCCATGGGGTCACTGAGGGTCGGACACGACTGAGCGACTTCACTTTCACTCTTCACTTTCATGCATTGGAGAAGGAAATGGCAGCCCACTCCAGTGTTCTTGCCTGGAAAATCCCAGGGACGGGGGAGCCTGGTGGGCTGCCGTCTATGGGGTCACACAGAGTCAGACACGACTGAAGTGACTTAGCAGCAGCAGCAGCATAGGAGTTTTCCAGAAGAGGATGGTGAGGATAGGAGAAACTTTAGGCAAAAGGATGGAGCATGTGCAAAGGCATATTATCTTATATTATGCAAGGATGTGGTGTGTCCAGGAAAATGGGAGAAATTCAGAGTATTAGCATATGGTATGACAGCATAGGGCTGGAAAGGTTGGCCCAAAAAGAGAGTGAAGGCCTTTGTAGATGGTGCTAAGGATGTTGGGTTTCATCCCAGTCACTCAAAAATATAATAAAACATATATAGAGAAATCAGTGCAGGGAGGCATTAGAGAGGGAAAAGGAACCTGGTTTAACCAGGCGAGATGAATCATATATTGTTTGGTTCAAGAGCCATTTCTGTATTGACCTGGAGACTGTGGGCTTCTCTGGTGGCTCAGTGGTGAAGAATCCACTGAGCCTGCAAATGCAGGAGATCTGAGTTTGATCCCTGGGTCTGGAAGATCCTTGAGAAGAAAATGGCAATCCACTCCAGTATTCTTGCCTGGGAACTCCCATGGATAGAGGAGCCTGGCAGGCTACAGTCCATGGGGTCACAAAGAGTCAGACACAACTTAGGGGCTAAACAATAACAAAAACAAATATTAATGTTTTATAGTTAATAAAAAGGCAAGGGTTATTTATTATAGCAGCCATTTCTTCTAAAATCTTATGTAAGGCATTGCATTGTATAAAGTACTGTGCTAAAAAAACTTTGTTTCAGTGGAGGAGCTAGCTCAGAATCAAACTTAAGGCTCAATCATAGCTATCATTTTGTTTTACATGTGCCACATAATCATATGTAAACTATCAAAGTAAGTATTATTATCACAGTTTTTGAAATGAAGAAACCAGAGTGTGAAGAGCATAAGGGAGTACCTCAGGCCTTGTATTTGACTAACAGAAAGGCCTGAGATACTGCCCTTACCATCACACTTTAGTTTCTTCACTTCAAAAATCGTGACAATAATACTTACTTCACACTGGTGATTAAAAGAGCCAGTATCTGTAAACCACTTCAGTTCAGTTCAGTTCAGTTGCTCAGTCATGTCCGACTCTTTGCGACCCCCTGAATCACAGCACGCCAGGCCTCCCTGTTCATCACCATCTCCCGGAGTTCACTCAGACTCACAGCCATCGAGTCCGTGATGCCATCCAGCCATCTCATCCCCAGTCGTCCCCTTCTCCTCCTGCCCCCAATCCCTCCCAGCATCAGAGTCTTTTCCAATGAGTCAACTCTTCACATGAGGTGGCCAAAGTACTGGAGTTTCAGCTTTAGCATTATTCCCTCCAAAGAAATCCCAGGGCTGATCTCCTTCAGAATGGACTGGTTGGATCTCCTTGCAGTGCAAGGGACTCTCAAGAGTCTTCTCCAACACCACAGTTCAAAAGCATCAATTCTTCGGCGCTCAGCCTTCTTTACAGTCCAACTCTCATTATTTTCAGGAAGATATTAATTTTCAGAAAAAAATATGATTCTACATTAATTGAAAAACATACTAGAAATATTTCTATAGGTATACTGGCAGTCTTGGCAAACAGTACCAATCAATAGAATCATTAATTAATTTCTACTTGCATGGACTTGTATGTGGAGTTATATTTTAAAAGCAATAAACTCACATGTGACATTCCTAGCCAAATACCAGCCAGGAAAAAAGACTATTTCCCAAGAATGCTGATGCTTAAGGAAATACACTCCCTTTTTTGGACACAAGGGCTTCATTATTGGTCAAGTAATAATTGGAAAGCTCTCGATGGAAAACAGTATGGAATAAGACCTTTGGAATATGTAAATGCCGTGCAGAGAGAGTTACCTTGGTAAATATCAGGTTGGGAGTCACCCTGGTAAATGTCCCAAGGCTTGGGATGGGAGGAATCTAATTTTTCCCTGCATTGGCAGGCATTGGCAGGCAGAATTTTTACTGCTGAGTCACCATGAAAGCCCATAGTCTTTGCCAATGAGGCTGAGATTCCCATCCTGTTGCTGCTGCTGAAGAGCAGAGAGGACACCATTTGATCCCTTTGTCCTTGTAGGATCTTGCACTTAGCTTCAGCAAGGACAAGGTCAGGTGGAGGGTGCAGATGTGGAACCCTGTGGGCAAGCAGACGATTTTGGTTGTTGTAACAGCTCAGTACATAGCTCAGGGACCAGCGGGCTCCTCCCAAGAAAACCAAGGGAGGTCCAGCCACGTGGAGCTGCGGCGGAGGCCACATTGAGCAGCTGCAGTGAGGGGGGTGGAAATTCTTAGCTCCTAGGTCTCTATTAGAGAGCAGAGCTTTTCCTCCCTCAAGAACTTGGTCCACCATTTGTGCTACAGGCATGCAGATGTCTCCAAGAGCATAGACTCTTATGCTTTTCGTTACATGGTTCATGTGAGCACACCCTGAGTTTCTCATGAAACATGGAATCTGCTTCTGTAGTGCTGATGGTGCTGGAATGATTTGGCTGAAGAGAGTAAATTTCATGCATCTGGGGTAGTGAGATAGTCCTTTCCTGACCTGTGCATGGTATTCTAAACAGCAGACTAAGGCACCTTGCTAAGATAAGGAAAGATCTGGGAAGCAGATGCATGATGGCTGCGTGGGTACATTCATATTTTTTGTAGTCACTGGGGTACATTTTCTTTCACTGAAGAAAAATGGGTGATATATTCTCCTTACTGCTTAGTTCACGTACCAAATTTCCTGAGGTTTTTACCATTTTAGTTTATGCACAGAACCCGTGTCCCCTGTAACTCCTAAAAGAAATAGAATGTAGCAAAAGTAAAATATACCAGTTATTACCACATTTTAGGCTTTTAATGTTTTGCTTTGGTGTTTCCTTAGTTTGTTCTCACTCTAAGTAAGTCATATCTGTATTCCTGGCAAAACCACTGACAAAGAAAGGAATATAATGTGTTTTCCATAGCCCTATGCTTTGTTGGACATTCCTGATGGTGATTAAGATGATATGTGTGCATGTGTGCTAAGTCACTTCAGTCTTGTCTGACTCTCTGCCCACCGGGGCTCCTCTGTTTATGGGATTCTCCAGGCAAACATGCTGGAGTGGGTTACCATGCCCTCCTCCAAGGGATCTTGCCAATCCAGGGATCAAACTCACATCTCCTATGTCTTCTGAATTGGCAGGCAGGTTCTTTACCACTAGCACCAATATAAAATAAGCTGAAGTAAATGAAACGCAAAACTAAAGGCTCCTGTACATCCCTGGTGGAGTTTCCTGCCTGTCTTAAAAGCCTCACCTAGGAATGAGACTTTTCTTCATCTGGAATCTTCAAAGTGCAGATCAAATGCTATCAACCTCAGAAAGCCTTTTCTGCTCCCCATAAACAGATCTTGTTTTCTCCCTTCTGGGATCTCCAGGTTCATCCTTTTCCTGTGTCACTCATTTAGCAGTCATCTCCCATTCTCCTTGAGGGTTACTTGGTTGTGTGTTTACATAAAAATGTATTGTAATCTCCTAACATGAGGGCCTTTTTTATTTTTTAAATGAGTCTTTGTGTTTTCCACTCTGCTCAGCACAAACAGGAATCCAGGAAGTATTTTTTTATGTGATGGTATTTCTGTCTGTCTTGATTAATCAAAAATGGCATTCATGAATGCTCAGTCACTCATTGTGTCCAACTCTTTGTGACCTCATGGACTGTGGCCCTGTCTGGTTCCTCTGTGTATGGGATTTTCCGGGCAAGAATACTGGAGTGGGTTGCCATTTCCTGCCCCAAATCAAAAATGGATTCAACACTTATTCTTTGCCAGGGATATGATGTGAAAAAGGCAGAGGCGGTCTTGTCTTTGATAGGAAATAATGATGTCTTCCTTCTTTCCCCTCTGGCTGGATGTTGGGAAATAGACTGGGAAAAGGTAGGTAGAGGCTGGAAGGGAAAGGAAAATGGAGTAGTTCCAAAAGACATAATGGGTTTGTGGGAAAGTGTGCATTGCCTCTGTTTTCCTTTTCACAGTAAAATATTAAAAGTTGAAAACATTAGCTCTTGAGTAAATCCCCTGCTGGTGTTCTAGTTCCAACTCTGCTTTTTCTCTGGGTGACCTTGGAATTGTTGTTTAATCTCACTGAGGCTCAATTTCTACTATTATGAGAATCCACCACATCAAATTAGATGATGTTGGGTGTCTGTTTAGAATATGTACTTTTGTGGATGCTTTTAGTAATTTTATTATTACTATTAGTTGCTCTTGTGTCTACATGCATGACTCTAAGGAGGGGAGGTCCAGGACTGCCTGGAAGAGGGCAGAGGTAGCCCCGGCTGGGGATTTGCTCAGAGGCTTCCTTTCCCAGGTGGCTGGCTTCAGCTTCCTGAACAACTCTGAAGGCTTT
The DNA here is from genome assembly GCA_006410635.1 of Cephalophus harveyi. Classification (NCBI taxonomy): domain Eukaryota; kingdom Metazoa; phylum Chordata; class Mammalia; order Artiodactyla; family Bovidae; genus Cephalophus; species Cephalophus harveyi. The sequence continues at coordinate 87,184 of SJYT01074622.1, read as the reverse complement.
GCTGGAATCTTCCATATCTGGACTTCATCTGATAGCTGTGGGTTCCCATCGCTCAGCTTCTGCTGGCAATCCTCCTTTTGCCCACCATTAGCCTTACTAGATGGGAGAATATGTGAAAGGAAAGAGAAATTTATACTCCTTTGGTTTCCTGGATCTAGGTTTTGTTGTTATTATTTAGTTGCTAAGTCTTGTCTGACTCTTTTGCGACCCCATGGACTATAGCTTGCCAGACTCCTCTGTCCTTGGAATTTCCCAGCAAGAATAATGGAGTGGGTTACCATACATACCCTTCTCCAGGGGATCTTCCTGACCCAGGGATTGAACCTGTGTCCCCTGAATTGCCAGGCAGATTCTTTACCACTGAGCCTCCAGGGAAGACTGGTTTTAGGTTTACTTAGATCTGAAGTGAAAAATCCTGTTCAGTATTTTCTGGGTTAATCTTTCCCATCTAGAACTTTTTTTCTCAAATACTAACAAAATGGATTTTCTTTTTCCCCTACCCTCTCTTGTTAATAGGGTGCTGAGAAAATTTTGTCAATGAACGAATCAGGAGAACTGCAAGACCTCTTAACCAAAATTGAGGTAATTGTGCTTTTAGCAACTTATTTTCAGTAATCAAAATGTTCAACACATTCTGATTGTAATTGAATTTCCCTAATTGAATTTTTCTCTGCATGTTCTTACAAATATGTAACAGGATACATGTGGCAGTTTTAATTTGCTACCACCTGCCGTGAGGTTTGCTCCAGCTAGAGTAACTTTAGTATTAGTGTCTAACAACCTCATAGTATTAGGGGAAAATTCCAGTCAGCTTTATTAGAACCTAATTCTCTGTTATAGAGATGTTGATGAGGTATTTCAAGTCAAGCCATTGTCTGGAAGCACAAAAACGTTTTTTATGTAAATTATTTTCCTTTTCCCCAAAGACCGGCTCGCCATTTCTAAAGATAACAGAAAAACTTATTTCTCCAAAAGTGCACCTTTTAATTTTGTTCCTGTACTTGTAATTACAACATCTCAGAAATATTTATTTGGATATATAATGTATCAAATCAGTATGCACCCAGAAAATCATTAATATCTCTCAATTTTATCAGCCTATTTCTCTCTGTATGTAGAATTAAATTATATATATTTTATAGCCTAACTGGGTCATCTTGAGAGTGAAAAGGTGCATTAGTAATTTTTCTGGGACAGTGAACATGACTCAGACTTTCCCAAGTGAACCATGCAATATGGTTACATGGAGTGGGTGTGCCATGGCCAGCTCTTTTTTCCAGTCTCCTTTGCTGACCTCTTTCCTGATTTTCTTCCATTCCTTCCACTTCACGGCTTCTTACTCTGTTTCCTTCTGTCTGCCTAGCCTGCTATTGTTCCATTGCCTCTTTCTCCTCCACCATCATCAAGGCCCCTCTGCGGCATCACATCTTTCCTACATCATCCCAGATTTCTCCCACCTTCGCATTCCTGTATCCCTCTTCTTTTCAGGTGTTTATCACAGTCATTTAATTTTTCTTACCCCTTTTCTTTGAACATTTGAGCCGTGTCCCAAATAAACTATATGCTCCTTGGTGTTAGGAGTCATGTTTTATTCATATTGTAATCTTGCCCAGAAGGACAAACACAATGATGGTGTGTACTTCATAATCTAAAACTCCTCTCAGCTCTAAAGTCTGTATAGATAGGTTCGTTTCTTTCCTTTTGTCCCTATATTCTACTCCAGTCCCATCAATTTGATGAAACCATCAATTTGGGTTAATATGTGCCTTTTAATTTAAGTGATTTAACTCAATGTGTATTATTATTTTCTCTGCATACTTTTATTTATACAAATGATGTTATGTAACACACCTAATTGTGTTTCAAATTCCTTTCTATAGGCACTAGGCTTTTAAGAACCACCTATATTACTACATGAACCTTTCATCCCTTTTTTAAAAATTGCTTCCTACTTCTCCATGACAGTACGATTGAATCCAGCTTTCTTTGATGATGGAGATGTTTTTACTGTATCCTGTCCAACATATTAGTCACTGGATGCATGTGGCTACTGAGCACTTAAAGAATAGTTAGTGTGCCTGAAGAACTGAATTTTTAATTTTATTTAACTCTATTTGATTTAAATTCAAATCAAATAAAAATTTTTAAATAAGTAATATAATCATATCTGACAAATAGCTTATATTTTGGACAGTGCAGCTGCACGTAGCTCACATACTATTTTTTATCTACTCATCCACTGATGTTCTCTAACTTCTCCTTCAAATAAACTGCTGCAAGGAGTAACCTTGACCACATTCGTTTGTGAATTTCTCTGAGAGTGGAAATCACTAGATAATAGCTTATGCATATCCCCAGTTTTTCAGGTAGTGCCAGATGGCTCTTCATTATGTTTGTGCCATCCAATACTCCCTCCTAGAGAGAAAGAGGTTTCCTATGTTCTCACATTCCCCACAATGTTTTACATTGTTTCATAATTTTTGCCAAGGTAGTAGGGATAAAAATATATAGCCTTATCATTTTAATAATGTTTTTCTGATAACCATTGACTTTGGGCATTTCCTTGTATGCTTGTTAAATTTTTACATTTCTTCTTCTGTATGTTGTATATTACCATAAAGCGTCTGCCTACAGTGCGGGAAACCCAGGTTTAATCCTTGGATCGGGAAGATCCCCTGGAGAAGGAAATGGCAACCCACTCCAGTTCTCTTGCCTGGAAAATCCCATGGACAGAGGAGCCTCATAGTTTACAGTCCATGGGGTCACAGAGTCGGACACGATTGAGCAACTTCACTTTCTTTCTTTCTTTTCTTTATGTTATATATTCTTATCCTTTCCCATTAAAAATCTTGGAATTTTTGCTGTTGTTGGCTTTCAGAAGATCCTTCTATAGTCTAGATGTTAACTTTTGGTTGGTTTTAATTATTGTCAATATTTCCTTCTCTATTTTTAGATTCTTTCTTGGTGTCCTTCATCCAATAGAAACCTTCTGATATAATCTAACCCACCATTTTTCCTTATTTTTGTGCTTTTTAACTTTTATTTATGAAGTATGCTTCTGTCTTAAGGTCAGAAGATATCAGCCTACGTTTTCTTCTATTCAGTTTATACTTGTTAACATCTGGTTCTTTCATTAATGGAGAATCCATTTCCATTTTCTTATACATAGTGAGATTTCCCGCATCCTCTATTAAATAATATATTATTTATTTATTGCTTTGTTCTGCCAATTTTCAGTCATGTCTGACTCTTTGCGACCCCATGGACTGCAGCACACCAGGCCTCCCTGTCCATCACTAACTCCCGGAGTTTACTCAAACTCATGTCCATTGAGTTGGTGATGCTATCCAACCATCTCATCCTCTGTTGTCCCCTTCTCCTGTTGCCTTCAATCTTTCCCAGCATCAGGGTCTTTTCAAATGAATGAGTTCTTCACATCAGGTGGCAAAGTATTGGAGCTTCAGCTTTAGCATCAGTCCTTCCAATGAATATTCAGAACTGATTTCCTTTAGGATGGACGGGTTGGATCTCCTTGCAGTCCAAGGGACTCTCAAGAGTCTTCTCCAACACCACAGTTCAAAAGCATCAATTCTTGGCACTCAGGTTTCTTTATAGTCCAATTCTCACATCCATACATGTGAGAAAATGATGGAATTTTCTGTTTTCTACTGGAAAAATGATAGCTTTGACTAGATGGACATTTGCTGGCAAAGGAATGTCTCTGCTTTTTAATATACTGTCTAGGTTGATCATAACTTTTCTTCTAAGGAGCAAGTGTCTTTTAATTTCATGGGTGCTGTCACCATCTGCAGTGATTTTGGAGCCCAAGGAAATAAAGTCTCACACTGTTTCCACTGTTTCTCCATCTATTCGCCATGAAGTAATGGGACTGGATGCCATATTCTTAGTTTTCTGAATGTTGAGCTTTAGACCAACTTTTTCACTCTCCTCTTTCACTTTCATCAAGAGGCACTTTAGTTCTTCTTCACTTTCTGCCATAAGGGTGGTGCCATCTGCATATCTGAGGTTATTGATATTTCTCCCGGCAATCTTGATTCCAGCTTGTGCTTCCTCCAATCCAGCATTTGTCATGATGTACTCTGCATGTAAGTTAAATAAGCAGGGTGACAATACATAGCCTTGACATACCTCTTTCCCTATTTGGAACCAGTCTGTTGTTCCATGTCCACTTCTAACTGTTGCTTCTTGACCTGTATGCAGATTTCTCAGGAGGCAGGTCAGGTGGTCTGGTATTCCCATCTCTTGAAGAATTTTCCACAGTGTGTTGTGATCCACACAGTCAAAGGCTTTGGCATAGTCAATAAAGCAGAAGTAGATGTTTTTCTGGAACTCTCTTGCTTTTTCAATAATCCAATGGATGTTCACTGACAATTTTATATTATAGTAAATCCCCATATATGTTCAGGTCTTTGTCTGAGCTTTCTAATAATTTCCATTGATCTGTTTGTTCCTGTTTTACCAATATTGTACTATTTTTATTCCTGTGGTTTAATAGCACCTTTTAGGAGCCTATAGAGTGAATGTTCCTCATTACTCTTCTTTTTAAAGATTGATGATTTATCTTAGCTATTCCTGGACTTTTTCCTTTGAGTATATAATTCCTTTATTTGGCAACTTGATTAATACTATCATACTATATATTAACATAGCCTCTCTCTCTCAGCTCAAAGAATCTTGGAAAGAGGATTTTATTCTCTTCATTAAGTCTGTCTCAATTCTACAGATGCCATAAATAATCCAGAAACATTTAAGTCTATTCTTAATGTTGAAATACAATGGTATGGTACTGGCTTCTACCAATCATTCATAGGAGTTGTAAGAGCTATAACTCTGTTGGGCTGCTTTGCCCATATAACAAAACTGGTAGAGAATTTTCAGCCATCCAGATATCCCTAAACTGCCTGTGAAGGGGCTAGGGTTTAAACAAACTTACCCAGGGAAAGAGACTAGCCTTGGAGAAGCAGTTGGAAGAACCAGGAAAAGTAGACAAAAGGCAAGATTCATATCCAAGCACCGCCAATTCTGATTAGCTTTTGGCAATAAGACAGGAGTTAAATTGGATTTCTTTCTAAGTAGCCAGTACTGTTCCTATTCCTGGTATTATATGTATTAAGTTATTCAAACCTCAAAATAACACTGCAAGGTGGGTTCTGTTACTGTCTTTGTTTTTCAGACAAGGCAATGGAGGCCCAGATGATTAGGTTAGTTGCTCCAGACCTTGTAAATAGTGTTTGGCTCAAGATTCGAAACCTGACTCCTTGATCTTAACCATGAATCTGTGCTGCCTTCACCTCAGATTAAGTGGCAAGTTGGTATCTGGGAAATCTGACCACATGTGACAGGACCGAAGACCCAGGTGAGAAGTTTACTGGGAGATAGGCAGAGTATTAGGTCCAGGGAACAGACTGGATTTTTAACACTTGGCTCTTATGATGGTATGGCATTGTACAGGAAACGGGCAAATAGGCAATACCTTTAGAGAGAAACCAGAGAGCTCGTACCAAGTTCTAATTTGCTGTTACTAGGGTGCTGCTTAGCAGACCATGACTCCCCTGGTCTTTGTGATTCAGGCCCCAGTTTCTAACAGTTACACCACTAATGGAGAGGAAAGCGGTTTAGTGGCTGCAGCTGGGTCCTCAAAAATGTTGTCAGCAAGTCATCTCAAGTTTTTCTGGCCTAAGAATTCTAGCATACGTCCCGCCCAAGTGAAACTTGCCCTGGAAACCTGAGGAGGCGTTATTTGCTGATGAAGAATTGTCAATGGCTTCAAACATGGATAGCAGAAACAAGTGAAATATAGCAGTAGCTGCTACAAGACTTGGGTTCAATAAGGCTAGCTGAAAGAAGATTAAATGACTTATTTTATGTAAGCGAATGCTTGGGTGAAAAAGATGAATAAAAACACCATTTGGGGGGTAAAATTTATTTGTATATTTACTTATATTAATAAACAAGCTAAAGATCAAAAGAAAAGAGTGTCCAAGTATTACCCCCAAACGATAACTGAGATGGAGAGCTGATCCTGCTGGTACCCACACAGAGGAACTCAGGGCAGCCCTGAGATGTATTAGCAAGCACCTTGTTATGGCAGACACTGAATTAAAGATCTCAGATGGTAGAGAAGCTCTAATGCGCTTTTCTGCCTTGTTGTTTTTCTAAAGATTCGAGCAAACATTTTGATGTTATTGCTATGAGGCTGCCAATATAGTGTTCACTTTCAGTACTTTTTTTTCCTTGTAAAGTCTGATTTGTTGTTCAGGAAGAACAGAAGTAAGATTCTCAACCACACACCGAGGATGCTGAAAATGGCACAGGCTGTCTGTGTGAGGCATTGGAGCTATCAAAGGCTGCCCCGACCCTCCCTGGAGAGGCAACATTCTGGGTGATGTTCCCTCTCTGTGGAGTGGGTGGCCACAGCATGTTCAGAAATTACAGCAGCAGAGTATCACCTATTTACCTAGGCAATCAGGCCATGTGCTCTGGGTGCCTTTTTCTGAAATTGGAACATCTTTTTAAATAGGGTTGTGGCTGTACATCCCAATGGATCAAGAATCAGATTCACAAATCTGGGTTATATATTTAGGAGTATAACAACAAATTTCTACTGTGTCCGCATTTCATAACTCTGCAAATCAAGGATCAGGAACGATTCTGCTTATTAATGGCTTGATCAGACAGAGAATAGCCTCCTAGGCACTTAACAAGCTTTTGCTGAATTAAATCTTTGTTCAGTTCAGTTCAGTTCAGTTGCTCAGTCATGTCCGACTCTTTGCAACCCCATGAACTGCAGGATGCCAGGCCTTCCTATCCATCACCAACTCCCGGAGTTTACCCAAACCCATGTCCATTGAGTCAGTGATGCCATCCAACCATCTTATCCTCTGTTATCCCCTCCTCCTCCTTCCTTCAATCTTTCCCAGCATCAGGGTCTTTTCAAAGGAGTCAGTTCTTCGCATTAGGTGGCCAAAGTGTTGGAGTTTCAGATTCAGCATCAGTCCTTCCAATGAACACCCAGGACTGATCTCCTCTAGGATGGACTGGTTAGATCTCCTTGCAGTCCAAGGGACTCTCAAGAGTCTTCTCCAACACCATAGTTCAAAAGCATCAATTCTTTGGCCCTCAGCTTTCTTCACAGTCCAACTCTCACATCCATACATGACCACTGGAAAAACCATAGCCTTGACTAGACGGACCTTTGTTGACAAAGTAATGTCTCTGCTTTTTAATATGCTGTCTAGGTTGGTCATAACTTTCCTTCCAAGGAGTAAGCATCTTTTCATTTCATAGCTGCAATCGCCATCTGCAGTGATTTTGGAGCCCAGAAAAATAGCCACTGTTTCCACTGTTTCCCCATCTATTTGCCATGAAGTGATGGGACTGGATGCCATGATCTTAGTTTTCTGAATCTTGAGCTTAAAGCCAACTTTAAACAGTTGACTATAGTTTAAAACAAAATACATAGACAAAGGTGGATCATCCAGAGATGACTATATGCCAAGTGTTCACTTTTGTGACAATCTGTTATGTCGAGTGAGTCTGCTTCATAGATAACCTGGATGAGGGAGTTTATGGTTATCCTCTGTTGTCCCCTCCTTCTCCTGCCTTCAATCTTTCCCAGCCTCAAGGTCTTTTCAAAGGAGTCAGTTCTTCGCATCAGGTGGCCAAAGTATTGGAGTTTCAGATTCAGCAAGATTCAGAGAGTCAGATAAGTTGCTTCTTCTTTGGTAGAACACTTAAGAGTGTTCCCAGTACTCCTAAAAAAAGATTAGATGATCTGAGGTTAAAAATAAGAATTGCATTCATTCCTTAATCTTGAAACAAAACAAAACAAAACAAAACACTAAATACTCTTGATCTTAGCATCCAGTTTCTGCATTAGAAAACAGCAAAAAGCTCTTTGTATTTATGACATTTTAGTTTGTGCCACAAAAGAAACCCATTTCACAATCATTCATGAACTCCACTCTCATCCTCTAGTCCTTTGTTTGAGGCTAGGGAATCTTGGGGGCTTCAATTTAGATGACTGTGGTATGGAGTGAATATATTCAAAGATCACAAATAAATTCCCTAAAATAAAATTAATATATAAATACTAAAAGCTACATCATCATTTTTATAAGGCATCACACAAACAGGCCAAAAGAAAGAAGAAATAAAGAAAGAGAAGTCGCTCAGTCGTGTCCAACTTTTTGCGACCCCATGAATCGCAGCATGCCAGGCCTCCCTGTCCATCACCATCTCCCAGAGTTCACTCAGACTCACGTACATCGAGTCCGTGATGCCATCCAGCCATCTCATCCTCTGTCGTCCCCTTCTCCTCCTGCCCCCAATCCCTCCCAGCATCAGAGTCTTTTCCAATGAGTCAACTCTTCTCATGAGGTGGCCAAAGTACTGGAGTTTCAACTTCAGCATCATTCCTTCTAAAGAAATCCCAGGGCTGATCTCCTTCAGAATGGACTGGTTGGATCTCCTTGCAGTCCAAGGGACTCTCAAGAATCTTCTCCAGCACCACAGCTCAAGATCATCAATTCTTCGCCCATGGGATTTTCCAGGCAAGAGTACTGGAGTGAGTCGCCATTGCCTTCTCCAGGAGATCTTCCCAACCCAGTCTCCCACATTGTAGGCAGATGCTTTACCGGCTGAGCCACCGGGGAACCAAGGCCATCCTCAAATAACACAGAATCTCTACAGCGCTATGATGAGATCTGCCTTCTACTTGATTGTTGAGAAGATTTAGAGTGGATTCATGTAAAGTGAATAGAACATTGCCTGGTACGTAATAGCCACTCGATAAGATTAGTCATTATTAGTCAATATTTCACTAATAAATCCTTATTTGTAGCTGAGAGCTACTTATTAAAAGAACAGGGAAATTCTTGCTCATGGCTATATCTCCTATGCCATACACAGTGCCTAGCAATGTAAACTTATTTGTGGAATGAGCCCGCTGGGTTTTTATTTTTTAAGTCCCTGGCCAAGAATAGATGAAAAGATAGAGATAAAAAGGAGGATGATTTCTTACTCCTTTTTTCTGAAATTCCACCTCTAAAGAGTCGGATATGACTGAGCACAAGCACTACTACTATCCCTAAGGAACATGCCTCCATCCAAACCACTGTGAAGAGGAGGGGCATTCTGTAGATTCGGCACTCTTACTGGGTGCTGTTATCAACCAGGTCTGCCTGGTTTGTAGCTTTGCTGGGTGTCAGGACACTGAAGAGCTACTCTAGATTTCTTAACAGTTTGAAGATCAAATTGTCTGTAGTCAACTTCTTCACTGAAAGTGGAAATCTGTTTTCAAATTTCTCTGTCATCTCAACATTCACTGTTACTCATTAAAAATCTTTGTTTCATCATTTGTAAAATGATGTCTCTATTACATCAGATACTGGATATAGACTCTTGTTGGGCTGCAGCCTTTAGGCCTGCAGTTACTATATTTGCTGAAGAAAGAGCCCAGAGTCAGTGACAGAGACATCAGCAGTTTAATGGATGGGAGATCTTACACATCTTTCTTACAAGAAAGAAAGCTGAACACTGAAGAATTGATGCTTTTGAGCTGTGGTGTTGGAGAAGACTCTTGAGAGTCCCTTGGACTGCAAGGAGATCAAGCCAGTCAATCTTAAAGGAAATCAACCCTGAGTATTCATTAGAAGGACTGATGTTGAAGCTCTAATACTTTGGCCACCTGATACAAAAAGCTGACTCATTAGAAAAAAGACCCTGATGCTGGGAAAGGTTGAAGGCAGGAGGAGAAGGGGATGATAGAGGACGAGATGGTTGGATGACATCACTGACTCAATGGACATGAGTTTGAGCAAACTCTGGGAGATGGTGAAGGATAGGGAAGCCTGGCATGCTGTAGTCCACAGGGATGCAAAGAGTCAGACATGACTGAGTAACTAAACAACAATACCACATCTGAAGCAGAAGGGTCCTGGAGCAACATCCCACTGCTGGGAGGCAGATGGCAGGCTGGACACAGCAGCAGAGGTCTTCACTCCCAGGAAGAATAAGGTGACTACCAGCTATAGGGAGAAATATTGTAGATTGGCTCATTCGTTACTAGGGAAATGAGCACAGGAGGATTTGGTCTTTTATCCCCTTAGGCTATGTACCCTCCTGGGGCAGAGTTCTTCCCTTCATTAAGCTATCAAAGGGGAGCCATTCTCATCTAAAGACTAGAACAATGACAAACTTGGGTGAGGGACAAGTATATAAGTATTTAATAATCAGGCTCTACAATTAAGAGGAAAGTCAGGTGCTTCCTCGGTGGCCCCAGTGGTTAATTAAGAATCCACCTGCCAATGCAGGAGACACTGATTCAACTCCTGGTCCAGGAGGATCCCACATCCCTTGGGGCAACTAAGGCCGTGAGCCGCAATTACTGAGTCCAGGTGCAGCAACTACTGAGGCCAGTGTGCCTGGAGCCCATGCTTTGAAACCAGGGAAGCCACTGCAATGAGAAGCCCATGCACTGCAGTGAGTAGCCCCCACTTGATGCAACTAGAGAAAGCCCGCATGCAGCAACGAAGACCCAGTGCAGCCAAAAATAAAAAAAAAATCAATAAAGAAATAAATTTTTTAAAAATGAAGGAAGGTCAGCCATGCAGGTAGAGTGTAGGTGAAGCAGAGACTATCTGAGAAGCAGATGTAGAGAGCAAGAGAACAGCCATGGTGAGTGGCCTGACCATGCCACCTTGTGTGGCGGGTAAGCCATTCTCTTTTCTCCCAAGTTTATGGCCAAAGGGCTGAATTTTCTTGAGAGTGGAAATGGCCTCAGAATCTTTCCAATGCTGTGCTCCAAGACATGAGAATTCACATGTGAATCAAAATACATTTACTCTCCTTTTCTTACAGTGGCAAGGCTTTAGACCAGAAGACCAAGTATAGAAGTGGTGTTTAAATAAAATGACTCTATTCGTGGTAGAAAATGACTGTGTCATGTGACCACAAGCAATTTGGCTTGAGGCAGCAGTTAATAAAAATCTCTTCAGATTAGGATTTATTAATAAAATAATGGGTATTAACTGTTAGCCTTACTGAGTAGCTACTATATGCCAGACAGTATTCTATTCACTTTATATGAATTTACTCATTAAATTGTCTCAACAACCCTGTAAGTAAAAGACGAATTTTACCATAGCATTGAATAATTCTGACAAAGTTGTTTTAGGATGACCTTGGTCTATCTGTGATTCCCTTTAAAATGGACACTGTGGCTTTTAGTGTTTATATATTAACTTCATTTTAGGAAATTTATGTGTTCTGAATTGCAGAGAAGTTATTAAATAGCAGATTCATCATATATTTAACATTTGATATTTTGGCCCTTGGAAAGTAATCTTTGTAAGTCATGTTCCAGGCTCATGATATAAGATAATGTTACCAAACCAAATTTGGGTCCACTTGCGCAAACAGTAAATCCAATCTACTCATGCCAGATTGTGGTGAAGGAAAATACAGCATTTATTGTGAGGCATCCAGGGTAGGGCCAAGAAAGAATTATGGATTGCTCACATTTGAATTCCCCAGTGACTTTTAAGGAAGGATTTTTAAAGATAAAAGGAGGGAGAGGGTCATAGGATGCTTGATCAGCTCATGGACATCCACCTGATTGGTTGGTGGTGAGGTGACAGGGTGAGTTAACATCCTCAACCTTCTGATTCCAACCTCCCTGGTGTCTACATACTAGTGATCAGCATGCAGTTCACTTCTTCCACTTGAGGCTACCCTGGTGGCTCAGATGGTGAAGAATCCACCTCTGCACGAGACTGGAATTTGATCCTTGGATCAGGAAGATCACTTGGAGAAGGGAATGGCTACCCACTCTAGTATTCTTGCCTGGAGAATTCTAAGGCCAGAGGAGCCTGGGGGGCTCCAGTCCATGGGGTTGCAAAGAGTCTGATGTGACTGAGAAACTAACACTTGATGTGGAAAGGTGGGGGTGGGAATCTTAGTATCTGTAAAACAATTCAGGGATATGGCTCAGGATATTATCTTTTGCCCTTAAGGAGTAACAAAAGGAGTTGACTTTATTTCATGATTAAACTATTATTATTTTGTCTAGCCTTACTGTTTTCATTTGTTTCTGCATTTTTTTCACTTTTCTGATTGAATTTTCTCTTTGGAACTCAGGGAAGACTAGGAGGCTAAAACTTTTCTATAAACAGGAGTTGGGGGATGAGGTAGGAAGGTGTTTGTCCCCAGGAAAGCCTTATAGGATTCTGCTTGGTTTCAATAATTTTTAATTTGGTTGCGTGTTTTTCATTATTATTATTATTTCTCTGTGTTAAAAGCCTGGTATTTGGAGTAAGTGACATAGATGGTGAATGAGCCTGGGAAACTCCCTAGCACTCACATTCATTCTAACTTTGTTGTTCTTTGCTTGCCAACACAAATGTATTTTATGGGAAAATCTTATGCTATTGAAGAATTTTAATTTATTGAAATGTTTATACTAGTTGTTAAGGTTTATCAGTCTGGTTCAGTTCAGTCGCTCAGTCGTGCCTGACTCTTTGCGACCCCACGAATCGCAGCACACCAGGCCTCCCTGTCCATCACCAACTCCTGGAGTTCACTCAAACTCATGTCCATTGAGTCGGTGATACCATCCAGCCATTTCATCCTCTGTCGTCCCCTTCTCCTCCTGCCCCCAATCCCTCCCAGCATCAGAGTCTTTTCCAATGAGTCAACTCTTCGCATCAGGTGGTCAAAGTACTGGAGTTTCAGATTTAGCATCATTCCTTCCAAAGAACACCCAGGACTGGTCTCCTTTAGAATGGACTGGTTGGATCTCCTTGCAGTCCAAGGGACTCTCAAGAGTCTTCTCCAACACCACAGTTCAAAGGCATCAATTCTTCGGTGCTCAGCTTTCTTCACAGTCCAACTCTAACATCCATACATGACTACTGGAAAAACCATAGCCTTGACTAGACAGACCTTAGTTGGCAAAGAAATGTCTCTGCTTTTGAAAATGCTATCTAGGTTGGTCATAACTTTCCTTCCAAGGAGTAAGCGTCTTTTCATTTCATGACTGCAATCACCATCTGCAGTGATTTTGGAGCACAAAAACATAAAGTCTGACACTGTTTCCACTGTTTCTCCATCTATTTGCCATGAAGTGATGGGACCAGATGCTGTGATCTTTGTTTTCTCAATGTTGAGCTTTAAGCCCACTTTTTCACTCTCCTCCTTCACTTTCCTCAAGAGGCTTTTTAGTTCCTCTTCACCTTCTGCCATAAGGGTGGTGTCATCTGCATATCTGAGGTTATTGATATTTCTCCTGGCAATCTTCATTCCAGCTTGTGCTTCTTCCAGCCCAGTGTTTCTCATGATATACTCTGCATATACTGGTTAGTAAATAGCTACTATACCAAGACTCCTAAGCAGCTCTCCTCTTCTATAAAAGCAACTACCCTATAAGGGTTGCCGGATGAAATATAGGATGTCTGCTTACATTTAAACCTCAATTAAATTATGAATAATTATTTTAGTTTAAGTATGTTCCATATAATCTTTGGCATATCTACACAAAAATTTATCTATGGTCTATCTGACATTCAAGTTAACCGGGCAACACATAATTTTAGTTGCAAAATTTGATGATCGCACTCTACTTGAAATCCAAACCTATTTACAATCCAGCACTAATGGGTGCCATCCTAGACTCAGGGTTTTATAAGTCCTTTCTGACTAGTTGGTGTTGTTTCTATGTAAGTCATTAAATATTTTTAACATAATCTCTGGCCTGGTTCTAACACATGTTGAGGGCCCATCTACCTTATCATATTTTTTCTAAAATTTGATAAGAAGAGCATTACTTACTAATTCTCTTATATTTTGCTTTTAGACTACACTCTTTCTTCATGGCTTTTGTTTTTATTCAAAGTTTTTTTTCTAAAGACATTTTTATATCATGCAAAACTGTTAGTCCGATGCACCACTTTTTGGTCAACTCTTGCACAAGGAAATGACAAAAACCCAGCTACAGAGAAACTAAATTGCTACATATGATCTAACTGTTTGGAAAAGCTTTGAATCTCTACAGACTTGACAACGTTTCTTGTTTGTGTCCTTCAGACTAGAAATCACTGCTTTCCATCAAAGTAATTCTGTTGCTAAAAATAAGATATGACATGAATTTTGCTATCTGGATCTAATAGCAAAGTCAAATGGTAACTGTAAATGAATCTTACTGAATACAGAATATGCAGCTCTGAAAAGTGGTCTGGAAATATATAAATTTTAAAGCAATCAGATCCTTAATGTTTCTTTCCCAAAGCACATTCCACAGGGTACTGATTATGAGAAAATTGTAGATGCTTTCTAGGAAAGAATTTCTTGCTGGGAACAAGGTGGGTTAAACCTAGTTAATTGGTTTCCTTTTCCGTTGGATTTTTTGGAGACTTTATTACGTACAATTGTGAATTTCCAGAGAAAGTCTGTATGTATGTCTGAGTATGTAAGGTATGTTTGTCTGAGTGTCTGTGTGTGCATGTGTGCGTGTATCTATATTTCCCAAATGTATTTTGGCAATTATTCTTGTCACAAAAGCTGGCTTTCAAACATTGCTGAAAGTTCCTATTCTGCAAGTCCAAAGCTTGTATTAGCTCCCATTCTCTTTGTATTCATTCTGCAATGTCTCCTAAGCTCCCACCAGCAGATGGTTGCCATGTGTGGACTCCAGCAGAGGTTATATGTTCAAAAAAGAGAATGGAAATGTGTATGGAAATTTTTCAAAATATCCTTAACATGCTGGCTCAGTAGTAAAGAATTCATTTGCAAATGCAGGAGACCTATTGTTCGATCCCTGGGTCAGGAAGCTCCGCTGCAGAAGGAACTGGCAACCCATTCCAGTATTCTTGCCTGCAAAATCCCACTAACAGAGGAACCTCGGGGGCTACAGTTCACGGGGTAGCAAAAGAGTTGGACACGACTTGACTAAACAACAGCAACAACAACAGCATGCTTCCTAGTTAATTTCATTATGCTGTAATGGGTACTTTATTTTTACTTGAGGTAGAAAGGCTAATAGTTATGGTGGGTAGTTTTATGGACTTAGATAAGTCTCAAGATTTCTATGTCTGTTTCTTTAAATGTAAAACGAAGGTAATGATATTAGAGGAGGGCATGGCAATCCACTGCAGTATTCTTGCATGGAGAATTCCATGGACAGAAGAGCCTGGAGGGCTACAGTCCATGGGGTCGCAAAGGGTCAGACACGACTGAGAGACTCAGCACAGCACAGCACAATGATGTTTGAATTAGCTGCTTTACATAAGAAGGTATTCTTATATGTGAAGGATGAGATGGGAGAAGATTCTATGTAGTGATGCATTTGGAAGTGCTTTTTAAAAAACAAAGCATTATTTATACGTTCAATATGATGATGGATCTTAAGTTGACAGAGGCTCCTCCAATCCAGCTTTTATTTTTTCTTATTTTCCAGACTCACTATTAGTGCTGCTATTCTATAAACAAAGATACAAAACTAGGAAGTGACACTAAAAGGAAAGTTATAGTATTTTCCTTTAAGGCAAATTACCATCTTCTGAATTTCTTTGATTTGTAAATATGTGTTTTCATATGATGGATTTCTGGAAGTTTTCAAATGATGTGCCCTTTAACTTAAAATGTACCAACCTTTACGCACCAAGCTTGTGCTGTTGATGGCCATCAATGAGACAATAAAGGAAATGTTAGAGAGCATTTCCTGTGCATCTATTGTATACTATAATGGTAGATGATTGCAAGTCCTCCACCGTTGTATGCTGATATTGTTTTATAACGGTCCAGTACAGGAAGACAGGAAGGCTGATGGCATTGTCATGCTAACACAAATCCTATCCTTCTTGTTCTCCTGCCACCTATCCAGAGAGTACAGCATCCACACGAGTGTCCCTCCTGTGGAGGCTTTGGCTTTCTTCCGTGCTCTGTCTGCCATGGGAGCAAGATGTCAGTGTTTCGAAACTGCTTTACAGACTCTTTCAAGGCCCTGAAGTGCACAGCTTGCAACGAGAATGGTCTTCAACGCTGTAAGAGCTGTGTGGGTTAGACTTCAGACCCACGGAGCACCTGGTTTCATTGACTGAAAGCAATAATTTGGTTTATACTTTTTTTTTTAATGGCTATGTTTCTGGATTAATCAATAAACTTTGTTTATTATAATTTCCTTTGTTTCGAATTTTTGCTGTGACTACTTTCATTGATGTATTAAATAAATGTTTATTCAACAGCTACTGTGTGCCAAGCCCTGTGCTAGACCCTGGTTTCTAACTGGAATTAATGGAGGACCTGATAAAATTCCAAGCTATTCAAAGTCTGATTCCCTGTGTTTGATTTTCTAAAGAAAATATAAATATATCCAATGGTGTCTATCACAGTGCCACCCTGTTGTCTAGGATCAGTTCATTCAGCCCTCCAGATGCATACATTTTATTAATATGTGAGCCTCAGCTATAGGGGAGAAGATAGCTCTGGTTAGTGGAAAAGAATATCTTACTTATGCTTAAGCAGTAAATTATTTTTAAAGCTGTAAAAGTAGTCTTGGGGCTGATGATATTAATGATAAATCATTAATGTTATTGAATGTATTTCTTTGTGATGATACAAAAGCTGCCAGACTTTTCTGAATTTATAGTTTTAAACAGCTGTTTTCTACTATTGCCACTCTCTTGAGCTGGACACAAAATATTACATAGTTTGAACATATAGTAGAAAATATTAGCAAAGTAGACAAAAGTAAATTTTACTATAATTATCAGCTAATACCTACCTGTACCCATATCTGTGCTCTGATGGATTCCTTTATGAATGATTTTTAATAAATCACCTTCACAATATCTGTGACAACATAATAAAAATATTTTACATCTTGGTTTTGCAAAAAGATATAAATATTTACCAAGTACTTTCTAGTCAGCCAGGTGTGGAATGCAAGACAAAGCTTTTGCTTTCATGGAGGTTACACTCTTAAGAAAGAGGGAAGTATTAAACAGATAACCGTACACAGGATGAACCTTATAACTACTACAAAAATAGTACAGGGTGCTTTGGGAATGTGTAGCAGCAAGGCAAACCTGGATGAGTTAGGAAACAGTTTAAGAGTAGACTTTGTTGAGTGACTGATATTTAAACAGAGACATCATGGGTAGTTGGAAGCCAATTGGTCAAAGAGTAAGAGAGATAATATTTTAGGTAGAGAAATAGGATATTTGGGAACTCTAAGATCAGAGAAAAATTTTTGTTTGAGGAACTGTAAGACATCCAATATGGATAGTTATAATCTGGTAATAATGGAGCAGTTTTTGGCTGACTAAGCCTTCTGCTATACACATATTTACTCTGAACAAAATAAGAAAAAAACAACTGTTGAAGATATTGGAAAGCAACTAAAACTAGAAAAGAATCAGAAGGATTTCAGTCACTGGAAGAAAGGAAACAAAATAAACCCTACATTTATCCAGCTTACCCTCTGAGAACACTTCCCAGTTTGCACAGAATATAGATCATAAAGTACAAAGTTACTGATTTGAAAAGATAAAATTGGAATTTGAGGCTGCAGAGTACCTGGAATTGAATGGAAAATTTTAAGATATGAGAGAACCCAAGAGAGGGGAGCATGTAAGTCTGCTCATAAATTCCACTGAAGTCCTTGGCTGATTCCTAATGTACATACCCAGAGGAAGGAAGTGTCCCGGAGGTGAAAAACTGAGCAGAGATTTCAGCAGCTGCCTATGCTGCAAAGTAAGAATCTGGAGTTGAAGTGGTAAACAATAAATATTTCCTGAACTCTCAGAAGGGCCCTATCTTAAGGCCAAGAAGTAAGGGCTATGTTGTAAAGCTCAGGGAAGAAACAAAACAGACTTGCCATTGAAAGACCTAAAGCAAATTTCCATGGTATTGCGATATTTTTCAGTATGTGATTGCCTGCAAGAACAAAGCTCAGCACTCAAGGAAGAGAAGAGTTTGTTGAATATGAAACTCTACAGCTAGCAGCACACTTAATGGTAGAATATTAAATGCTTTACCCCTAAGATTAAGAAGAGTGCATGAATGTTCACTTTCAACACTTCTATTCAACATTATGATGGAGGTGATAGATAGTGAAATAAGGCAAGAAAAAAGAAGTCATAAAAATTGGAAAAAAATAAATCTCATTGTCTGTAAACAATGTGATTGTGATATAGAAAATCAAAAGGATTCTATAAACTAGTAAATTCTAGAATAAAGCTTGTAAAAAATTAGATTTGCTCTTTATAAAGAAATTAGAAATATATACAGCAACAAACAGAGTATAAAACTAAATATCCTATACAATTCTTTGTATAATCCAAGCAATAATTCTAAATATATATTATAATGCAAGCAATCTAGAATAGTCAAGAACATTTTGAACAGAGAAAAATAAGTATAGACAAATAGATCAATGAGGTAAACTAGAAAATACAGAAATAAACACACATATTAACATCAAATTGATTTCTATTGATTTTTGCCAGCCCAAGACGATGGGAAATGGAGAGTCTTTTAAACAAATAGTGCTGGAATTACTAGATCCCTATATGGAAAAATTGACCTTGAAAACTACTGCTACCGCTGCTACTACCTTTAATGCTACCGCACCCAGGGGTTAGAGACCAAGGTACTGCTTAACATCCCACAAAGCGCAGGACCACACCTCCCCTCAAAAAGAGATTGTCTAGTCCAGCCAATAGTGTTTAAATTGAGAAACTATTGAAACGTTAAAGCTAAATCAAGAAAATATCTTCACAATCTTGGGGTAGGCAAAGATGCTTTCAACTAGTCACAAGATATCTAAGTACAAAAAAATGATAAATTGTACTGAATTAAAATCTCTTCATTGAAAGACAATGTTTTAAAAAATGAAGATGGAAGCCACAACCATGAGATAATAATCACAGCACGAATATCTGCCATCGGACTTATATCTACCTATGAAAGTGAAAGTGTTAGTTGCTCAGCTGTGTCTGACTCTTTGCGACCCCATGTATATAACCCACCAGGCTCCTCTATCCATCGAATTCTCCAGGCAAGAATACTGGAGTGGGTTGCCATTTCCTTCTCTAGGGGATCTTCCCCAATTTAGGGGTCGAACCCAGGTCTCCTGCACTGCAGGCAGATTCTTTACCATCTGAGCCACCAAGGAAAGCCTCCCATATCATCTATCTATCTATCTATATATATGTATTTCTGAAAAATAAATAATAAAGACAATCTCATGGATGGATAGTAGACACATCACAAAAAAAAAATATTAGTGGGTGGCCAAAAACAAAGAGAAACTATGTATCATTAGTCATTGCTACTGCTACTGCTGCTAAGTTGCTTCCAGTCATCTCCGACGCTGTGCGACCCCATAGACGGCAGCCCAACAGGCTCCCCCGCCCCTGGGATTCTCCAGGCAAGAACACTGGAGTGGGTTGCCATTTCCTTCTCCATTCAGTTCAGTTCAGTCGCTCAGTCGTGTCCTACTCTTTGCGACCCCATGAACTGCAGCACTCCAGGCCTCCCTGTCCATCACCAACTCCCAGAGTTCACTCAGACTCATGTCCATCGAGTCCGTGATGCCATCCAGCCATCTCATCCTCTGTCATCCCCTTCTCCTCCTGCCCCCAATCCCTCCCAGCATCAGTCTTTTCTAATGAGTCAGCTCTTCGCATGAGGTGGCCAAAGTACTGGAGCTTCAGCTTTAGCATCATTCCTTCCAAAGAAATCCCAGGGCTGATCTCCTTCAGAATGGACTGGTTGGGGAATGCAAAACAATGGGATACTGCCATATAAAATTTAGAATGGCTAAAATTAAAAAACTGAAAACTTAGTTTGGTGTATATATGGGATAACTTAAATTCTCATACATTGCTAGTGAGAATGTTAAATGGCATAAGCACTTAGGAAAGCCATTTGATTGTTTCTAATAAAGGTAAACACCTGGGCTTCCCAGGTGGCGCTAGTGGTAAAGAATCCACCTGCCAATGCAGGAGACATGAGTTTCATCCCTGAATAGGAAAATCCCTTGGAGAAGGAAATGGCAACCCACTCCAGTATCCTTGCCTGGGAAATCCATGAACGGAGGAGCCTGGCGGGCTACAGTCCTTGGAGTCACAAAGGTCAGACACGACATAGCGACTTAACAACAATAAAGTTAAACAGACTCTAACTGTATGCTCAGCAATTTTACTCCTAGTTGTTTATGCCACAGAAATAAAAACATACGTCCACATTGTATAAAAGTTTCATGGAGGCTGTATTCATGAGAGACAAAAACCAGAAAGATTTCAAATGCCCACTGACAGGAGAAATGATAAGCAAATTGTAGTGTATTAATACAGGTAGACACTGCCTAGTGAATGGATGAATCTTTGAATAAAGTTGTCCAGATACAAAGAAAATGTACTATGTGATTCCACTTATATGAAGCTAAAGGATAGGAAAAATTAATTTATAGAATGGTTTCATCACAGGTGGGAGGCAACAGGAAATTAAGTATAACCAGAATTAAGACAGTGGTACAAGTTATGGCTACTTGAGAGTAGATTTCCCCTCTGACAGGAAATAGGTAAAGAATTTCTTGAATCAGTGAACAGTTTCTTATCACAATTTGAACACAATTCTGAGGGCCTATCCAGAAATTGCTGACTACTCAGGCCTTGGCTGAAGTGAAAGTGCTTGTCACTCAGTTGTATGACTCTCTGTGACCCCATGGAGTGTAGTTTGCCAGGCTCCTCTGTCCATAGAATTTTCCAGGCAAGAATACTGCAGTGGGTAGCCATACCCTTCTCCAGGGGTTCTTTCTGACCCAGGAATCAAACCCAGGACTTTTCTATGTTTCTGCAAGTCTAACTGTGGTTGAAATATTCTCTTGTCTGGGGTTTCAATCAGGCTGGAGAAATATGTTCTAATTTTCAGGCCCCATCTTGGACTATGAGTTCAGAAAAATAAAAATTCACTGATGTTCAATTATGTTCATGAAGATTTGGTTTCTCTCTTTATTCTATTTTTCATGCACTGGCATGGAATTAAAATGTTATGTTTTCTGCTAGTTATTTGTGAGGCTCTAAAGAAGAGCACTATGAAAGAGTAATGAAATTTTAAAGAAAATCTCAGGCATCTCGTAGAATTGCAGAAGTTAATAAGAGCAACAGGCTCAGAAAATAAGCTCATAATGGCCTTATTTAAACATAAATTTGTGTTAACTTTTAGAGAGAATTTGGTTTAGACACTGCACATCTATCTGTTTCAGTTTTATAATGTAAATGTGAGGTAATTAAACCTGATATATTTATTCATCACTGTTGTCATGTGGGATTAATTAGAATATATGGGAAAGTACTTTAAAAACACTAAGTACTGTACAGAGGCATAGAATAAACTCCTAATTACCATGAAAATTATGCGCCTTCAGTATATCCTTTTACTGACCAGATAAGGAAATGAACTAACATTTATTGGACACTTCTGTCTGCCTGACTTTTTAGAAGGTATCTCATTTATTCTTCACAACTATAACAAACTGTGACTCAGAATGTTAATTCATTTCTCTAAAGTCTTGAAGTTTACCCAAATTTGTTGTACCCTAAGAGTCCATGTGAGCTGCCTTTACTTTGGGGATAAAATGGGAATTCAGTCAAGTAAACAGCAAAGTTGCCCCAAAATAAACATCTACAAAAATGGTAGTGTTGAAATGAAGACAAAGGTCTGTCCTATGCTTCTGTGCTGTTATAATTTCCTCTCTGCAACTATTCATTTATTTCAAAAGCCAGGAAATGCTGGTTGTTGGCAAAGGACACAGAGTAATGCAGTCAGGCTGTGAATAAATATTTTAAAAAGATTAAGAAGGGGGAATCAAAAGATGACACATACCTAACAATATAAATATATAGTAATTTCTAAAATTTTCTTTTCATCCCAGGGTTTTTTTAAAACATAAATCATTGGTATGAATTACAGTTTTGTCTGGTGTTTCATGTACAAACCTTAGACATAGCAGAGAAGCTAGTTTGTAGCTCCTCAAAGCAGAGTGAAAAATTTAGACTTTTTTTTTTTGCAAGAAATATGACTATAACTTTCTCTTAGATTTGTGCATTGTTATTTTGTAGTTTCCTCACCTATAATAATTTGACAGTAATTTTTTGTTTGTACGTGACTTCATGAAGTGATCTCTAAGGTATTAAACTTAAGTTTCCATAGAATAAGTATATTCCTCCTTGTGTTCAGATTTAATCAGTCTATATAATATTCTGTTATAATAAACTATTATACTTAATTAGTACCTCAGTCATGTCTGACTTTTTGCGACCCTATGGACTGTAGCCCACTATGGATAGAATTCTCTCTCCATGGAATTCTCCAGGCAAGAATAGTAGAGTGGGATGCCATTCCCTTTTCCAGGGGATCTTCCTGACCCAGGGATGGAACCTGGGTCTCCTGCATTGCAGGCAGATTATTTACTGTCTGAGTCACCAGGGAAGCCCTAATGTTATTTACTTATATAATTATACACACAATTATAAACCAAGCTGTAAGGCAACAGATTTGGGAAGAAACAAAGAACGCTTAGGAGATAGATTTGTTTGCTGGTAGCAGAAATATGCAGGCAGAGAGGAGTGTTTCTCCTGGTTGCATGCATTCAGCAGGCTGGAAGCATCAGAAGGAATGTATCACAGAGGGAGCAGGGAGCATCTGCCAACCTGAAAAGTGTGCAAAGCAGAAGTTGGCTAAGAAAACTTTAGCTAACTGATGTGATGGTAACAGTAACCAAGGGCATTTAATAACATGCTAAAATTCATTCATCCTTACCTACCTCAGTGCCCTTCAGGTTCATCAGCAGCTGGTATTGCTTAGCCACCAGCCTTTCCAAGTGCAGCCTGTGTTTGACTTGCAGTGTTTGAAGTTTCAATTACTTTGGAAGATAACCTGGTTCTTGGCAAAGGTGAAACACTTCCACATCTGCTTCACTTAGAGAGTTTCTCTGTCTGGCTTATTTCACTTATCACAAGGTCCACTGCATGGTCTCATTTATATGTGAAATCTAAAAAGTTGAATACATAGTAGCAGAGTGTAGAAGATTGGTTACTAGGGGAGGGGAGGTGGGGCAAATGGAGAGATGTTAGTCAATGGGTACAAAGTGGTAGTTATTGGATCAGAAAGTTTTATAAATCTAGTGTATAGCATGATGACCATAGTTGGTAATCTTGTATTGAACACTGGAGATTTGCCAATTGAGCAGATTTCTGGTGCTCTCACCACACCAACATGAGTGCAAGTATAACATAACACACACACAAAAGGTAGTGGTTAAGTGATATATTAACTTGGCTGTAGTAATCATTTCACTATGTGCATGCATGCTAAATCGCTTCAGTCGTGTCTGACTCTTTGTAGCCCACAAGGCTCCTCTGTCCTCGGAATTCTCTGGGCAAGAGGAGTAGGTTGCCATGCCCTCCTCCGGGGGAGCTTCATGACCCAGGGATTGAACCAGCGACTCAGTCTCCTGCACTGGCAAGCAGGTTCCTTACCGCTAGCCACTTGTGTAGCCACATTTCACTGTGCATATACATATAAATCATCATGCTGTATACCTCAAATATAAACAATTTATATTAAAGTAAAAAATTAAAT
>SJYT01074622.1:0-62628 GCA_006410635.1 Cephalophus harveyi | reverse complement strand
TCATGCCCAGCTCTGAACTCTGGCAGGTGGAAAACGAGGTACTTAGCAGCAATGCTTGGCAGTTGGCAAACACCCATCACAGGTTCTACGTGATCCTAAAGAAGACGATGATCCCAGTATGTCACTGTGGTTAGGAGCACAGGCTCTGGATTCAGACGACTTGGTTTTGAATCCCAGTTCTGCCATTTACCAACTGTGTGACTTTAGGCAAGTTTCTCATACTTTCTGTGCCTAAATTTTCTTATTTGTGAAATTTTCTTATTTGTGAATTTTCTTATTAGTGAAATAACACTAATAATATCTAACTCATAGAGTTATTAAAAGTACTAAATTAGCACACATAAAGTACTTGTGTACTTTTTAGTACCTGCTCTAAATTTTCTTATTTGTGAAATTTTCTTATTTGTGAATTTTCTTATTAGTGAAATAACACTAATAATATCTAACTCATAGAGTTATTAAAAGTACTAAATTAGCACACATAAAGTACTTGTGTACTTTTTAGTACCTGCCACACTGGATTAGAGATTGGGAATACTGTAAAATCTTTGAAAGCACCGGGCTTTGTATTCATCCTGTAAGCAATGGATGCCTTTTCAGTCAAGTTATCTGTTCCAAGAAAGATTGGTTTGGTAAAAGACAGTAATTGGATATTAAAAGAAGTAAGGAAATTGAGAAGTAAACACTTAAGCGTTTACAGTCTAATATACACTCTTCCCCAGTGACAGTGTACAGGACTGTTTTTTGCATAATCAGAATATATGAATCTGGGAACCAATAGGGATGAATCCTCACAATACTACTGTTATATTTTGGCTCCAAATATTTTTGTTTCTTGCCCCCATGATGTCAGGCTATTGATATCTTAGTATTCAAAGAAGGAGTGCTTTCATTGGGAGCCAAAACAACAGTTTGTGGAAATGAAAGTCAAGACATTGATAAGGTCATTTTTGGCTTTGGATGA
Source organism: Cephalophus harveyi (assembly GCA_006410635.1). Taxonomy (NCBI): domain Eukaryota; kingdom Metazoa; phylum Chordata; class Mammalia; order Artiodactyla; family Bovidae; genus Cephalophus; species Cephalophus harveyi. The sequence goes on along the minus strand of SJYT01074622.1, from coordinate 61,664 downwards.
CATCATATCTACAGAAAAAAAGGTTACTGTTTGATTGATTAGTTTTGTTTGTCAATGGAAAGCAGTATTGGTGCTATACAATGCGTGTAGGCAGGAGGCTGTAAGGTAAGATAACCTGGAAATATAGGTTCAGATCACTCTACTAGGAAAAGAACCCAGCCCACTAGGTGTTGACTGAGGGAGACTTAACACGAAATAAAATGAGGAAGAAATCTGTCAATATCAACCATGTTTTATGACCAGTTATAGAAATGAGAGTAGTGATCCACACATTATCACTTCCCCATTATCTTTACATTTTTCTTTACAAGTATCAGCTAACCTCTGTATTCTCTCCACCTCTTTACCTTTCCCTACTATTTTTCAAAGTATGGAGTTAGTAACTATCTTTATAACTGAATCCATATTTAAATGAAAATATGAAAACCGTGTCAGATTTTGTCTCTATCTCTGGGTCAGCTTCATTCCTTCTCCAGTTCAGTCAGATATCTAGGCGTAACCTGGGTTAGAATAAAATATTTATAGGTTCTTGGTGGAAATATTTTCCAGCATATCCTGTAGCTGATGAGAAAATTTTGTTTAACATTAAGCTAATTTATCACTGTGCTTTGGAGAAAAGTGCTTGGAAATGAGAGTGTGAATTTTAAAAGGTATAGATTTGATTCTTCTACTGTGGCCTGAGTGGGAATCTGGATTAGTAAGTGTATCCCAGTAAGAAGTGACAATTACTAGTGGTCAAAATGTGTAGGTCATATCCTGTAGCTGATGAGAAAATTTTGTTTAACATTAAGCTAATTTATCACTGTGCTTTGGAGAAAAGTGCTTGGAAATGAGAGTGTGAATTTTAAAAGGTATAGATTTGATTCTTCTACTGTGGCCTGAGTGGGAATCTGGATTAGTAAGTGTACCCCAGTAAGAAGTGACAATTACTAGTGGTCAAAATGTGTAGGGTGTATCTTCCTTCACCAGTGACCTGTGATTATGAAAATCATGCCATTAGTGGAATAATCAAATAAGTAAAATGAATTAAAGATTTAAATGGTCAGCTAATGCTCAGGGAAGCAGAATCTCCCCATCTGGAATTTTAGAAAATCTGAGGTTACGTGAGAGATATTTGCTCCTTACTAACTCCCTGAAATTTAGGAAGAGGTTGACCTATGTAATTGGAAAAATCAAAGTAGTGTTACAGTAGGTTTATGCCAGCACATTTTTTTTTCCCAAATATCTTAGTAGTAGGAGTGATTTTTGATATATATAATAACTTACTTCTGAATATTACATTTATACATGGTTATTGTAGCTTTTTATAAAACAACGGACAATAAAGGGAAAAGAAACTACCATAAATACACACTTTGATGTTTCCTTCAGAATTTTTCACCTATATTTACATGAACTGTGTAAATTTCCATCATCCTCATTTCCCAGTGCTAATGAAGTGTAAGGATCCAGAGATCAAATTGTCAGCATCTGCTGGATCATCAACAAAGCAAGAGAGTTCCAGAGAAACACCTATTTCTGCTTCATTGACTATGCCAAAGCCTTTGACTGTTTGGATCACAATAAACTGTGGAAAATTCTGAACAAGATGAGAATACCAGAGCACTTGATCTGCCTCTTGAGAAATCTATATGCAGGTCAGGAAGCAACAGTTAGAACTGGACATAGAACAACAGACTGGTTCCAAATATGTACTGGAGTGGGTTGTCATTTCTCTCCTCCAGGGGATCTTCCTGACCTAGGGATCAAACCCACATCTCCACATCTCCTGTTTCTCCTGTGTTTCAGGTAGACTGTTATCTGATGAGCCATTGGGAATCCCGTTGAAACAAATGGTTTTTAAATGTTTAAGATCCAGTATTTTAGCAAATTTCAAATACCAATAGTGTTGTTAACTATAGTGACTATCATTAGATCTTCAGAAATTTTTCATTCTACATTACTGAAACTTTGGCCAACATCTCCTAGCCCTCCACTCCTGGTCACCACAATTTTACTCTTTGCTTTTATATACATCATCAATATAATTACAAATGTAAACTTTCTAGATTCTAGATATAAATGAGATCATGCAGTATTTGTCTTTCTGTGCCTGACATTTCGCTGAACAGAATAGTCTCTGAGTCCACCCATGTTGTCACAAATGACAAGATTTCTTTTTTTCTAAGGCTAAATAATAATATTTCATGGTATATAAGTACCAAATTTTCTGTTTCCATTCATCCATCAATGGATGCTTAGGTTGTTTCCATATATTGGGTACTACAAATAATGCAGCAATGAGCAAAAGAGCACAGTAGCTCTTTGAGACATTGACTTCATTTCCTTTGGATACGTACTCAGAAGTAGTATTGCTGAATCATATGGTAGTTCTATTTTTATTTTAGGAATCTTAGCACAGTTTTCAATAGCAACCACACCAGTTTACATTCCAACCAATAATACACAAGCATTTCCTTTTCTCCACACCTTTGCAAAATTTATCTCTGATCTTTTTGATAATAATCATTCTAGCAGATATGAGATGACAACATCTCATCTTTATTTTTACTTTCCTAATGATTTGTGATGTTGAACACCTTTTTCTGTACCTGTTGGCCATTTTATGTCTTCTTTGAATGAACATTTATTCCATCTTTTCCTCATTTTAAAATCAGGTTATTTGTTTTCTTGCTATTCACTTAAGTTCCTTATGTATTTTGGATATTAAGCCCTTATCACATGTGTGGTTTGCAAATCTTTTCTCACATTATGTAGGTTGTCCTTTCACTCTATTGATTATTTCCTCACTGTGCAGAAGCTTTTAGGTTTGATGCTGTCCTATTTGTCTAATTTTGCTCTTGTTGTCTGTACTTTTGGGATCAGATGTTTAAAATCATTGCCAACCAATGTCAAGAAGCATTTTCTCTAATCCTTATAATAGTTTTACATTTTCAGGTTTTATATTTCAAACTTTAATTCATTTCGAGTTGATTTTATATAAGAGTGAGATAAGGGTCTAGTTTTATTCTTCCTCATGTGTATATCCAATTTTCTCAGCACTATTTATTAAAGAGACTTTCTCCTTCCCGTTGTGTGTTCTTGGCATCTTTGTTGAAGATCAATTGACCAAAATATGTGGATTTATTTCTGGGCTTTCTATTGTGTTCCATTGGTCTGTGTGTGTGTGTGTGTGTCTGTGTGTGTGTGTGTCTGTGTGTGTGTGTGTGTGTTTTAATACCTGTTTCATGCTATTTTGATTGCTATAGTTTTGTAATATACTTTGAAATCAGGTAGTAAAATGCCTCCTGCTTTTTTCTTCTATCTTAAGATTTCTTTGACTATTCAGAATGTTTGGTTCCAAATGAATTTTAGAATCTATATATATATTTTTTCTATTCAGCAAAACAATGCTATTGGAATTTTTATGAGAATTTTACTGTCTGGGTCAGTAGGTAGGTTGGTCTGGTGTCTGGGTTCATAGGGGTGGGCCTATCGACTGTCTTTGTAGGAGCAACTCTGAAGCTTGGGTCCCCTGGGCCCAACCTGGTGCTGGAAAAAGTCTGGTGCCTGAGTCCACAGGAATGAGCATGGTCCTGAGTCTGAGGCTGGCCTCGCACTGAATATCTAGTTGTATTTATTAAAGAAAAGTAACATAGGATTTAAATATTTCTTGGTGGAATGTACTAGCATTGACGTTTCATCTGACAACTTTAAAAGAGGTTTTAAATTGAATTATTCAGTGACGTTTATGGGCTAAAATAACAATCCAATGAATAAATATGAACAAAAATTCATGGCAAGTATAAATATGACTTTCCCCCAGACAATTTCCCTGACTGCATTTGCACTATATTGCTCAAAACAATTCTATCAATTCGTCCTTGCCCAGGCAGTCTTAACACAAAGATTACTAGTGTTTCTAGATTTTTTTTTTTTTTTTTGCATATGGGTGGCACTATAGATTATGAGCTCAAATATAGAATGGAAGATTTGATATTCTGAGATCTGAACAAACTCATGTGATTCAATGTTTTGGACAAGGAACTTGACTGTAAATTTTTAGTAAAATGTCTCCTGAGCTCTGATGTAGACAGGGGCTCTCTTTTGAAATTTTTGTTGCCTCTTATATACAGCTTGTGGGGGAAGATGCTCTAATTCTTCTCTAAAAGAAGTTTTATTCAACTTTCTCTGAGCAGATGACAGCCTCCTGCTATCATCCTCCATTGCTCTTTTTTTTCTGCCTTTTCCTCTTCTTTGAAGATTAGTTCAGCATGTGGGAATAGAAATTTCTTATTTTCTTTCATGTTTTCTTCCTCCTCATATTGCTGTCTTAAGAAAAGCCAAGTGATAAACTAGAATTTTTTCTAAAAATATGATGCTTCACAATATTCAGAAAATATGCAAAACATTTCCCTAGTAGTTTGAAATATAGTCTCTAAAAAGTCAAAATTTGGATTTTGACTAGGTGAACATGCTTTGGAATTTGAGATATATCTGCCTAAGATATAGGAAAAATTGGTTAAAAATAGAAACGTAATTAGGTTCATACGTTTTTTTTCTCTACATAGTAAAGTTAATCAACACATGAAAATTAAATGTAATTGAAACAAAATGATCAGTTTTTGTTTTTCAGTCTTACAGACATCTTCAAACTCTTGCCAACATTGCAGATTTGGGTTAAAGATAGTGACATTTTTCATGGTCTGAAAGGTTGTGCATGGTGGTGAAATATGCACTACTACTTTTCACTGCTTGACATACCACATCCTGGAAGCCTGTTTTTGCTTTAATAGACATTGTTCTATAGTAAGAAAATGAGTTAAGGGAATTACTGCCATTTGAAAAACATATTTTTGCTTGAAACTCTAACTAGGGATATAACAATATAACACAGCCCACTGCTGGGTGTCAGATTCTGCTGAGAGACTTTCAGAAAACCTTTGATAATTATGAATCTATCCTCACCAACATCTTTTAATTAAATATAAGCTTCATCTAGTAACTTTCATAAATTCTAGCCCAGAGAATAATCAGCTAACTGTGGACATGTTTACGTTAATGTATGAAATTTATAGTAGTATTCAGTGCCTCTGGTTTCAAAGAGAAAAGAGAGCTTCAGCAACTGGGTTTCACAGACCGTGGAAACTCGAGCTGGATGGGTCACTGGTGTGTGAATGAAAGACTTACTGCCTTTGGGCTGCTCATTTGGACCACTTTCCTAGTTGTGCACATGTTTTCCCAAACCATTCATCTTGTATTGAATTTCCTACACACATACAGATACTTCTGTCCCGTTGCACAGCCCACCTAATGCTTTATTCATTGGATTTGATTTATTTATACTGTGCTTATTCCTCCAAGTGCTCTGATGTGAACTTAATACAAATTCAATATCCAAGGCAAATCCAGCAGTCAAAACTAGTTTTAAAACAAATACTTACCAGGACAGTATGGGAAGATGAGTCATGTGTTATATGCTAAGGACCTTATCAGTAGGCAGCAGTAAGGGTTCCAAAGGAGTTCTGAATGTATTTCAAAAAAAAGATACTTTATCCCTGAAAACTTTTAGGGGACACACTTGGATTGACAGTCACATCCAGAGTAGTACATTAAAGGGAAAGGTAGAAGTTTTGAAGGCAATTTTTTGATGATGACGGATGTGAGAGTTGGACTGTGAAGAAGGCTGAGCGCCGAAGAATTGATGCTTTTGAACTGTGGTGTTGGAGAAGACTCTTGAGAGTCCCTTGGACTGCAAGGAGATCCAACCAGTTCATTCTGAAGGAGATAAGCCCTGGGATTTCTTTGGAAGGAATGATGCTAAAGCTGAAACTCCAGTCCTTTGGCCACCTCATGTGAAGAGTTGACTCATTGGAAAAGACTCTAATGCTGGGAGGGATTGGGGGCAGGAGGAGAAGGGGACGACCGAGGATGAGATGGCTGGATGGCATCACCAACTCGGACGTGAATCTGAGTGAACTCCGGGAGTTGGTGATGGACAGGGAGGCCTGGCGTGCTGCGATTCATGGGGTTGCAAAGAGTCGGACACGACTGAACGACTGAACTGAACTGAACTGAACTGAACTGCCCGTCCTTAAGACCAACTTATGACTGTTGCCAAGTTTCATTCCCACAGGCTTTCAGATATATTCAGGGCAAATGATATTTTTGAAAGTAATGACATTATATTTTTCTAAAAAGAAATATAGGCAATGTTTTGTGGGACTTCTGAGTTTGAAAATTTTGTTCACCATGAGTGGAAGTGATTAGATTCTAGATCATATAAGCAGAAGTATTATTTAAGATGAACATGATACAACTGAGGATCTTGAATTTAGTTTTAGAGTGGTTAGACCATGGACTCAGGAGGATGCTACATATCAGAGTTTATGAAAAACAAAGCTGATAGCAGATTACAATTATCTTTTTATAAGATGTGGTGCAATGGAGAACACAGATCTTTTGTGTATTCTAGGTATAAAATATTTACTATATAAATTAAAGAGGTACACAATTATTGAAAGAGTTGGGGTCAAGGGAGCCACGATTTAAGACCTCAGTCTGAAACCTCAAGTAGATGGTTAAGTTCTCATCAGAAAGCTTCTGGAATTCTTAAGCATCTCCAGGAAGCTCCCAACAACCTGCTCAGGTTTCAGTGGTGAGGCTGGTGGTTCTTGGGTTCCCTAGGAAGACTCTGGGTCTCATGTTTGTCCACACATCTGAAAGAAACTGCCTCTGGAAAAATGATCACTTCATACAAATCTCATGCAAATGCTTCTCATTGGCAAGTCCTAACTCAGAACCAGGCCAAGGAGAGGGTGGTGGGAATTATAGAATACAGTCCTTACCTTTACAGTCCTAGAATTGACTTTGGAAGAGAAAATAGGTTATGATAAATTGACAGTGAACTCTCCAGCCTAGTTGTTAATGGCAACTTCAGGGAAATATGGGAAACTATGTTTTAGACATAAAAACCTGAAATATATTGACAAAGTAGACATTGGAGAAAGAAAATTGAACATGCAACATACAAAGTATTTTCTATTTGTATAGGCAAAATATAGAATTCCTTCTCAGTTTATGGTAAATTACTTTAAAATTTACTTTACTTTAGTAAAGTACTTTAGAATGCTAGTTAAAGAACATGACCTAAAAGGACAATTTGCTTTACAATGGTTTAGCTACAGGTTTCTATGGTGGGTATATTGTATCTGCCCAGCTCATGAACCAATCATCTCTCCTTTGCTAAGGAAACCTATGTAAACCTGAGGCCCCAAAGCCACAAAATGAAATCCTTGTTGATAGGTTGCTTGGATCATGGGAAGACATTTGGCTCAACAAGTTTGTAACAGTCTTCTTCCAGGGAATTTTAGGTGAGTGTGGGCTTCTCTTGAACATACCAGAGCTAACCTTGGGAACTCAGAACTAGCCAAAGTCTGCATGCCATGTGGACTGGGAAGCTGATCTGTTGTTCATTCGCTAAGTCATGTCTGACTCTTTACGACCCCGTGGACTGCAACACGCCAGGTTTCCCAGTCTTTCATTCTCTTCTGGAGTTTGCTCAGATTCATGTACATTCAGTCGGTGATGCCATCCAACCATCTCATCCTCTGTCTTCCCCTTCTCCTCTTGCCTTCAATCTTTCCCAGCAGCAGGGTCTTTTCCAATGAGTCAGCTCTTCGCATCAGGTGGCCAAAGTATCAGAGTTTTAGCTTCAGCAGCAGTCCTTCCAATGAATATTCAAGGTTCTATGGAGACAGACAAATAGAAAGCAAGTCCAGAGAGGAGCAAGTTAGGGGTGCTGTGAGGGCTCTGCTGCTGCTGCTCAGTCCCTTCAGTCATGTGACTGTGCGAACCCATGGACTCCAGGTTTCCAATTCTTTGTTGCAGTCTCTTTGGAGACCTGGAGTCACTACCCTTGGATTCTACAAAATATCCATGTCTATCTAGCAAATTCTACCTCCTCCAGCAGTCTAAGCTATATTTTTATTTTTCTTCGTGCGTCCCAAGTTGCCTTCTGTTAATTGAAATCATAAACCACTAACCAAGGATGTTCATTACATTTAAACTACTATTCAATTCAGGAATATGTTAATTTAATTCAAGAGAGTCTCTAAAGAACAAAATAATGCCATTATTTCCTTCATAGTCCCTTTTTAATTCATTAAGTCATTTCCACATTCTTATTTTTCCTGCTGTCCTATGATTCTGGAACTTTTACCTGACTACTCTCCTTTCTCCCATCTTTCTAACCTATAAGACGATGAAAAGAGAAATGAAATTGAAACTCAAACCACGTGGTTATAGATTTACTATAAGTGCCAGTAAATGAGAGACAATTAAATTTAATTACAAAAATGAGACTTCTAGAGGCTTCAAGGTAACATGTTCCTAAGCCTGTGGGACAAATAAAGTACAGCTTTATCTCTTAGCAATATAATCAAAGTTACACTCCAGAGAGAATGCACTGGATTTCACATCAAATGACAGATTGGCAACTTCTCTTCAGCAAGATAACTGGCCACACTAGTAAGAATATTATTGTTAATATAAAATATTGTAATAGGTAATAGGAAATCTGAACCAGGAATGGCAGATTTAGAAATGAGCTAAAAATCTGACAGCAAAACTTTCATTGTAATTGACTGTTATATAAGGCAAAAGAGAGATAAGTGAAAGACAGAGAGAGAGAGGAGCATTTCTTGTTGGCATAAGCCTTTACTGAAAAAATTAAGAAATGTATATTATTGCCAATATCTACTTCATCATTTTTATAAGAAAAAAATGACAATTACTTCATGTATTATTTCTAAACATTGCTTTTGTATTATTGCATTAAAGCTAATTTTATTCACTTAGGCCAAGACACAATATGTGACCACAGAAACATTCAACAGGAAACATTTATGTCCTAAATAATTCAGGCGGCAGAAGAATTTAGATTAGTTTCCTTTAAATAATTTAGGGGTAGCTCTTAGGGACACTGAATAATCCACCCATGAACTGAGGAGCAAAATTATGGTGCATAATTTTTGATATTTAAATCATAGATATCTTTTCTCTTTTATTCCAGTATAATCAGTCTGCAAAGAATTCTTTTAAAAGGAATGGGTTATGAGTAGACTCTCAAGGTATCAGCCCTTAACAGCTTATTGACACTTTGGAATGTTTTGCAAGGAGCTAGCTTTCATGTATTGGAGAAGGAAATGGCAACCTACTCCAGTGTTCTTGCCTGGAGAATCCCAGGGACGGGGGAGCCTGGTGGGCTGCCGTCTATGGGATCACACAGAGTCGGACACGACTGAAGCAATTTAGCAGCAGTAGCAACAGAAGATTATAGCCTAATCTAAGGCCCAGCTAGTATAAAGCCTTGCAATGCTTCTCTTGTATGATGCACTTTACACAAATCATTTTCCCTTTTCTCTGTATTTCACATTATATGTTCCTGTATCTCCATTGCAGGTAGATGGTAAAGAATCTGCCTGCAATGTAGGAGACCCAGATTCCATTCCTGAGTCAGGAAAACCCCCTGAAGAAAGGTATGGCAACCCACTCCAGTTTTTTTGCCTGGAGAATCCCATGGACAGAGGAGCTTGGCAAGCTACAGGACATGGGGTAGCAAAGAGTCAGACACGGCTGAGTGACTAACACTTTCACAGTCCCCTTGAATGCTTGGGATATTGCTCTTAAAGGATATTAGTCTTTTGGCAATTAAAAATGCTTTCAATTTTAGAATAGAATAAGGTGTGTTCAGGTACACCAGAGTCAAAGGTTTTGGTATAGAATATTTCAAAAACTTTATAGGAGATGTGGATGATAAAGTCACAGAATTCCTTTCCTTGACCAATGGCCAATCAAGCCATTTGCTCCCATCATTATGTGAATTGAATTGTTTAGTGCTAAAACACAACAACATTGTTTCAACAATGCATAATTAAAATTAAGCTAAGCTATTAGGATAAGGCAAATTTTCAATACATTTACATAATGAAGTGGTTGGGTTTAGAAATTTTGTTTCTATAATAGGATTTTATTAAATACATAACCTTAAAATAAAGATAAGTAAATTAAATACTTATAAGCTTATTACATTTGCTAGCTCATTAAATTTAAGTAAATAAACAGGTAATTTACCCTTTCAGGATTGTTTATTTAAATGCTTCCAAAGAGAACAGTTGCAACTTGCTTTTTAAATTTTTTGTTTTTATTGATATTTTACAGGTTTTTCCTTTGTTGCTTTTTTAAATATTGGCAATATTTTAGTTTATTTTAAAGTCCACTGTACTGAGATATAATTGTATATGATAAAATTCAGATTTAGACTTTTATCAACAGTATACACCTGCCTAACTACCATCCCAATGAGCATAGCACATTTCCATCCTTCCAAAAAGATCTGCTGTGCCTATTTGCTGTCAGGCCCTCTTACTATCCCATCCTCCAGAATCAGGCAGACCTGATTTCTACTCTTATATGCAGTTTTGCATGTTTTAGAATTTCTTATACACAAAATCATACTGTAATTATCCTTTTGTGTCTACCTTCGTTCACTTAGCATAATGCCTATGAGAGTCATCCCTATTATCGCATGCATCAGTATTTCTTTGCATTTACTTAACTATCGGTATTCTGTCATATAAATGCACTACAACTTGTTTATGCTTTTGATGGACTTTTAGGTTATCTCCAGCTTTTGGCTTTTGTGATAGTACATTAAATTAAATTATTTAATAAAATAGCTTAAGTAAATAATTGAAATTCTGAAATAATTTCAAACAGATAAAATTTATAAGAATACACAAAGAATTTAGTTTTCCTCTAGTCATTTAAGGATTAGGTGATGGTATAATATTACATTATGCCCAAATAATTTGGTGTATCATTCCTATAAACAAAGACATTCTCCTGCATAATCACAATACAACGATCAAAATTAACATTGATATATTATCATCATTGATTCTATAGACCCTCTTTAAAGTTCACCAGTTTTCCTGAGTTTAAACCAAGAGTGCATGTTACAATTTCTTTAATGCCTTTCAATCAGAAACAGTTATTCAGTCTGTCCTTGCCTTTCCGGATGTGAATAATTTTTGAAGATGAGAGTCAGTCACCTTGTAAAATGTTCTTCAGTTGGGATTTTGCCTGATGTTTCTCCATGATTAGATTCAGGTTATGCATTTTTTTGGCAATAATATCAGAGAAACAATGCTGTCTTCTTTTCATTGTTTCTAGTTAGGTGGTACAAAATTTTAATTTATCTAGTTATGCGTGATGTTAACTTGATCATTTGATTAAAGTGACATCCGCTATGTTTCTCCATGTAAAATAACTCATTGTCCTTTTGTGATTAATAAGTATTTTGTAGAGAGTGACTGTAAGACTATATACGTTCCCACTGTACATCAAACTTTATTCATTTTAGCATCCACTGATATATCTTGGGTAAATTGATATTACTATACCATATTGTGATTTTTCTAATTCTGTAATATGCTTTATATTTATTAGTTGAAATTATGCTGAGAGATAATACTTTCTCTTATCAGCACTCATTTATTCATTTCTATTAGTATGGATTCACAGATTCATATTTTTGTAAATGGCTTTTAATTTGCTAATGACTATTTGCTAAATGAAAAGTGAAAGTAAGTGTTATTTGCTAAGTGGTGTCCAACTCTTTGCAACCCCATGGACTATAGCCCACCAGGCTCCTCTGCCCATGGAACTCCCCAGGCAAGAATACTGGAGTGGGTAGCCATTCCCTTCTCCAGGGATCTTCCCAACCTAGGATCAAACGTGGGTCTCTTGCATTGCAGGCAGACTCTTTGCTATCTGATCCACCAGGGAAATAGTCATTTGTTATTCAAATTGTTCTAAATTTGGCCAGAGAGTCTCAATGGGCAGTTCTCCCACTTTATTTTTTATTTTTTTTTACTTTTTTAAAATAATTTTTAATTGGAAGATAATTTCTTTACAAGGTTGGGTTAGTTTCTTCTGTACAGCAAAGTGAATCAGCTGTAAGTATACTGATGTCCTTTCCTTCTTGAGTCTCTGTCCCACCCCCCCCGACCCATCCCACATCTTTAGGTTGTCATAGAGCACTACGTTGAGCTCTCTGTGTTATACAGCTACTTCCCACTAGCTATTTATTTTACATATGGTAATGTATCTGTTTCAATGCCACCCTCTCAATTTATCTCCTTCCCCCACTATGTACATAAGTCTCTGTCTGCCTCTCTATTCCTGCTCTGGAAACAGGTTCATCAATATAATTTTTCTGGATTCCATGTATATGCATTGTTATACAATATTTGTTTTCCTCTTTCTGACTTACTTCATTCTGTATAACAGGCTCTAGGTTCATCCACCTCACTGACTCACATTTGTTCCTTTTTATGGCTGAGTAATATCCCATTGTGTGTATATGTATATATACACATACCACAACTTATTTTATCTACTCATCTATCGATGGACATCTGGATTGCTTGCATGTCTTAGTTATTGTAAATAGAACTGCAATGAACATTGGAGTACATGTGTCTTTTTCAATTACGGTTTTCTCAGGATATATACCCAGAAATTGCATTGCTGGGTCATATGGTAGTTTTATTTCTAGTTTTTAAAGAAATCTCCATACTGTTCTCCACAGTGGCTGCATCAGTTTACATTTCCACCAACCGTGCTAGGAGGTTACCTTTTTTCCACATCCTCTCCAGCATTTATTGTTTGTAGATTTTTTTGATGATGGCCATTCTGACAGGCATGAAGCGATACCTCATTATAGTTTTAATTTTCATTTCTCTAATAATGAGTGATGTTGAGCACCTTTTCATGTGTTTATTAGCCATCTGTATGTCTTCTTTGGAGAAATCTCTATTTAGGTCTTCTGCCTATTTTTTAATTGGGTTGTTTGTTTTTCTGATTTGAGCTACATGAACTGCTTGTATATTTGGGGATTCGTTGGTGCTTCATTTGCAATTAATTTCTTCCGTTCTCAGGGCTGTCTTTTCTTCTTGTTTATGGTTTCCTTTGCTGTGCAAAAGCTTTTAAGTTTAATTAGGTCCCATTTGTTTATTTTTGTTTTTATTTGCATTAATCTAGGAGGTGAGTAGAGAAAATTTTGCTGTGATTTATGTCAAATAATGTTTTGTGTTTTCCTCTAAGGGTTTTACAGCTTCTAGTCTGATCTTTAACCCATTTTGAATTTATTTTTGTATATGGTGTTAGGAAGTGTTCTAATTTCATTCTTTTACATGTAGCTGTTTGATTCTCCCAGCACCCCTTATTGAAGAGACACTCTTTTTCCTGTTGTATATTCTTGCCTCCTTTGTCAAAGATAAGGTGTTCACAGGTGCCTGGGTTTATCTCTAGGTTTTCTAGCTTGCTCCATTGGTCTATATTTCTGTGTTCGTGTCAGTGTTATACTGCCTTGATGACTGTAGCTATGTGGTATGGTCTGAAATCAGGAAGATTGATTCCTCCAGCTCCATTTTTCTTTCTCAAGATTGCTTTTGCTATTTGGGGTGTTTTGTGTTTCCATACAAATTGTGAAACTTTTTGCTCTAGTTCTGTGAAAAATGCCATTGATAATTTGATAGGGATTGCACTGAATCTATAGATTGCTTTGATTAGTACAGTCATTTTCACAATATTGATTCTTCCAAATTCAAGAACATGATATACTTCTCATTTGTTTGGCTTGTTTTTTATTTCTTTCATGAGTATCTTATAGTTTTCTGTATACTGGTCTTTTGTCTCCTTAGGTAGGTTTATTTAGATAATATTTTTAAGCTAAATTTTTTGTTCTTTAACGTCCATTATTTTTTGAACACTTTCTTCTTTCTAATACAAAATTTTCCAGGCTAATTTTTTCAATTTTCTTCAGTTCAGTTTTTAGCTTGAGCTTTAAAATTGATTATTTCATCAAAGAACTCTAGTTTCTTCTAGTGGAAATATGTATTTAGAAACCAATATCTGAACGCTATACCTAGTGTTTATCTCTACTGGGGTGTCACTGCTCCAGGACTTCTCAGTGGACATAGGAGATATTTATTTATCTAGTCATATCGATCCCTTCAATTCCAATTCAGCAGCGATTACATAATCTTCAATGTATTCCTTAGTGAATTCATCCTTCCGGTATGTTTCCAGTCTCCCATTGCTGCTGCCACCACCTCCTTACTACTTATGAAGATGTTATCCCCACCTTGCTTCGGCTCTGCTGTCAACCTGCAGTGCACCTGCCAATGAGCAGACACACTCTTCACGCTCCAAATGGCCACACTGTTCCCAGCCTACACTGACACCTTCCTTGCTTGCCCCTCCTAATGGCTGAATTATTCAGAGAGAAAGAAAGGAAGGAAAGAAGGTAAATGGGTGGCAGTTATATTTAAATGACTTATAATCAAATAAGTCATTTGATTTGACTACCCAAATTTCTATTTCAGGGTAACAAGCCTAATATAGATAACAAACTGTGTCTTTTTTATTTTGATGTAAGGAGCATGCTGATTAACATATTATTAATTGTAATGATTGAATTTAACAACTATAGTATCAGAGGTTTAGAACTAAATGAAAAATTGGAATTCATCACCCATGTCAGGTAGGATGGGTGGACAAATGTAGAATGAAGTGAAGTGAAAGTCACTCAGTTGTGTCTGACTCTTTGAGACCCCATGGACTAAACAGTCCATGGAATTCTCCAGGCCAGAATGCTGGAGTGGGTAGACTTTCCCTTCTCCAAGGGATCTTCCCAACCCAGGAATCCAACCAGGGTCTCCTGCATTGCAGGCAGATTCTTTACCAACTGAGCTATCAGGGAAGAAATGTAGAATAACTTTCCGAAAGCCATAATTAGGAAGCAGCACTTCCCAGGTGGTGCTAGTGGTAAAGAATCTGCCTGCCAATTCAAGAGACAGGAGAGATGTAGGCTTGATCCCTGGGTCGGGAAGATTTCCTAGAGAAGGAAATGGCAAACCACTTCAGCATTCTTGCCTGAAAACATCTCATGGACAGAGAAGACTGGTGGGCTACAGTCCATGGGGTGTAAGGAGTCAGACATGACTGAATTTGCATGCAAACTCAGAATATTTCAGTTTAGTTAATAAAAATTCACTTACACAAAATTTTCATAGTGGTAGAAGTAGGGTTCAAATACTGATTGTATGATTCTTGGGCTTCCCAGGTGGCTCAGTGGTAAAGAAACTTGCTGCCAATGCAAGAGCTGCAGGAAATGTGTATATGATCTCTGGGTTGGGAAGATCCCCTGGAGGAGGAAATGGCAACCTACTCCAGTATTCTTGCCAGGTTAATCCCATGGACAGAGAAGCCTGGTGAGCTATAGTCCATGGGGTCACAAAGGGTTGGACACCACTAAACAACTGAGCACACACATGTGTATGATTCTAAATCTTTTCTGCTATGCTGGAGAACCTCTCTTTATTTTGGCAGAGGTCCACACAATCTGTTACTATTAATAAAATTGGCTTAATAAAAATATAGTAATTTCTTGTTTATATTCAGGCATAATTTAGAGGTATAATGGATTCAGTTCCAGACCACTACAATAAAGCAAAAATTGCAATAAAGCGACTCACCTGAATTTCTGGTTTTTGGGGCACATGAAAGTTATGGTCACACTATACTATAGTCTGTTTATTGTACAATAGTATTATGTCTAAAGAAACAATTTGCCTATTTTAATAAAAATATTTTACCACGGAAAAGATGCTAACAATCTTCTTAATCTTTATCTTTCACTGGTTGTCTCATTGTTTTTTTTAATTTATTTTATTGAAGTATAATTGATTTACAATATTGTATTAACTTCTACTGTATAGAAAAATTGTTCCATTACATACACACATATTTTGGTTTTCTTTTTCATTATGGTTGTTTCATTTGGTTTCTTTTCATTATGGTTTTCTTTACAGGAAATTGAGTATAGTTCCCTGTACTGTACAGTAGGACCTTGTTGCTTATTCATCCTAGTTGGCATCTGTTAATTCTAATCTCCCACTCCATCCCTTTCTTCCCCTCCCACTTGGCACTCACAAATAGGTTCTCTATATGTCTATGAGTCTGTCTGTTTCGTAAGTAAGTTAATTTGTGTCATGTTTTGATTTCACATGTAAGTTATCCTGTATGATATTCGTCTCTGTCTTTCGGACTCATTTCACTTTGTTTGATCATCTCTGGGTCCACCCATGTTGTGGCAAATGACATTATTTCATTCTTTTTTATGGCTGAGTACTATTCTATTGTATATATGCACACATCTACTTTACCCATTCATCTGTTGATCAACATTTAGGCTGTTTCCATGTCTTGGCCTTTGTAACTAGTGCTGCCGTGAACGTGGGGGTGCATGCATCTTTTTTGAATGATAGTTTTGTCCAAATATATGCCCAGAAGTGGGATTACTGGATAATATATGGTTGCCTCATTGTTGTCAGGGTGGTGGTTGCTGAAGGTTAGGAGTGATTGTAGCAATTTATGAAGATAAGACAACAGTGAAGTTTCCTGCATTGATTGATTCTTCCTTTCAAGAGCAAATTCTCTGTAACATGCAGTATTGTTTAATAACTCTTTACATACAGTAAAACTTCTTTCAAAATTAGAGTGAATACTCACAAACTCTGATGCTAGTTTCATGGTTTTGTGGCTAAGTCATGTCTGACTGTTGCATCCCTAAGGGCTGTAGCCCGCCAGGCTCCTCTGTCCATGGGATTTCCCAGGCAAGAATACTGGAGTGGGTTGCCATTTCCTCCTCCAGGGGATCTTCCCAACCCAGGGAGCTTTAGCAACTAAGTTTATATAATATTTCTAATCCCTTGTCATTTCAACAATGTTCACAACATCTTTACCAGGAGTAGATCCCATCTCAAGAAACCACTTTCTGTGCTCATTCATAAGAAACAATTCTTCATCCCCTAAAATTTTATCATGAGATTACAGCAATTCAGTAATATCTTCAGGCTCCACATTGAATTCTAGTCTTCTTTTTTTTTTTTTTTTTTACTGTTTCCATCACATCTGCAGTGGCAGTAACCTCCACTGAAGAATGAACCCCTCCAAGTCATCTACAAGGTTTTGAATCAACTTCTTCTAAGCTCCTGTTAATGTTGATATTTCGACCTCTTCTCATGAATCATGACTGTTCCTAATTGCATCTTGAATGGTGAGCCCTTTTCAGAAAATTTTCAATTTAGTTACCCAGATTCATCAGAGGAATCACTATCTGAGGCAGCAGCAGCCTTACAAAATGTATTTCTAAAGTAATAAAACTTGAAAGCTGAAATTACACTTTGAGCCATGAGCTATAGAATGGATGTTGTGTTAGCAGTAGTCATGTCCATCTCCATTAGAGCTCTTGGGTGATGAAGTGCATTGTCAGTGAGCAGTAATTTTTTGAAAGAAATATCTTTTCTTTTTCAGCAGTAGCTCTCAACAGTGGGCTTAAATTTTCAGAAAATCATGTTGTGAACAGATGTGCTGTCATACAGACTTCGTTGTTTTATTGATAAGTATAGGTAGCACACATTTAACATAAATTTTAGGGCCCTCATATTTTCAGAATGGTAAATAAACATTGGTTTCAACTTAAAGTCACAACCTGCATTATCTCCTAACAGAGAATTAAACTATCCGTTGACGCTTTGAAGCTGGGCTTTGATTTCTCCTCTCTAGCTATGAAAGTCTTAGATGATATCTCCTTCCAATGTAAAGCTCTTTCCTCTACATTGAAAATCTAGTATTTAATGTGGTCACCTTCATTTATTATCTTAGCATGATCTTCTAGATAACTTGCAACAGCTTCTACATCAGTACTTGCTGCTTCACTTTGTATTTCAGGTTATGAAGATGGCTTTTTTTCCTTAAACCTCGTGAATCCACCTTTGCGAGTTTTTTTTCTTTTGCCTTTTTTTTTTTTTTTTTTTCTTGCAGCTTCCTCATGTCTCTCGGCCTTCATAGAATTGAAGAGTTAGGGCTTTGTTCTGGATTAGGCTTTGGCTTAAGGGAATGTTATGATTGTTTTGATTTTCTATCCAGACCATTACAACTTTCTTGATATCACAAATAAGCTTATTTTCCTTTCTTATTATTCAAGTGTTCACTGGAGTTCAGTTCAGTTCAGTCGCTCAGTCGTGTCCGACTCTTTGCGACCCCATGAATCACAGCACGCCAGGCCTCCCTGTCCATCACCATCTCTCGGAGTTCACTCAGACTCACGTCCATCCANATCACAAATAAGCTTATTTTCCTTTCTTATTATTCAAGTGTTCACTGGAGTTCAGTTCAGTTCAGTCGCTCAGTCGTGTCCGACTCTTTGCGACCCCATGAATCACAGCACGCCAGGCCTCCCTGTCCATCACCATCTCTCGGAGTTCACTCAGACTCACGTCCATCCAGTCGGTGATGCCATCCAGCCATCTCATCCTCTGTCGTCTCCTTCTCCTCCTGGCCCCAATCCCTCCCAGCATCAGAGTCTTTTCCAATGAGTCAACTCTTAGCATGAGGTGGCCAAAATGTTGGAGTTTCAGCTTCAGCTTCAGTCCTTCCAATGAACACCCAGGAATTATCTCCTCTAGGATGTGTTGGTTGGATGTCCTTGCAGTCCAAGGGACTCTCAAGAGTCTTCTCCAACATCACAGCTCAAAAGCATTCTTCAGCACTCAGCTTTCTTCACAGTCGAACTCTCACATCCATACATGACCACTGGAAAAACCATAGCCTTGACTAGATGGACCTTTGTTGGCAAAGTCATATCTCTGCTTTTCAAAATGCTATCTAGGTTGGTTATAACTTTCCTTCCAAGGAGTAAGCGTCTTTTAATTTCATGGCTGCAATCACCATCTGCAGTGATTTTGGAGCCCCAAAAAATAAACTCTGACACTGTTTCCACTGTTTTCTCATCTATTTCCCATGAAGTGATGGGACCAGATTCCATGATCTTCATTTTCTGAATGTTGAGCTTTAAGCCAACTTTTTCACTCTCCACTTTCACTCTCATCAAGAGGCTCTTTAGTTCCTCTTCACTTTCTGCCATAAAAGGTGGTGTCATCTGCATATCTGAAGTTATTGATATTTCTCCTGGCAATCTTCATTCCAGCTTGTGCTTCTTCCAGCCCAGTGTTTCTCATAATGTACTCTGCATAGAAGTTAAATAAGCAGGGAGACAATATACAGCCTTGACGTACTCCTTTCCCTATTTAGACCCAGTCTGTTGTTTCATGTCCAGTTCTAACTGTTGATTCCTGACCTACATATAGGTTTCTCAGGAGGCAGGTCAGGTGGTCTGGTATTCCCATCTCTTTCAGAATTTTCCACAGTTTATTGTGATCCACACAAAGGCTTTGGTATAGTCAATAAAACAGAAATAGATGTTTTTCTGAAACTCTTGCTTTTTCAATGATCCAGCAGATGTTGGCAATTTGATACCTGGTTCCTCTGCCTTTTCTAAAACCAGCTTGAACATCTGGAAGTTCATGGTTCACGTATTGCTGAAGCCTGGCTTGGAGAATTTTGAGCATTACTTTACTAGCATGTGAGATGAGTGCAATTGTGTGGTAGTTTGAGCATTCTTTGGCATTGCCTTTCTTTGAGATTGGAATGAAAACTGGCCTTTTCCAGTCCTGTGGCCACTGCTGAGTTTTCCAAATTTGCTGGCAGATTGAGTGCAGCACTTTCACAGCATCATCTTTCAGGATTTGAAACAGCTCAACTGGAATTCCATCACCTCCACTAGCTTTGTTCGTAGTGATGCTTTCTAAGGCCCACTTGANGCATTACTTTACTAGCATGTGAGATGAGCGCAATTGTGTGGTAGTTTGAGCATTCTTTGGCATTGCCTTTCTTTGGGATTGGAATGAAAACTGACCTTTTCCAGTCCTGTGGCCACTGCTGAGTTTTCTAAATTTGCTGACATATTGAGTGCAGCACTTTCACAGCATCATCTTTCAGGATTTGAAATAGCTCCACTGGAATTCCATCACCTTCACTAGCTTTGTTTGTAGTGATGCTTCCTAAGGCCCACTTGACTTCACATTCCAGGATGTCTGGCTCTAGGTGAGTGATCATACCATCATGATTATCTGGATCATGAAGATCTTTTTTGTACAGTTCTTCTGTGTATTCTTGCCACCTCTTCTTAATATCTTCTGCTTCTGTTAGGTCCATACCACTTCTGTCCTTTAATGAGCCCATCTTTGCATGAAATGTTCCCTTAGTATCTCTGATTTTCTTGAAGAGATCTCTAGTCTTTCCTGTTCTATTGTTTTCCTCTATTTCTTTGCATTGATCACTGAGGAAGGCCTTCTTATCTCTCCTTGCTAGTCTTTGGAACTCTGCATTCAAATGGGTATATCTTTCCTTTTCTCCTTTGCTTTTCACTTCTCTTCTTTTCACAGCTATTTGTAAGGCCTCCTCAGACAGCCATTTGCTTTTTTGCATTTCTTTTTCTTGGGGGTGGTACTTTGCCCCAAAAGTCCATATAGTCAAAGCTGTGGTTTTTCCAGTAGTCATGTATTGATGTGAGAGTTAGACTGTAAAGAAAGCTGAGCACTGAAGAATTGATGCATTTGAACTGTGGTGTTGGAGAAGACTCTTGATAGTCCCTTGGACTGCAAGGAGATCCAACCAGTCCATCCTAAAGGAAATCAGTGCTGAATATTCATTGGAAGGACTGATGCTGAAGCTGAAACTCCAATACTTTGGCCACCTGATGCAAAGAACTGACTCACTGGAAAAGACCCTGATGCTGGGAAAGATTGAAGGTGGGAGGAGAAGGGGATGACAGAGGATGAAATGGTTGGATGGCATCACCAACTCAATGGACATGAATTTGAGTAGATTCTGGGAGTTGGTGATGGACAGGGAGGCCTGGTGTGCTGCAGTCCATAGCACTGCAAAGAGCTGGACACAACTTAGTAACTGAACTGAACTGATATACATGCTGATAAAGAAAGTAGAAAATCAACAGTTTGGGTTTTGAAAAGTAGAGGGGGAGTAGAATTAGCTTTCACTATTTATTTATGCCTTTTGGTATTATTTAAATTTATGTTTATGTGTTGTGTTGTCTTTATTTTTTTATTTGTAAATATTTTAAAATGAATTACTGGGGGTAGGTTGTGATGTTAATCTGTCTTAACAGTTATGATTGCTTTTTAAGAAAAGAATAAGGAGAACATTAATGTAACCCTCTCATAGTCTACAAGGAATGCTGCAGCCTAAGCTACTTGTCCAGACCCTGACTCATTTCCTAGCCTCTACATTGAGTTAATACAGCACATCCCAACAAGGAACGATAAGAAGAAAGTGAGCTATCCCTTGTTTGAAGACACTGAGTTTCTCTGCATTTGAATAAGCTCTGAGAATTCTCTGCAGCTTTTCCAGGCTAATCAGAACTCTCCTCAACTCAGGTATCACTTCAATTCATTTTTTAAAATCAACACTAATGGACAAAATACAAGGCAATTAAGTTCTGGACTACATTTCTTTAATATTTAGGTAACCAACTTAGTACAAACAACAGTTGTTGTCATTGACTATTTGAATTTGCATCCATTCAAGCTGGGGTGACAGACTTGGGTTTTACCTTGTGTACAAATAGAACAGAGCCCATTTGACTCTAATCAAATGTCCTCCTGAGAGCTCCCTCTCCCTCTTCTCTTGTGTACAAGCCCTTCCTAGCAGAGGTTGATGTATCCCTATGGGACTTAGTGCAATATTTTGTCATTCTGATTGAAATGTGTGCTGTCTGGTCCCTATAGTTTAATTTAGAACAATTAAGGTTCAGGGTACATGAGCTGGCAAAGCACATTACAAACAATGGCTGCAGAATAAACTACAAATCAATCCACACTAAATCACCCTAAAAATCCCTGCCAGTGCTGCAGAACTATCCCCATTCCAGCCCTTCCTCCTCTCCCCCTCCATCTTCACCACAATAAGGAAATCTCCATTGTTCAGTTTAGTAATGATTTTGCAGAAGCATTCATCCTTCCAAACATAAAACTTCACATTCTTGGGCTGGGGTGAAGGGCAGATAAGAGAAAGATGCTAAAACAGGTGTAGCTCAATTCATAATTATTTTGCCCCACAAACAGGGAATATCTTTTTTGTTTCCCAACTCTGATATTGACACATTATGGAAACATGTCACCACTCTAGGTCAACTTAACTTATAGGAAATATTCGCTCTTTGGTTCATCTTCTTGTTTATTTTCACTTCTGACTGACTCCTTTCTTCCACACCCTACTATATATCTACCTGATAAAGCGACTTGGTCAAAGAGAATAAACTACTCCATAAAGGAATCTTCTACAACCTAAAAATATTCTTTAAACTCACCTTCTGCATCTGCTATTATTTTATAAATGGAAGAGGGCAATGAAAAGCAGTTCCTCCTGTTGTTCCCTCCTGGTAAGGTCACTGCGGGACTGGTACAGACCACATTTCCAAATGCCAAGGAAGTTATAAAGGTACATCACATGGCATCAAAATTTTAAATGTGTACAACCTTCCATCTAGCAATTCCACTATTAGATTTTTTCCCAATAGAACTCTTTTCTCAAAAAGGGAAGATAGGTATGTGAACGTTTCTTGGAATGTTGTAAAGTGAAAAAATTATAACCAACTCAAATTTCCACCAAGAGGCCAATAAATACAATCCTGTGATAGAAATTCTGCAGCCCTTAAAGGGAAATGTACATCTATATGAACTGTTTCAGAAAAATTATCTTAAAATACAGCTAACTTTAAAAATGACTTATAGAAAAGGTTGAATAGTATGAACCCATTTTTGTAAAATGCACATATGTTAGTACATGTAGTTTTAAAATCAAGGACAATAGATAAAAAATCCATAATAATTGATATCCCTGGGGTGGAATTTCAAGGGAATTTTTTATTTTGGTATTAATTTTTTACAAGAAGTATATATTACTTTTCTAATCAGCAAATATATACGTATATAAATACGAATATATATTAGTAAAGTCTCAATTGTCTATCCATTCACCCTTCAACAGTTATTAAAAGCCGGTTGAGGGGATATATGTATACTTACAGCTGATTCATGCTGTTGTACAGCAGAAACCAACACAACATTCTAAAGCAATTATCCTCCAATGAAAAATTTTAAAAATAATAAAAGTTTTTTAAAAACCTGTTGACCTGCTAAGTACCACTGTGGCAGGTTCTGAGAATATAACAACAAGACTTTGTAGAAGTTAAAGAAGTAGATGGGAAACACCACTCTTTATACCCCCTTTAGGACCCAGAATCTTGGATTGGCTTCCCAATCAAGCAAGGTAAAAAATGCAAATAATGATCCTGATCAATTCAAGTTCTTTGTCTTCCCCTGAATCACTTACTATGGATACACATAATGATGACAGCTGTCACTCCACAACTCAGGGGCTGGTCACTTAAGATCCCTCAAGCCTCTGGATGCTCAAATCTTCTTGGGGCTTACTAACAGTAGAACTATATTCATTAGCATCTATTCAGCACCTATTGCATGTTAGACACTGCACCAAATCCTATACTCACATTCTCTCATGTCATCCTCAAAGCAGCCTTACCAAATAGTTACCATCACATATATTATCTTTTTTTCTTAATGTAAATGACTGGAGATATCTGCCACGGTCATCCAGCTAACACATGGCAGAACCAAGTAAAGCATACAGCCCAAATCTCCAGACCGTTATAACAATGCTGGGCATACAGCAGGTGCTCACACCAGGAATGGTCACTGCAGTAGCTGGTAGTTCCAGTAATATTTGCTAAGCTGTCACCCTGTGAAAGGAAACTGATGAAGCAAGGGAAAAACAAAACATAATTATGAGATTTTGGAAAGTCCATGCCAGTATCCTGTCAAACTCATGATTTATGAAAAGTGTTAATGAAGTATAAACAATTCCAGATGGGTCATTCAATCAAGCTCTTGATGGTGCACTTTCACTGTTTGGAATCCAGTGGCTACTGAATAGAATACTAATTTCTTATGGGAGAAAACTTCAGACTGAATTATGTTGTAATTATGAACTCAGGAATCAGGCTGGCATATACGCGTGTCTATGTGCTGAGCATGTGTTGGCTACAAGACCAGTACTATTTCATCAAGCCCTCATTGAATGCAAGATGCTCTGGATGCAAGTACAAACTCAATTACAGGATTTGAAATGTGAATTTACCTAACTTTCAGTTTCCTTCCAGCGAGTGAGGACACCGGAGCTGTCTACCTCAAAGCATGACAATGTGTGGAAACCAAGGCAACAGGCAATCTTTGCTGGGTCTCCTGCTCTTAAGCCTCAAGGTTCAACTTCCTTCCAATTTTATCCAGTGAATACTCACCAAACAGCTATCATATGATAGAAACTATGCTTCAACACAAAGTCAAAAATGTACATCTCTACCCTTAAGTAGCTCAAAATCTGATCATGAAGTTCAGTCCTAACAAGGACTGAACTCCTCCTAACAAGGAGTCTACAGATACTTTCCTAGAGAGTACACATTTAGCATACCACTCCCTTCTGAAGAATCACTAAAGGCTGCTTATCTATTCTCAGATTTCAAATATAAAATCTAATCCAAAGCATGACCTCTCTCCTTGAACAGTTCAGTTCAGTGGCTCAGTAATGCCCGACTCTGCAGCCCCATAGACTGCAGCATGCCAGGCTTCCCTGTCCATCACCCCAGAGTTCACTCAAACTCATGTCCATAGAGTCAGTGATGTCATCCAACCATCTCATCCTCTGTCATCCCCTCCTTCTCCTGCCTTCAGTCTTTCCCAGCATCAGGGTCTTCTCCAGTGAGTCAGTTCTTCACATCAGGTGACCAAAGTATTGGAGTTTCAGCTTCAGTATCAGTCCTTCCAATGAACATTCAGCACTGATTTCCTTTAGGATGAACTGGTTGGATCTCCTTGCTCTCCAAGGGACTCTCAAGAGTCTTCTCCAACACCACAGTTCAAACGCATCAATTCTTTGGTGCTCAGCTTTCTTTATAGTCCAACTCTCACATCCATACATGACTACTGGAAAAACCACAGCTACTAGATGGACCTATTTTGGCAAAGTAATGTCTGGGCTTCTTAACATGTTGTCTAGGTCTGTCATAACTTTTCTTCCAAGGAGCAGGTATCTTTTAATTTCATGGCTGCAGTCACCATCTGAAGTGATTTTGGAACCCCCCAAAATAAAGTCATCCACTGTTTCCACTGTTTCCCCATCTATTTCCCATGAACTGATGGGACCAGATGCCATGATCTGGTAATGGCATCTGAATGTTGAGTTTTAAGCCAAATTTTTCACCCTCCTCTATCATTTTCATCAAGAAGCTCTTTAGTTCGTCTTCGCTTTCTGCCATAAGGGTGGTATCATCTGCATATCTGAGGTTATTGAGATTTCTCCCAGGAATCTTGATTCCAGCTTGTGTTTCATCCAGCCCAGCATTTCTCATGATGTACTCTGCTTATAAGTTAAGTAAGTAGGGTGACAATATGCAGCTTTGCTGTATTCCTTTCCTGATTTGGAACCAGTCTGTTTTTCCATGTCCAGTTCCAACTGTTGCTTTTTGACCTGCATACAAATTTTTCAGGAGGCAGGTCAGATGGTCTGGTATTCTCATCTCTTTGAGAATTTTCCACAGTTTGTTGTGATCCACACAGGCCGAGGCTTTGGCATAGTCAAAAAAGCAGAAGTAGATGTTTTTCTGGAACTCTCTTGCTTTTTCAGTGATCCAGCAGATATTGGCGATTGGATCTCTGGTTCCTCTGCCTTTTCTAAAACCAGACTGAACATCTGGAAGTTCATGGTTCACGTACTGTTGAAGCCTGGTTTGGAGAATTTTGAGCATTACTTTACTAGTGTGTAAGGTGAGTGCAACTGTGTGGTAGTTTGAGCATTCTTTGGCATTGCCTTTCTTTGGGATTGGAATGAAAACAGACCTCTTCCAGGCCTGTGGTCACTGCTGAGTTTTCCAAATTTGCTAACATATTGAGTGCAGCACTTTCACAGCATCATCTTTTCAGATTTGAAATAGCTCAACTGGAATTCCATCATTGTGCATAGTGATGCTTCCTAAGGCCCACTTGACTTCACATTCCAGGATGTCTGGCTCTAGGTGAGTGATCACACCATCATGATTATCTGGGTCATGAAGATCTTTTTTGTACAGTTCTTCTGTGTATTCTTGCCACCTTTTCTTAATATCTTCTGCTTCTGTTAGGTCCAACCATTTCTGTCCTTTATTGAGCCCATCTTTGCATGAAATGGTATCTCTAATACCATTAGAGATATCTCTATCTCTAATAATATCTCTAATACCATTAGAGGTATCTCTAATTCCCTTGGTATTTCTAATTTTCTTGAAGAGATCTCTAGTCTTTCCCAGTCTATTTTCTTCCTCTATTTCTTTGCACTGATCACTGAGGAAGGCTTTCTTATCTCTCTTTGCTGGTCTTTGGAACTCTGCATTCAAATGGGTATATCTTTCCTTTTCTCCTTTGCTTTTTGCTTCTCTTCTTTTCTCAGCTATTTGTAAGGCCTCCTCAAACAGCCATTTTTATTTTTTGCATTTCTTTTTCTTGGGGATGGTCTTGATCCCTGTCTCCTGTACAGTGTCACAAACCTCCATCCATAGTTCATCAGGCACTCTGTCTGTCAATCTAGTCCCTTAAATTTATTTCTCACTTCCACTGTATAATCGTAAGGGATTTAATTTAGGTCATATCTGAATGGTCTAGTGCTTTTCTCCACTTTCTTCAATTTCAGTCTGAATTTGACAGTAAGGAGTTGGTGATCTGAGCCACAGTCAGTTCCCGGTCTTGTTTTTGCTGACTGTATAGAGCTTCTCCATCTTTGGCTGCAAAGAATATAATCAATCTGATTTCGGTGTTGACCATCTGGTGATGTCCATGTGTAGAGTGTTCTCTTGTGTTGTAGGAAGAGGGTGTTTGCTATGAAAAGTGAGTTCTCTTGGCAAAACTCTATTAGCCTTTGCCCTGCTTCATTCTGTACTTCAAGGCCAAATTTGCCTGTTACTCCAGGTGTTTCTTGACTTTCTACTTTTGCATTCCAGTCCCCTATAATGAAAAGGACATCTTTTTTTGGTGTTAGTTCTAGAAGGTCTTGTAGGTCTTCACAGAACTGTTCAACTTCAGCTTCTTCAGTGTTACTGGTCAGGGCATAGACTTGGATTACCGTGATATTGAATGGTTTGCCTCGAAAATGAACAGAGATCATTCTGTCTTTTTTGAGATTGCATCCAAGTGCTGCATTTTGGACTCTTTTGTTGACTATGATGGCTATTCCATTTCTTCTAAGGGATCCCTGCCCACTACAAATGGGGAAATTGGAGAGTTATCATTAAAATATTCTTCCTGTTCTCATAATGAAGTTAGTCTTCTTTTGTGAAAGTGAAAGTTGTTCAGTTGTGTCTGACTCTTTGAGACCCCATGGACTATACAGTCCATGGAATTCTCCAGGCCAGAATACTGGAGTAGGTAGCCTTTCCCTTCTCCAGGGGATCTTCCCAACCCAGGGATCAAACCCAGGTCTCCCACATTGCAGGTGGATTCTTTACCAGCTGAACAACAAGGGAAGCCCTACCCTCCTTTTGTTTACTATCAAATTGCCAGTTTCGCATATGTTCCTGGTGTTTTTCGAACCAAATAGGTCCTTGGAAGCCATCTAATTCAACCCCTCATTTTCCAGATAAGCAAACTGCCATGCAGAGAGAAAATATTATCTGTGTGTTGAACATCCATTCACTTAACTTATTTGATTAATATTTATTGAACATATATTGTATGCCAGCACTATTCTAGGCCCTGGGGAAACTGAAAAAAGTCCCAACTCTCATAGAGTTTACACTGTAATGGGGGAGAAAGACAATAAAGAACTAAGCAAATGAAAATATGCTATAATTTATAGGTTATATATGTTTATATAATACACATAAGAAGATATGAGTGTGATGTAAAAAAGGAGTAAAAAAGATGGTGGAGCTGGCATGTTATTTTAAATAATATGTCAGGGAAACAGAACAATGAGTACTAAAGTCCTGAGGAAAAAATGACCTTAGCACGCTTAGGGGACCAGGTGAAGATTGGTGTCCCTGGAGCATGGCATATGAGGAGCCGGAGAGTTTAAAGAAGTAGAAATGGGTCATATTTTAGAGCCAGAAGGGGCTTCCCAGGTGGCACAAGCTGTAAAGAACCTGCCTGCCAATGCAGGAGACGCAAGAGATACGGGTTCAATCCCTGGGTCTGGAAGATCCCCCAGAGAAGGGCATGGCAAACCATTCCAGTATTCTTGCCTGGAGAATCTCATGGACAGAGGAGCCTGCTAAGCTACTGTGAGTCCTGAGAGTCCATGGAATCACAAAGAGGCTGACACGACTTAGCGACTAAACAACAAAGCTATGACAGACTTTGGGTTTCACTCACAGTGTGATAGGAAACCATGTGCAGAATCTTGTGTATAGAAGTGATATGATTTTATTATCTTTGAAGATATCATTCTGTGTAGGACAAAAGGAACTCTCATTCATCCAAACAGCCACTTTGGAAGATAGTTTGGTGGTTTCTTATAAAATAAAATATACTTTTATACAATCCAGTAATTGTGCTCCTTGATATTGACCCAAAGGAGTTGAAAATGTATATTCATACAAGCATTTGCACACAAAGGTTTGTAGCAGCTTTATTCATCATTACCAAAACTCAGTAGCAACCAAGATGTCCTTCAGTAGGTGAATAAATAAATAAAATGTGGTACATTCAGACAACAGAATATTATTCAGCACTAAAAAGGAATGACTCACTATCAAACCATGAAAGATATGAAGGAAACTTAAATGCATATTATCAAGTGAAAAAAGACAACATGAAAAGGTTACATACTGTATGGTTCCAACTATACAGACATTTTGAAAAAGGCAAACCTGTGGAGACAATGAGCTTCTCTGGTGGCTCAGACAGTAAAGAATCTGCCGCAATGCAGGAGACCCAGATTCAGTCCCTGGTTTGGGAAGATCCCATGGAGAAGGAAATGGCAACACACTCCAGTATTCTTGCTTGGAGAATCCCATGAACAGAGGAGCCTAGCAGGCTACAGTTCATGGGGTGGCAAAGAGTCAGACATGACTGAGTGACTAACACTAACTAATGGAGACAATAAAAAGATCAGTGGTTGCTGGGGGTTAGAGAGAGGGAGTGAGGAATAGACAAAGCACAGAGAAAGCTTAGGACAGTGAAATTATACTTTGTACGATACTACAGTGCTGGATTTGTCTTTATACATTTGTCCAAACCCACAAAATGTACAACACCAACAGTGAACTATAATGCAGACTATAGACTTTGAGTGATAATGCTGTGTCAGTGTAGGTTCACCAGTTGTAACAAATATACCACTTCAGTGAGGGCTTGATAATAGAGAGGCTATCACATGCTAGCAAATTAATGCTCAAAATTCTCCAAGCCAGGCTTCAGCAATACGTGAACCGTGAACTTCCTGATGTTCAAGCTGGTTTTAGAAAAGGCAGAGGAACCAGAGATCAAATTGCCAACATCCGCTGGATCATGGAAAAAGCAAGAGAGTTCCAAAAAAACATCTACTTCTGCTTTATTGACTATGCCAAAGCCTTTGACTGTGTGGATCACAAGAAACTGTGGAAAATTCTGAAAGAGATGGGGATACCAGACCACCTGACCTGCCTCTTGAGAAATCTGTATGCAGGTCAGGAAGCAACAGTTAGAACTGGACATGGAACAACAGACTGGTTCCAAATAGGAAAAGGAGTGTGTCTAGGCTGTATATTGTCACCCTGCTTATTTAACTTCTATGCAGAGTACATCATGAGAAATGCTGGACTGGAAGAAACACAACCTGGAATCAAGATTGCCGGGAGAAATATCAATCACCTCAGATATGCAGATGACACCACCCTTATGGCAGAAAGTGAAGAGGAGCTAAAAGCCTCGTGATGAAAGTGAAAGTGGACAGTGAAAAAGTTGGCTTAAAGCTCAACATTCAGAAAACGAAGATCATGGCATCTGGTCCCATCACTTCATGGCAAATAGATGGGGAATAAAAGACTCTGATGCTGGGAGGGATTGGGGGCAGGAGGAGAAGGGGACGACAGAGGATGAGATGGCTGGATGGCATCACTGACTCGATGGACGTGAGTCTGAGTGAACTCAGGGAGTTGGTGATGGACAGGGAGGCCTGGCGTGCTGCAATTCGTGGGGTCACAGAGTCGGACATGACTGAGCGACTGAACTGAACTGAACTGATGCATGTGTAGGGGCAAAGGGTATAGGGGAAATTTCTGTTACTTCCACCCAGTTTCACTAAGAGTTTAAAACTGCTCCAAAAATCAGTCTATTAAAAAAAAAAAAAAGATTATTATGACAGTAGTATACAAAATGAAACAAATCCCAGTGAAGGCAGAAGCAGAGAAAACAGTAAGAAGCTACTACTAGTCTAGAGAAGGGATAAAGGAAAGAGAGGACTAAGATGGCAGTGGGGGGAGGAAGTAAGACAGGGTCAGAACTGGATTGCGTTTTGACAGTGGAACTAACAGACTTATTGATGAACTGGATGTGAAACATTAATGATAAAAAGATCTGTGACCTGAGGATCCTTAGAACAAAAGACAAAAAAAGAAGCAATTTAGAGTGAAATCAAGTCTCTGCTCTGGATACATTAAGTCTGAAATGCTGTGTTGGACACCTGGATGGAACGTTGAGCAGCAGTTAAATGTAAATACTAAGAATCAGAGGTGCTCTCAGGGCTAGAGATATAAAATTGGGAATCACCAGCTTATGCATACATCAAAAACCATGAGACTAGATGAGGTGACCAGAGTAGATAGCCAAATGAAGAGAAATAAACTGAACTCTGTGCCCACCAACACTTAAGAGTTCAGTAACAAGACACTGACTAAAAGTTGAAAACCAGTGTGGAAGAAGAAGACATTTAAAGAAACAGACAAGAACCCAGACCCTCACCAGCTAGAATTCTGAACCAGGAACCCAGAATCTTGAACAACAATACTAAAATGCTACAGCTTCTTTCCCTTCCTTGTGGGTATCAGGAGGCAAGGACGTTGGAGGGGGCACAGATCCACTTGCATATGCCTTCTGAGAGTTGATGTAAGGTGAATGTATTTGTAAACCCTTAGTGCATCCTCCTGCCCAAGAGGAAAGAAAGCTCTTCCCTAAAGCAGCAAGAAAGTTGCCTAAACCTTCAGCATGAATACCCAGTGCCAGACCATGGGTGACAGAAAAGGCAAGAAAAAGAACTCATTAGGATGGAGAATAAGGCACTGCTTCTCGCCATAGGAAAGCTGGGACTTTCCTCAAGTAAAATGAATCCAACCGTCCTAAAATGTTGGGGGTCAAGCCCTGTGTTGGGTACCGCAGGGCAGTGCAGAAACGTGTAGGCAAATCCCAGATCTTCAAAGGGATGCAGCCAGGTGAATAGAGGAGAAAGTGGCTAGAAGCTGGGCACCTAATCTTGAAATGCGGGAGAAGCTTCACCCCACATTATCTTCCACCCTCACACCTGGAATTCCACTGTGAAAAGTAAGCTTTCCAACATCC
The DNA here is from genome assembly GCA_006410635.1 of Cephalophus harveyi. Taxonomy (NCBI): domain Eukaryota; kingdom Metazoa; phylum Chordata; class Mammalia; order Artiodactyla; family Bovidae; genus Cephalophus; species Cephalophus harveyi. The sequence goes on along the minus strand of SJYT01074622.1, from coordinate 30,057 downwards.
TATGTTAAAAGACATCTTGGTAGTATGTGCCTAAGAAAGTCCTGGACCAAGCTCCCATCTCCACCTCCTGCATATGACAGTCCTGGTCTCAAGTTACAAAAGTGCAGTACATTCCAGTCAAAGCTCTCTTGGCAGAAAAAGGGATAAGTTTGTAAAGAGAGAGATTTTCACAAATGCTTTATTACTGTGCTCAAAAGTCCAGTCATCTAAGGTGCTCTATCCCTTCTGAAGGGGAAATGGATTCTTCTCCTGACTCTTCTGACATTTAAGGAGGTTCCGTTGCTGATCAGTATTAAAAAACTAAGCAGTATTAAAATGTGCACTATAGAATTTGTATGGGACAAATGACAATCCTGTGAACTTTCTCTCTTCAACCATTCACCCATGGCAGGCATCACTAACCAATCATAGTAGACTGCAATAGGATGCAACTTCAGAATCCTTTTCATCACATCACTGCGAGGCAGAAAATCAAAATTACCATGTGACATAAAACTTCTTTCTTCTCTTTGGCAGAGTAGTTAGCAGTAACTACTACTAGTAGTTAGCAGTAGTTAGTAGTTAGAATCAAACACAGTTCTGATTCTTGGTTCTGTCTCATTGGACTTGGGACCCTGGGTTCCAATTTTACTGCTTATTAACCTTTTAACTTTAGACACATAAACTAAATCTCTCTAAGCCTCAGTTTATTCACCTGTTCTTCAGAGGAAAAGCCTATTTTCCTTTGAAAGCTAGGGATGAAGGGACATATTTGGATTGGGAGGAGTCAGGCAAAGCTTCCCTGAAAAGGGAATGCATGAGATGTGAGGGAGGAAGATGAGAGAGTCTCCCCACACAGGAGGAGGATGCTGCATGAGAAAAGGCCAATGAGGATAGAGGACAGAGATCAAGAGATCAACAGGCAAAGCCCGGCTATATAAGGCTTTCAGAACATACCAAGAGGTTTTGATAATTATCCATAATTCCATGGTTGACCACACAAAGGATTAAACAGAATTGGGCAACATGACCAGTTTCTAATCCAAAAGACATTTCCACTCTCTCTTATGGGGAAAATATATCAGAAGGAGACAAGGGAGAATGGCATTGAAACATGTATACTATCATGTAAGAATGAAGCACCAGCCTATGTTCGATACAGGATACAGGATGCTTGGGACTGGTACACGGGGATGATCCAGAGAGAGGAAATGGGGTGGGATGTGGGAGGGGGATTCAGGATTGGGATCTCATATACACCCATGGTGGATTCATGTCAATGTATGGCAAAACCAATACGGTATTGTAAAGTAAAATAAAGTAAAAATTTAAAAAAAAAAAAAAAGATGAGAAGACCAGTTAAAAGGCAGTTCAGGGGAAAGTTGTAGTAACTCAGACTGGGAAGGCAGCTTTTGAGACTGGGAGAAGTGGAGAAAACAGACATCTAAAAAAGTTTTTAATAATTGAAGAGGAAATGGTGATGAATTTAGTGAGACATCAAGGATAAAGTCTGGATTTTGGCTTAGCCTTCAAGGTGGCTAGTGATGGCATTCACTAAAACAGGGAAGATCAAAAAGATCAGATATTTGGGGGGGATTGTTTTGTGTTTTTTGTGGGGGAAGATTTGCAAGCTGTTAAACAGGCAGATGGATACACAATAAGAGGGATCTGAATTAAAGATGAAATAATGGAATCCAAAATCAATTTTGCTGGCATATTTAGTCAACGCATGAACTCTCATATAGTTCCAAAAGTCTCCCTCCCCAAGATCACTGAGAGAAGAGAAAGCCTCTCTCTCTCTCTCTTTTAGCCCAGGCTGGACATACAACACCCACAGTAATGTTAACATCTACAAAAACGCCTGCCTACACTGAGCATGCTTGTCCTTGCTGCTTTTTCCCAGAGTCTGGATGATAAAGAACTAAATTCTGGCATCGTAGAAGGTTAGCTCTAGAAGGAGACACAGAGATCATCCAATGCCACTGAATGACCATGTGGAGATGTGTTGAAAGGCACAGCTGGATAGAAAGAGTGCTGGCCTCAGAGAAAAACACCTGGATAGTTGCCCTACCCACTAACACTCTGCTAACATCATTTTACAGATTTGAAAACTAAGGTCCTACTAAGTGAAATGACTTGTCCAAAGAGTGATTTGCAGGGTAGGAACCTAAATCCACATACTCTCAAAACGTTTAAGCATTTCAGACTTTTCAAAAAAAATTTAAATCACAATTATAATAATGAGCATTTTCAAAAGCAGAGACATTACTTTGCTGACTAAGGTCTGTCTAGTCAAGGCTATGGTTTTTCCTGTGGTCATGTATGGATGTGAGAGTTGGACTGTGAAGAAGGCTGAGCGCCGAAGAATTGATGCTTTTGAACTGTGGTGTTGGAGAAGACTCTTGAGAGTCCCTTGGACTGCAAGGAGATCCAACCAGTCCATGCTGAAGGAGATCAACCCTGGGATTTCTTTGGAAGGAATGATGCTAAAGCTGAAACTCCAGTACTTTGGCCACCTCATGCGAAGAGTTGACTCATTGGAAAAGACTCTGATGCTGGGAGGGATTGGGGGCAGGAGGAGAAGGGGACGACCGAGGATGAGATGGCTGGATGGCATCACGGACTCGATGGACGTGAGTCTAAGTGAACTCCGAGAGATGGTAATGAACAGGGAGGCCTGGCGTGCTGCGATTCATGGGGTCGCAAAGAGTCGGACACGACTGAGCGACTGAACTGAACATGGAACAGGTCTTAGTCAATCCATGAACTTAACTCCTGTCCAGACTTCTAAGTTCACTCGTTAATTCAACAAATGCACACTGAGAATCCACTAAGTTCCAGGCACAGGACCAAAGGGAAGTGCTGCTATCAACGCAGACCTTAGTCAATTCAAGAACTAGGTAAACAGCCTGACTGTATAGGTGAAATACAGCGCTTTAAATATTCAATCATATTGGTAGAAATTTTAAAACATTTTCCAGCTTTCTAAAGGTAGTTGCCAAAGACTCATACAAGAATTTACTTTCATCAAATGATTTCTGTCATGAAGTCAAAGGAATAGAAGCTCAAGTTACTAAGAATCTGATTTTAACACAGGGCAGGAGCGCACAAAAGGTATGCCTCCTACCTGCTTTCTACAAGGAACATGCTTCCTCTTGTGGGATCAGAAAGATTGTATCCCACAAGTAACAATGGCCCTGACTCAGAAGGGTCAGAGATTCAGTTCAACGAGGCTTCTCAAAGTTCAGATCTCTATCAGGAACATCCCAATGTATCTGAGCCCTTTGATATCTGGTTATCAGGATAAAAACAGGACTTCTGGCACTAGATACTGATGATGAACCACAGTAGGCAAGGTGTCTTTGTTGCAATTCTATCTGGAGTCAGGTAAAAGAAGCTGAATAAAAGAGAAAAGCAAAGAAAAAGATTAACAGGGGCTTTCCAAACCGTAAACTTGCCATTCTAGTTTGTGTTTGCACAGACTTCAGACTCCTTGTTCCTTTCACCATCTATATGGGACAGTAGGTTACTTATTTACTGTCATATAAGGTGTGACTAAAGGCAGATTGGAATATTCACCCATATGAGTGCTTTTAGCCTTCTTTCTATGCATGGATCATCTACACAAATTTGGGACCTATGTGGGTAAGTTTGATGATATAAAATGAATGGAACATTTTACATTCTTGAAAATTAAATTATGAAGACAAGACAGCACCTGAAAAATGCTTATGATATAACACTAATAAAAGAATATAAATTGTCACATATGCCGTGATTATGACTTGTGAAATCAGGTTCACCTTCAATAAGACTAGATATGAAAATAGAATATTGCTATTTATAAACAGTAAATTATTGTATTAAAGTGAAAGGATTAAGGATTTGTAGGGAATAAGAAATATTTTTCAGTTTTCTGTAGTATGGTTTGTTTGAGAGGTTTTTAAAGTTTATTTTTTGACAGGGTGCGAACCATATATGGTACAGAAAAATAGTCCTCACAAAAAGCAGAGAATAGAATGGAATACTCTCAGTTTTTCCCCTTGTCTGTGTGTCTGTAATCATTATTTGTCCGATTTCAGCCTGTAACAAAGCAAAAGACATTTATCTGAAATACAAGTCTTGATGAAAATTTCACAGGGAGTAGTGAAATTGCTTGGGTCCATGTAGACAGGGAGCATATTTGGGGTTTAAAGAAGAAAATAAAAACCTGGATTCAAATCCCAGTCTGGCAAATTCCTTCATATCCTTGCCTATTAAATGGGAAGGAGGAGAAAAAATGAATGTTCACTGAGTGTTTACTATGTACCAAGCTCTGGGCTCGGCAATTTATCATACACCATTTCATCTAATTCTCAGAGAAGCCCCATGAGACAAGTATTAGCCTTCAGTGCACTGGTGATACACTGAGGCTTCAAGACATTAAATATTGTGTTCACAGTCATACAGCTAGCAGTAGCCAAGTCAAAATCCAAACTGAGAATTGTCTGTTCCCAGAATCTGCTCCTATCACTCAATGCAACCTCCCACAGTTATTCTGGGATTAAATTAGCTAATGAGTCAAGCTCATAGTGGAGGTCTGATAAATATTTGTTGAATCACTATGGCCAATGAAACCCTTTGAGTCCCCCCTCTAATTTCTTTACACCCCTTGACCAGCCTAGGAAGTTTTCCTTTTTGCCAGTGAGAGAGGCTCTGCCCACCCATCCCATGAAGAACAGGCATCCATAGGCCTCCGGTGGGTAGAAGGCAGAAGAGCAGCCTGGAGGGGTCCTGTTAGTGGAGGCATCTGAGGCAGAGTGCACCCAGACACCCAGCACGAGGGTGCAGAATCTGAGCCTTCTCCAGGTCCAACAGCATGTTGATGCAGCCTTAGGTAAGAACTTCTGCACTGCCTAGTTGGAGCTGGCAAAGGACTGAGGAGGAAAAGCAAGAGTAAGCCTTGAGAGGTAAGGGGGGCGGTGGGGTGGGTGTTCAAAGGGCTCCCTCTTTCTCTCCATCTTCAGCCACAGGCTTTATCATATCCAAAGGGACGGTGCAGCCTGGCTCTGGTTCCTTTTTAAGGCAGACTCCTAATTCCATTTCAGCATTGCTTCACAGAAAGCACACAGAGGTATTTATTTTCTTATGTTCACCATAATCACCTGAACAGTCTTGTCTCTTCTTTTGTTCACAGTGAGGTAGAGATAATTTCCCTTTTCAACATGATCAAGACTATATTTTTCCTCTTCAAACACAAGAAAAGAGTAGGAAAATGAACAACCCAAACTGTTTCAGAATATAATATTTTCACTGGCCTTTTCACATTACAATACACTTAAAGGCTGACATAGAGAGCAGAATTAAAGACAGACACTTGCCTAGTATTTTGAAATTATTATGAGTTACAGTCCTTTTGATACAAAGGACTCCTTTTTTTTAACCATGATGTCTTTTATGTGAATAGTAAAAAAATGTTCATGGTAAAAAATGCACTAGGAGAAAAAAAAAAGGTTAGGAAAAAAATGGAAATCCTGTTTGTGTCCATAGGTGAATTGCTGCTGTGAGGCGGCTGCAATTTGACTTTGTACAAAAAGGGTCACTGAACAGAAGGTCAGGCAGCTGGCCATTTCCATTTCAAAGATGCTATCAAAAGGCCAAGAGGCAGTTCACCCAGCAGCCCTTTAGCAAACAAGATTTTCTCCTCTCTCATTTATGATATTTTTTTATGCCAAAATAGTTTAGCGAGACGATCCCTGATTCATTTCCCCCAGAACACAAGCAGCTTTTTGTGGGGTTTGGGGAGGACTTCAGTTTACGAACTGGAAGACTTCTGAGTAATGAGGAGCCATTTGGTAGCCACTTATCAAAGGTTTTTCATAGAGGTAATAAATCACAGCGGAGCCTTCACTCCAGGCTGAGACAAGTGGGGAAAGGTAGCTGTTATTACGAATTGTGGCTTGTCACATCTGCAATAAGAGAATTTGGTTTCACAAACACCTTGCTTATTAATTAAGAGGCCCTTGCAAAACCATAGAAGGAAAGCACAACATTTGAGGAGACTAGTGTTCTTGCCTGGAGAATCCCAGGGTCGGGGGAGCCTGGTGGGCTGCTGTCTACGGGGTCATAAAGAGTCGGACACGACTGAATCAACTTAGCAGCAGCAGCAGCAGCAGCAGCAGAGGTCTTAGTAGTTAGAGCTGACCTAGTAGCTACTGCAGGCAAAATGATTCTAAGAGAGCTAGAATTTACAAAATCCTAAACTTCATGGGCCTATACAATGTAAACACCATGGGAGTGGAACAAAACCTGGAATATAGAAGAGCAGTCACCTGGCCCAGTACCGTCCACCACTGAAATCCCTTGCAGACATTCCCATAAGTAGGTTTCCAATTGCTACAGAAAAAAAGCACAATAGTTAACACTAAAAGCACCACTCTTTGGCTGGCCCACCACGAAGACCAGGGCAGGCCAAGCCAATGCTAGGAGAGTCTTGGGCACTCTTGTGACTAGAACCACCAGCATGAGGCCAACACAGAGGACAAGGCAAAGACCAAAACCAGGTAAGTCCCATCCATCGGTTGATCCTAGAAATGCAGAGAAAAGCTAAGAAAACGTCAGGAGCTGCATAAATACAAGAACAGGGTGACACAAAGAGCAAGAGTGAATGAAAAATACAAGGTCCACAATAATTCCTTTAAATGGGGTGATTAGCTGAACAGGGCTTTGTCATAAGAGGAAAGATGGTATCTTGTGAAGTCTCAAAGCATAAGCCAGGCCAAATATACACGGGCCCTCCTATTTCCCCAAGCTGTCTTTAACAAGCTCTCATACTTTGCCCTTTTCTCTTTAACCCTTTCTTTCATCTTTAACCCTTTTCTCTGTAAAATGATACAAATGGTTTCCCAGCTGGTCCTTTTACCTCCATGACAGTGTGAGACTTGATTGACCTATCCGTGCATGACCAGCCATTAAGAGCATAGAACATCCAAGGAAATCTCACACAGGTCAAGGTGAGGTCTTGAAACAGCCCCTTGGGGGAGTACACCAGCAATTTCTTTGCAGTTTAGGCCATGCTGGTGAATTCTGTCACAAAGATAAAAATAATTCTAACATTCCTGAGGAATAATAAAAGGAAGTCTGACTAGTAACTGCCTTATTTTGAAGATTTACTTAATACTATGAAGGAAAATTAAAAGATGCTTACTCCTTGGAAGAAAAGTTATGACCAACCTAGATAGTATATTCAAAAGCAGAGACATTACTTTGCCGACTAAGGTCCCTCTAGTCAAGGCTATGGTTTTTCCTGTGGTCATGTATGGATGTGAGAGTTGGACTGTGAAGAAGGCTGAGCGCCGAAGAATTGATGCTTCTGAACTGTGGTGTTGGAGAAGACTCTTGAGAGTCCCTTGGACTGCAAGGAGATTCAACCAGTCCATGCTGAAGGAGATCAACCCTGGGATTTCTTTGGAAGGAATGATGCTAAAGCTGAAACTCCAGTACTTTGGCCACCTCATGCGAAGAGTTGACTCATTGGAAAAGACTCTGATGCTGGGAGGGATTGGGGGCAGGAGTTCTAGTCAAGGCTATGGTTTTTCCTGTGGTCATGTATGGATGTGAGAGTTGGACTGTGAAGAAGGCCGAGCGCCAAAGAATTGATGCTTCTGAACTGTGGTGTTGGAGAAGACTCTTGAGAGTCCCTTGGACTGCAAGGAGATCCAACCAGTCCATTCTAAAGGAGATCAGTCCTGGTTGGTTTTTGGAAGGAATGATGCTAAAGGTGAAACTCCAGTACTTTGGCCATCTCTTGCGGAGAGTTGACTTGTTGGAAAAGTCTCTAATGCTGGGAGGGATTGTGGGCAGGAGAAGGGGACGACAGAGGATGAGATGGCTGGATGGCATCACCGACTCAATGGACGTGGGTTTAGGTGAACTCCTGGAGTTGGTGATGGACAAGGAAGCCTGGTGTGCTGCAATTCATGGGGTCCCAAAGAGTCGGACACGACTGAGCAACTGAACTGAATGATAGTATCTCCTTATGATTTGTTATGGCTGTTACATTAAAACAATCAGAGAACAAGTTTAGAACAGTGCATAATGTGTCATAAACTTGATACGAATTACTTCTTACTATTCTGCATGTCTGATATTTCCTTGGTCAGAACATACATTATGCCCTGTGTTGTATTAGTCACTCAGCCGTGTCTGACTCTTGGCAACCCCACAGACTGTAGCCCACCAGGCTTCTCTGTCCATGGAATTCTCCAGGAAAGAACACTGGAGTGGATTGCCATTCCCTTTTCCAGAGGAACTTCCCAACCCAGGGACTGTACCCTGGTCTCCTGCCTAACAGGCAGATTCTTTACCATTTGAGCTATATTATGCCCAACCTATGATAAATTATTAAAAGACTTCAATGTGATGTTGAAAGTTTATCATATACAGTGTTGGTACATGGGAAGTATCAGTTCAGTTCAGTCGCTCAGTTGTGTCCGACTCTTTGCGACCCCATGAATCGCAGCACGCCAGGCCTCCCTGTCCATCACCATCTCCTGGAGTTCACTCAGACTCGCGTCCATCGAGTCCGTGATGCCATCCAGCCATCTCATCCTCTGTCATCCCCTTCTCCTCCTGCCCCCAATCCCTCCCAGCATCAGAGTCTTTTTCCAATGAGTCAACTCTTCGCATGAGGTGCCCAAAGTACTGGAGTTTCAGCTTTAGCATCATTCCTTCCAAAGAAATCCCAGGGCTGATCTCCTTCAGAATGGACTGGTTGGATCTCCTTGCAGTCCAAGGGACTCTCAAGAGTCTTCTCCAACACCACAGTTCAAAAGCACCAATTCTTCGGACTCAGCTTTCTTCACAGTCCAAGTCTCACATCCTAGATAAAATATATTTTAAAAATTAACTTTACGTTTTTCTTTTTACTTGTTTAATGTGGTTTATCTTACATTTTTATCAGAGAGTGCTGCTTTAGAGAAGCACAAGTCACATATCTAAACTTATTTAAGACTGAGTTAACCTGCAATAAAGGGAGCTGTTTCATGTAAAAAAGGAATTATTTGACAAAATGGTTTGATCACTGACATCTTTTAAATTCTAGGGATTTAGGGTACTAAGGATTAATTTTTATAAAATTCTGGTCTAAAAAATTAACTAGGCCTAGAATTACTCTTGCTAGCCCTAATTAAATTTGAAACTCCAGTACTTTGGCCACCTCATGCGAAGAGTTGACTCATTGGAAAAGACTCTGATGCTGGGAGGGATTGGGGGCAGGAGGAGAAGGGGACGACCGAGGATGAGATGGCTGGATGGCATCACGGACTCGATGGATGTGAGTCTGAGTGAACTCCAAGAGATGGTAATGAACAGGGAGGCCTGGCGTGCTGCGATTCATGGGGTCGCAAAGAGTCGGACACGACTGAGCGACTGAACTGAACTGACTGACTGATGAAGGAAAAGTATGATTGCCCCAAAATATTCTACTAGTTTTAATTGAGTGCTAGCTACAGTCTAATAGAATGAATGACCTTGCATTTTATTATTATTCCATAAAGATACTCTTATTTAAGTTATTTTACACATACAGTGGCAAAAAAGATATTCCCTCTTGCTTTTTATATCTTTCCAGAATTTTCTGTATCCAGTGCTTATGATAAATGTCTGCTGGCTTGAGGATGGGGAGAAAGCAGAGGGGAAAGAGAGAGAGAGGGAAGGGAAGGAGAGGAAGGAAGGGAGAGAAGGGAGGAAGAAAGAAATGAAGGGAGGGAGGGAGAGAGTGGGAAAAGGGAGAGACAAATCCAACTGCCTGGCTGTTGCTTCAAGAAGCAATCACTGGAATCTGTCAGAACTGCCACCAAATGCAGGTTGGGCTTATTGTGTGTTTGCTCCCATATACCTAATTGTGTGGCCTTGACTATGATGGAATTTGTTCCTTAAGGAAAAGGGGAAACATGAGCCTTGGTGCTTTAATAGCAAAGAATCTTCTGAAGTAATAAATGACCCAGAGGTTAGATTTGGCAGCAGGGGACCTACTTCCTACATTCTCCCCAGAGGTGTCATAAGCAGCTGAGATCATTAGCGAGAGAAAAAGGAGTTTGGGAGGAAGATGGAGTGAGAGGAAAGGGGAAGGAAAGTGTGAGGTGATGTTATGGAAGACAGAGGCGATCTTGTGGGATTCTCTGGCCATAACAGCTAGGCTTTTATCAGTTTGAAACAATACATTTTGAATACCGTGACCTGCCACTCTTTAGTCACTGAGCAGAGTCACTATTAAGAACCTCTAAATGAACAGGGAGGCCTGGTGTGCTGCAATTCATGGGGTCGCAAAGAGTCGGACACGACTGAGCTGAACTGAACTGAAAGCCTCTGCCTAGTAGTTACCCAGTGGTAGCTGGTAGGCTTCAAGAATGAGAGACACTGAATCCAGACTCATAGTGATGCTGTCACTGCCCCCTTAATGTCTCTCTAAACTTGTTCTGCATGAGGGTTCTCCTTGCACTTCCAGCCCCACATCATGAGGCCCTCACTGAGAGTCCCTGCTAGCTCCCCAAAAAACCATATTCAAATCTCCAGGGTGGGCTCCCATGACTCTTCCCTGCATGAGCCTCAGCTCAGAGGGCAACTAGCAGAGGTAACCAGCACATACACGTCCATCAGATTGTCACATCCCCTCTGAATACAGTAGGAGATCCTGTGAGTCCCCCTCAGTACTGCTACAGGGAGGAAAGAATGTTGGCATCCATGAGATGTGAGCCAGAGTATTTTAATCAAAATTCACCTCTAGACATAAGGACTTGAGGGAACTTGCAGTGACCCATAATATTAATGCTTTTTTCTTCAGTGTGAAAATCTTTTCATCTAACTGCTTTCCTTAAACATACAGAATAAAAATCCTGTTGGGTTATTAGTTTCCTTCTCATTCAACATATGAGGAAAATGGAGGCTCAGGTTAAATGGCTACTTGAAGTCAGTGAAAGACAAAACCAGGACAGACACTCTTATCCCCTGACTCCAACTCCACTCCTCTCAGAACCAGGACTGGATTCACTTGAGGGGGTGTGGAAAGCTTTTTTCCATCTAAACAATAAGCCCTTGATTGACCTGAGATGATGCTGAGGATTTCCACTGTTTGATACTCCTTTGGGTTAAAGAACAGAATCTCCAGTGTCTTCTCCAGATCTGGCAAATCAGACAGCATCTCTTAGCCCTGAGTGAGGCAATGCCAAGACAAGAGGAATACAGAACAGCTTCTTATGCCCACAAGTCCTGGTGGATGGAGGGCTTCCAGGAGATAGTGAGGACTCAGGAATCACTTGGAAAGTCCTTGGTGCCACATAAAGAGCAGGGATAATGGAGAAGAAAAGGTGGGGGGTGGGGAGAAAAGAAAAATAGAGATTGTTCACTCAGAAAGAGAAGCCACCAGGCATCATAAGGCAGCTAAGGGAGGCAACCAATTCACCTCTGCTTGAGTAAGCCTGATGCAAGCACCAAATAGAGAAAGGGAGAATACTGGCCAGGGGTACAATTTCGGGGAGTGCCCTGGCCTGGCCCACATTCCCTGCCAAGCCCTCTGGACCTCAATCTAAAAATCTCAGATAATACCCTTTTACCCCTGGTTGCTTGCAAACAGAGCAGATTTCCAGTGAAGAGGGATCTACCACACTTGGGCTTGTGGGAGAATGATGTAATCAGTCTCTCAAAACTCCAAGTGATTGTCAAGACAGATAGCTAGGCACTGTATATGTATTGCTCATTTAATGTTACGAACAACCCTATAAGGTAGGCATGATTATCTCCATTTCACACTTGGGGAAACTGAGGCTCCAAGATTAAGAAACTTGTCCAGGGTCAGACAACTAGTTAAGTGGCAAAGGTAGGTTTCAAACAATCCAGCACAGATTGTGCTCTTTCAGTAAATAGTTTCAGTAAATTTCATAGACTTATTTCAAGAATTAAATAAGATGATACTAATAAAATCTGGATAAACTCAAAGCAATATGCAAACATTAGCTCTGTGTGCATGTGTACAAACAATACTTGCATACAGGCAAGTATTCAGATCTACAGTTCCTTGTACAGAACAGCCCTGTGAATTAGTATCAGTGGCATGTTTCTCTCCACAAAGCAAATATCTGTACCTTACACAATTCCCCTGTGAACCCCATAGCCACCACAGCCATTAAATGTGGTCCCCAGATGAAGTATGAGCATGCTGGTCAAAAATGGATGTTCACAGGCTGAAAGCACTTTATGATTATCAAGGGACAAAAATGAATTAAAATCACACCCTGCTAAGTGCCACAGAAGTATTTTCAAATTAGTATCGATACTGCTATCTCCCTGGTCCCTGGCAAGCAGGTTGTACCTGCTGACATGTCCCTCAGGAAAACTAATATGTTCAAATCAGACCCGAGACAGCTGATTACAGTTTATTTTCCATGCCAATGACAACAGAAACAGGCCTGCTTTCTCAAAGCTGTTCTCTCCATGTCCTAATGAAATGTTTGTCTTTTCAGAGTATCATTTCTTGGATTTACAAATTCTCAGGTCATGTAAATGCCAACTCGGTACTTGCCTGTCCCTGATAGTGAGCACTGCCTTAAAGCCTGCACCTTGCTTACTCACCCAAATGCAGGTCCCAAGTTTCCTAGCACCAGTATCAGCACCAGAGCCATGAAAGAGAGCAAGAATCCCTTGGAAGAGAGTGGCTGGTTTCAGAAAATGCCACTGAAGACTCCATATGTGTAGTGATTGTTGTTGTTTTTGTTCAGTCACTAAGTCACATCCAACTCTTTGCAACCCCATGGACTGCAGTACACCAGGCTTCCCTGTCCTTCACTATCTCCCAGAGTTCACTCAAACCCATGTCCATCAAGTCGGTGATGCCATCCAACCATCTCATCCTCTGTCGCCCCTTCTCCTATTGCCCCCAATCTTTCCCAGCATTAGAGTCTTTTCCAATGAGTCAGCTCTTCACATCGATGGCCAAAATATTGGAGTGTCAGCTTCAGCATCAGTCCTTCCAATGAATATTCAGGGTTGATTTCCTTTAGGACTGACTGGTTTGATTTCCAACCCCTCTCAAGAGTCTTCTCCAGCACCACAGTTTAAAAGCACCAAGTTTTTTGGTGCTCAGCCTTCTTTATGGTCCAACTCTCACAGCCACACATGACTACTGGAAAAATCATAGCTTTGACTACATGGACCTTTGTCAGCAAAGTGATGTCTCTGCTTTTTAATAGCCTGTCTAGGTTTCTCATAGCTTTTCTTCCAAGGAGCAAACATCTTTTAATTTCATGGCTGCAGTCACCATCTGCAGTAATTTTCAAGCTCAAGAAAATTAAGTCTGTCACTGTTTCCATTTTTTCCCCATCTATTTGCCATGAAGTGATGGGACTGGATGCCATTATCTTAGTTTCTTGAATGCTGAGTTTTAAGCCAGCTTTTTTTTCACTCTCCTCTTTCACTATGCTGCTGCTGCTGCTAAGTCGCTTCAGTCGTGTCCAACTCTGTGCGACCCCATAGACGGCAGCTCACCAGGCTCCGCTGTCCCTGGGATTCTCCAGGCAAGAGCACTGGAGTGGGTTGCCATTTCCTTCTCCAATGCATGAAAGTGAAAAGTGAAAGTGAAGTCACTCAGTCGTGCCTGACTCTTACCAACCCCATGGACTGCAGCCCACCAGGCTCCTCCGTCCACGGGATTTTCCAGGCAAGAGAACTGGAGTGGGGTGCCATTGCCTTCTCCCTCTTTCACTATATATCTTTCTAAATCACAAGGCAAAAGAAACCAATATAAGGAAATGCATAAGGACCAGGCAACAGTATTGTCCTAAAGCATTTAGAAATCACAGTCTTTACAGCCTATTGTTCAGGTTCCCACCCTTCCGTTATCCTAAATTCTGAGCCATGGGAAGAATGGAGCGTAGGGCTGCCTGCCTTCCTTCCAACCCCTGAGCTCCAAAATACTGCGGAGGAAGGTGTGAGGACATGGCAAAGGGCGTTCCTGCCTGGCTTACTTCATAGGCCACCACTGTTAGCAGCCCCATTCTGAGGCAATGCAGGTTCTCACAGGTGAAAACTTGCAAGCCAATGTGCTTCATGAACTCAAACATGATCATACAGGGTCCAGGTTAGATAGTAATGCTTTCTACACCAACCCCATGCAGAGTGAGTTACTCTAACTCTGCCATTGAAATGAACACAGGTAAGAAATGTTTCAGTGTTCAGATGATCCAAGTTACGTTTCTAGCAAATGGAATCAGTTTATACAAACAAATTCCCACTTGGAGTCTGAACACATCATATGGTATGAAACAACTAAGCATAAGTCAGACACTTCATTTTTTGGAGCCTAGTAGTAATCATGCTGCTTCATGATGCTATAGGAGAAAGGAATCGGGGTTCCATTGTGTCCCCAAGAACATGGTGCCCTCCAAGGCAGTGAGACAAGAGTTTCCTCCTCTACCTGCCAGGCAGTGGGACTGGAAATCCACCTTCCCCAGATCCAGTACAATGGTTCCTGGGATAAGGAATAAGAGAAAAGCTAAGGTGTGAGTGTTTTCCAGAGAGCAAAGAGTGGAAGACATATGGCTGTCTCCTCATGCTGCAGCCCCAAGGGTGCACACCAATTCCCATGGAAACAGCCTGTTCTCCCTCTCTCTGCAATTCTTCAGACTCTAAAGAATGGCCTTTTCCACTGTGGCCACCTATAACTTCCAAAGAGGGTCTCTTCCCATTAAGAGATAGAAAACAGACATCATTTACCAGCTCTGAGACCTCAAGTAAGTCAACTTTTCTGAGCCTCAGCTTCCTTATCCAGAAAAGGGAAATTCTTGCTGTTCAGTAAAGATCAGTTACCTAATTAGAGACATAACATTAAAGCACAGAGCCAAGCCTAGTTCAAAATACATGTGAAGTAAACCCATTCCTTTTGCTCCTCCCTACTCTCCCCTGCCAAGTCCACACAAACGTTATCTATCTATCAAACAAAGTTACACTCAAATGGTTGGGGGGTTGCCAAGATTTAAACCTTCCTGGGTATTTCATCATCACAGAAGCTCAGCCTAGGAGCACAGGTAGAGGCCATGGAGTAGAAATCCAAGTGGGACTGGTTGTGGAGGAGTCTTTGAGGAGAAGAGATGAAAGAGAATCCTGAAACAATCAGCCCCAGCAGTGGAGGAGTGGCAGAAGACCACCTTCTCATTACCCCTTACTTCTTCCCACCCATCCTGCCCTGCGCATCCTGGAGAATGGGAGACCCAGGAATGGTGAGAATAAGATGAGAGATGATTTCAGTCAACTGTTTGCTGAGGAGGCAGGTGAATGAAGAAGAATTCTGTGGCCACCATGCCATGCAACCCAGGCAGCTATTTCTAAGAGCCATTCCAACTCGAGAGGTAGAAGCTAGGAACTGACTGAATTTCCATCTCCAGTGAATGTATTTGGTTAATAATCATCCTTACTAGGCCCCAGGATCCCATAAGACAAGTTACTACACCAACCTGCATTAAGCAAAGAAGGCTGGTCAGTCAGAATCTCCAGATTCAAAAAAAAAAAAATGGATACTTTTTTACCTAAATTATCCAGATAGTAACCAAAATTGTCTATCTGACTTCAAGAAGAATCTGCTCTACTGTTGACCAAAGGCCACATCTATTAAGTACTCCATTCTTTCTTTGCTTACTTACTAAAATATATAATCCATATAATAATATAAAATCCTGTATATATGCAGATTTTCTTAAGATTAGGATGCTGATATTCACCTAAGTTAATAGGGTCATTTTTCCCTTTATATTTGCCACTTTTAACCCTAGAAAGGGTGAAACTATAGTGACTGGAGCAGACCAGTGGTGGCCTGGGACTAGAGTTCAGGGGAAGGGACTGACTTAAAAGAGGCAGGAGTTAACATTTTAGGGTAATGGAGCTTTACTGTGTCTTGATGTGGAGAGATTCACCAAATTGTATACACAGAATTAACAAATTTTCTTGTATGTAAATTATACCTCAATAGAGCTGAACAGTGTCATTTTTCACAACAGAAAACCATAACTTAAGAATGTCACTGAAAATACTTCTGTTACACAAAGATGGAAATATTAGGTCTGCCAAAATGTCTCAATAACAGGGTACTTCATCAGAATATGTCAATACTTTATGGTATAAATCACCATCTGTCAGCCGCCTGAGGTGGATCCATGTAACACTGAACGTGCCCAGAGTGTACATTTCTCCATCACATCCTCTAGGAGTATTAGTTAACCCGTTACAAGTAAAGGCAATAGCTTTCCTCAGGTGGACAATCAGGATGGCAGTCTGGTACACTAGAAAAAAGAAGGCAAATGTTTTGAATCAACCTGAAACTCTGTCTTTCCATAGCCCAAATGTGTAGAATTGACAGAACCTTATCCTAACACTGTCTCCATATTTACTTGGCAAACCAAAAACTTGAGGCCCAAATGTTTTTGCTTTACCCATTTGATTTACAACAGATAGCCTGGAGGCACCCCCAAAATACTCTGGGAATCCATAAAGTTGGAGACTACAAAGGCTGGTGATAACAGAAGAAATTTCTTCTACCCTGTTACCTCCAAGGCCAAGGTGTCTAGGGCTCTGTGGGTAAAAGCATTACTCCACCCTTTTTAAAGATCTACTTGGGTGCATTCCTCTCAGACCCACCAAGAAACATGTGGAGAAAGGAGATCAGTGGGGGACAATCACTTTTGAAATCCCACAAAGTCAGCCTTAAGAGAAATGAATAGATAAGGTCAGGGACCCAGCACTCAGTCTCCTGGTTGAAACCTCAGGCTGGAGGAGGAAGAGGACACCAACAGTGTATTGATATCTCTCACTCAAGAAGCCTCCAGGGACTTCCCTAGTGGTCCAGTGACTAAGACTCTATGGTCCCAATGCAGGAGGCCTGGGTTTGATTCCTGACTGGAAAACTAGATCCCACATGGGGCAAATAAGTGTTTGCATGCCATAACTAAAGAGTCCACATGCCACAATTAAGACCTGGCACAGACAAATAAATATAAATAAATAAAATAAAAACAAATATTTAAAAAAACAGAGTCCTCAGGCTTCCCAGGTGGCTCACTGGTAAATAACCCACTTGTGAATGCAGGAGACCTGGGTTTGATCCTTGGTCCGGGAAGATCTCACGTGCTACAGAGCAACTAAGCCTGTGCACCACAACTACTGAGCCTGTGCTCTAGAGTCCAGGAACTGCAACTACTGAGCCCATGTGCCACAACTACTGAAGCCTGTTCACCCTAGAGCCCATGTTCTGCAACAAAAGAAGCCACCACAATGAGAAGCTTGAGCACCACAACTACAGAGTAGCCCCCACTCACAGCAACTAGAGAAAAGTTCACGCAGCATCAAAGACCTAGAGCAGCTGAAAATAAATAAATAAATAATTTAAAAATAATAATAATAGTCCACTAAAAAAAAGAAACCTCCAAATCAAACTTTCAAGAACAATCATTGTCATTTTCAGTCCATTAATTCTTTACTGATGATATCTCTTGGGAAACTGGGTCTGGGACTAGAATGAGCACATTGGGTCCAAGACACTTTCCAAGTTGTCTACAGCATTGTTTTATCTTCCTCTCCTTGGGAGGTCTCATCCACCCCTCAGCTTTGATTGCCAAACTCACCTTGATGATGTCTACAAATTTCTAGCTCAGTTCCCTACCCTAAACAGCAATGGATTCTCTCTTGTCCACTGACCATAGCTTTCTGGGTATTTGACAAGAAACCTGAATTCTTAGAGCAAACCCAAACTCAGCATCATTACTCTCAAATCTACCCCTCACCTGACCTCTAAATAAGAGATTAGTGTCCAGACAACAGGTACCCAGTCGCCTAAGCCTCAAACAGAGATGGCACTTGGAATCTGTTCTCAACTATCGTCATATCCAATTGGTTACTAAATTTCATCAATTTCACCTCAAGGGTATCTCTTAAAATCCACTCCTTTCTCTATGTTATATCTCACACTTTTCCTGAAAACTCCCAATTGTTCCTCCACTTCTAGCCTTGATGGATCCACCCCATACAGTCAATGCTGTTGGAGCCCCACTCAGGTCCCCTAAGACTGATACACTCATCCCCAAGAGGATGCAGGTTTTGACTGATAGCAGCTCACACTCCACTCCTCTCTAGACTGTCAACAACTGATGGAACCATCTTATCTGGAGACAGCTGGGATACCATCCTTGCCTTGGGAGTAGCAGAACCACCTCTGAGCTGCAGTTCATTCCCCAGAGCTCCCCATGAAATCAAACTGAGTTCACCTTCTCCCTGAAACCACATCTTTGATCAACTTCTTCCCCTGCCCCATCCTACTTCCCTCACTCAAAGTATCTTTCCCTGAGAGCACCTCTTCAATAGATCACTTATACAAGAATCCCCATCTCAAGCTCTGTTTCTAGAGATTCTGACCTAAGATGTCTTTCATACTAGAACAGAATAATTTCTATTTAAAGGCATAGTAGCTCATGTAATTCCCTGGCATACTCTTTAATTTACACTTCATTATGTACATATAATCCAAAGACCTTAGTGTGTCATATAAGCTCCTGTCTACTGCACTAGACAGTCTGCCCACCTGTCTGTCCCCTGTCCCAAATTCTCTTCTCCAACCGGCCTTCTGTTCTTACTCTCTATTAAAATACTCTACTTTCCCTCAAAACAACATTCTTTCATACCTCAATATAAGCTCATGTTCCTCCTTTTGCCTGAAATTTATTTCACCATCTAGTCTAAGCTCTTGTTCATCATTTAAGACTCAGCTTAAACCTCACCACCTCCTTGAACTTTCCCTCAGCATTCCTATCCTCTTCAGTTCAGTTCAGTCACTCAGTCATGTCCAACTCTTTGTGAACCCATGGACTGCAGCATGCCAGGCTTCCCTAACCAACACCAACTCCTGGAGCTTGCTCAAACTCATGTCCATCACATTGGTGATGCCATCCAACCATCTTATTATCTGTCGTCCCCTTCTCCTCCTGCCTTCAATATTTCCCAGCAACAGGGTCTTTTCCAATGAGTCAGTTCTTCGTATCAGGTGGCCAAAGCTGGAGCTTCAGCCTCAACATCAGTCCTTCCAATTAATATTCAAGGTTGACTTCCTTTAGGATTGACTGGTTTGATCTCCTTGCTGTCCAAGAGACTCTCAAGAGTCTTTTCCAACACCACAGTTCAAAAGCATCAATCCTTCGGCATTCAGCTTTCTTTATAGACCAACTCTCACATCCATACATGACTACTGGAAAAACCATAGCTTTGACTATATGGACCTTTGTCAATAAAGTAATATCTGCTTTCTTTTTCTAACTTATTTATTAATTGAAAAATAATTGTTTTATAGAATTTTGCTGTTTTCTGTCATATCTCTGCTTTTTAATATGCTGTCTAGGTTGGTCATAACTTTTCTTCCAAGGAGCAAGCATCTTTCAATTTCATGGCTGCAGTCACCATCTGCAGTGATTTTGGAGCCCAAGAAAATAAAGTCTCTATTTCCACTGTTTCCCTCTCTATTTGCCATGAAGTGATGAAACTGGATGCCATGATCTTAGTTTTCTGAATGTTGAGTTTTAAGCAAGGTTTTTCACTCTCCTCTTTCACTTTCATCAAGAAGCTCTTTAGTTCCTCTTCACTTTCTGCCATTATGGTGTCATCTGAGGTTGTTGATATTTCTCCCTGCAATCTTGATTCCAGCTTGTGCTTCATCTATTCCAGCATTTCACATGATGTACTCTGCATTTAAGTTAAATAAGCAAGATGACACTATACAGCCTTGACATACTCCTTTCCTGGGACCGCACCATTGTTCCATGTCCAGTTCTAACTGTTGCTTCTTAACCTGCATACAGATTTCTCAGGAGACAGGTAGTGTGGTCTGGTATTCCCATCTCTTTGAGAATTTTCCACAGTTTGTTGTGATCCACACAGTCAAAGGCTTTGGCATAGTCAATAAAGCAGAAGTAGATGTCTTTCTATGGCACCCCACTCCAGTACTCTTGCCTGGAAAATCCCATAGATGGAGGAGCCTGGAAGGCTACAGTCCATGGGGTCGCTGAGGGTCGGACACGACTGAGTGACTTCACTTTTCCTTTTCACTTTCTTGCATTGGAGAAGGAAATGGGAACCCACTCCAGTGTTCTTGCCTGGAGAATCCCAGGGACGGGGGAGCCTGGTGGGCTGCTGTCTATGGGGTCGCACAGAGTCGGACACGACTGAAGTGACTTGGCGGCAGCAGATGTCTTTCTGGAATTTTTTTTGCTTTTTCTATGATCCAACAGATGTTGGCAATTTGATCTCTGGCTCCTCTGCCTTTTCTAAATCCAGCTTGAACATCTGGAAGTTCTCAGTTCATGTAATATTGAAGCCTAGCTTGGAGAATTTTGAGCATTACTTTGCTAGCGTGTGAGATGAGTGCAATTGTCCTACCCTCTTAGGCAGAGTCAGATGTCACATTCCTCATAGTCAAGTGATTACATGTACAAGTCTTCATTTCATTTGCCCTGTTGTGTTGTATTTTCATGTTACCATCAAGATAATTCAGTGCACATCACTGGGAGCTTCATTAGGACAGGGACTGTGTCTCAGACATCTTTGCATTCCCAGTGCTTAGCACAGTTCCAGCACATGGTAGGTGCTCAACAAATACTTGTTGAATACAAGTAGTCTTTGTTCTCTAGCCCTGGAAATGACCTTTCCTTTCGTTCCCACTGTTTCCAAAACAATGATGTGGGCTCCTTGTTCTTTATCCTGCTGCCTGCAAAGTCCAATCTTTACCCTGGCTTCCTTCCCCATGTATTTCTGGGGATGGAGGGAAGGTCTGAAGGATATACTTCTCATATCCTCAGGGACATAACAGCCAAGGGTTATCTGGCTGTCACCTGTCACATAGATCTGAAATACTACTCTAGGCTTTTCTGTGGGTCATTGTTTGGCATGGTCAGCATCCTCAGGCAACCTGAGAACCCGGTACCAATTTTACTAAGTGAGGACACTTACTCTCTTTTAATTCTCAACACATAGTCTTAGGCAAGCTATCTTGGTCAGCAGACAAAGTATCAAAGGGGAATTACAAAAACAAGGAAGACCCATAAAACCTCATGTGAGCCATCACTGCTTGAAAGTTCATGAAGTCTCAAACTGTCCTTTTCAAGCAGGATCTGCACTTTACCTTTGCATTACCAAAAGCATGGTAAAATGTTAGAGTTCCCAGACCAAAGGAAAAAGAAAGAGAACAGTCTTTGGGTTTTTCACAGTATAAAATCTCTGCCTCTGAAAAACAGAAAACTACTATTTTTGAAATAAAAAATTTCACTAATCATCAAGCCTTCACAAACACTGTATTCTAAGTTCAGAGTATTGCCCTAGTGAAATGAATAAATCCATGAAAGAATAAACCAAAAATATCTACACAATGTGATTAAGGTTTTAGGAAAGAGACACAAGAGAGAAATCATTTAAACCTACAAATAATGGGGAAACTCATTCTAGGAGAAAGAATACAGAGCATAGGTCAGAACCCAGCAAACAGAAACTTTATGACACTTTCTAGGAAAATTATGGAGGAATCCAAGTTTATCAGTTAGGAGAAGTCAGACTGGAAGGTTAAGTAAGACCCCTTCCAATACTGAAATCCACTCCACCTAGAAAGGAAGTGACTTGAATTAAAATGTGCATTTAAAGTGATAAGCAATGGCAAACCTTTCAAAGTTTTTGCTTAGTCTCCTATCACTTTGTGGGTTGCTAATTTTTGGTAGGAATGGTTGCAGTGAACCATGTCATCAAATTACAAAAATGATGAAAGGAAAAAAATGCCACAGCATTAACAGTACCAGACCACCTGACCAGCCTCTTGAGAAACCTATATGCAGGTCAGGAAGCAACAGTTAGAACTGGACATGGAACAACAGACTGGTTCCAAATAGGAAAAGGAGTGTGTCGAGGCTGTATATTGTCACCCTGCTTATTTAACTTATATGCAGAGTACATCATGAGAAATGCTGGGCTGGAAGAATCACAACCTGGAATCAAGATTGCCGGGAAAAATATCAATCACCTCAGATATGTAGATGACACCACCCTTATGGCAGAAAGTGAAGAGGAACTAAAAGGCCTCTTGATGAAAGTGAAAGAGGACAGTGAAAAAGTTGGCTTAAAGCTCAACATTCAGAAAACGAAGATCATGGCATCTGGTCCCATCACTTCATGGCAAATAGATGGAGAAACAGTGGAGACAGTGTCAGACTTTGTTTTGAGGGGCTCCAAAATCACTGCAGATGGTGACTGCAGCCATGAAATTAAAAGACGCCTACTCCTTGGAAGGAAAATTATGACCAATCTAGATAGCATATTCAAAAGCAGAGACATTACTTTGCCGACTAAGGTCCGTCTAGTCAAGGCTATGGTTTTTCATGTGGTCAGGTATGGATGTGAGAGTTGGACTGTGAAGAAAGCTGAGCACCGAAGAATTGATGCTTTTGAACTGTGGTGTTGGAGAAGACTCTTGAGTGTCCCTTGGACTGCAAGGAGATCCAACCAGTCCATTCTAAAGGAGATCAGTCCTGGGTGTTCTTTGGAAGGAATAATGCTAAAGCTGAAACTCCAGTACTTTGGCCACATCATGCAAGGAGTTGACTCATTGGATAAGACTCATGCTGGGAGGGATTGAGGGCAGGAGGAGAAGGAGACGACAGAGGATGAGATGGCTGGATGGCATCACCAACTTGATGGACATGAGTTTGAGTGAACTCCGGGAGTTGGTGACGGACAGGGAGGCCTGGCGTGCTGCAATTCATGGAGTCGCAAAGAGTCAGACATGACTGAGCAACTGAACTGAACTGAACTGCCTATTGATGATGAAATTATGATCGAATTGCTTTTGTTGTTTCATGTTTAGTGCTGCTTCTTTATACATTTCTGCATAATATCCCAAAAATTTTTGCAAGAAGCATTTACCATTTCAAGATAAATCTAAGGAAATGTTGCTATAGCATTCATAATTTTTAAAACAAACTACAGAAAATCCTGAATAACAGTCAAATTAAAAGAAAGAGTCCTCATTGAGCAAACTTAGCCCTCTCTAATGGCACATTTACTAAGAAGGTAATTCAGCCTCTAAAAGCATTACCTCTCAAAACTGCAGAGAATGGCAATGACCAAGTCAGTATTAAATACAAAATGTTGTATCACCTATGCCCAAGCCACTTTATCTTAATGAGTATACAGAAGCATAAGTATTCCTTTGTCCTCAGCAAGAGCCAGAGACAAGCAGAATGGCATGAGGAGTTTCACTTCTTCCTAGAAACACATTTTTCTAAGAGCTAAATCCTAGTGGCAAACAGCCTTACTCATAGGCTAGTTACTTAGAGTACCTAAAAAAGAAATCATATTGGAGATTCCAAACAAGCCCACACTTCTCAGAAAGAAAGTTTTCAAAAAGATAAGAAAGAAGGAAGCTATAGAATTAGAATATGCCCTGGTCTACAGGGTGAAAGAAATCCCTCAAGGACTTGGGAATCATAACCAAGATTAATGCTGGACATACATGGAAAGCATGTGGCATCATTTGGAAGATGGAAACATCAACATGAAATACCTGAATGAGCCTAAAGGTGAGAAAGCAATGCCTGGAAAGGAGGCGATAACAGAGGAGCCACGTTACCCTTCAAAGTGAACACAAGGAGAAGGCAAAGGTCAATGGTGAGATGGGAAGAGCTGCCAGTGGGATGAACTGGATGAAGGATGAAGTGAGCACAGGGACAAAGGAAAGGAGCATCAAATGAAGAGGTTGCCGTACCATACACAACCTTTTCTGTAAAGTGACTCAACCACTGGCCAATAATCCTTCAGGACAGAGAAGAAATTATCTGCCAGTTTTGAGCTTTGTGATTGTCATAATATATAGCTAAGGTCCCAACTTTTGACTAGGTGCTCCAAGATCAGCACACTTCAATATAGACACTGAAAGAAATTTTTAAATAAAATAAGTCAGTGGATTCAGGCCACATGTTTGAGTATTAAAGCAAAAAGGAGTAGCAAACATTCATGGAAACATTAGCTTAAGATACACAGGTTAGTGATCCAAAGGGTTTTCTAGGTCAAAGGAGGGGTCATACTAGGACTTTGGGCTTAGTCGCTATTGAATTAATTGCTCTGTCCTGGATGTCCAAACTGACGGCAAATCCATGAAAATATTTAAGGGAATCCCAATAATACAGAGAGAACTGAAAAAGAAGTCTTCAAATAGAATGTAGAAAGCAAAGGGAGAACTCATACATTTTCCTATTACCTGCAGGTAAGAGAAAAAGAGGCTGATGAGCCCTGGAATGCTGAGAAAAGCTGGACTTCACCAAATATAAAACAAAGTCCACACTGCAGCTACATAGAGGGTCACAAGACAAATAAAAGTTCTCTTTTCTTTTATTTGACTTTATATCCTAAAATGACATTTATAATCTATTCCACTTATAGATTATTGTATCTATTATTATAGTAAATTCCACTAAAGTTATTCATTCTAGATCACACATGAAATAACATGTGCAAAAGACGTTACATAACAATATACATTGAGAAAGTAAGAATAATGCCTGGTCCATAACTGGTATTCAATAGATAGCTTGTAGTCATTCACTTGGAGCTTCCTAGGTGGCACTAGTAAGGAACCTGCCTGCCAATTCAGGAGATGTAAAGAGATGCAGGTTCCATCCCTGGGCTGCGAAGATCCCCTGGAGGAGTGCACGGCAAACCACTCCATTATTCTTACCTGGAGCCCTTGGACAGAGGAAGTCTGGCAAGCTATAATCCATAGGGTCACACACAAAGAGTTGGACATGAATGAAGCAACGTAGCACACACACACATTCACTTATTTATTCATTTATTCAATATTTATTGACTGTATACTATACACAAAGCACTATTCTAGACACTGAGGATTCAGCATTAAAAAAAAAAAGACAAGGCCCTCATGAAGCTTCCATTCCAGTGGGGGAGACTGGTAAATACACAAATATTACATGTAACAAAGGCAGAGCATAATGAGTGCTATGAAGAAAAAGAACATTAAGGACACAGAGAACACCTAGGAGTCTCTTTGGGGCTTCTCTGGTGGCTCAGATGATAAAGAATCTGCCAGCAATGTGGGAGATCCAGGTTCAATCCCTGAGTCAGGAAGATCCCCTGGAGAAGGGAATGGCTACCCACTCCAGTATTCTTGAACTTCCATGGACAGAGGAGTCTGGTGGGCTATAGTCCATGGTGTCACAAAGAGCTGGACACAACTAAGCAACTAACATATACACACAACACACACACACACACATACACACGCACATAATGCTGTAGCTGAATGCTTATTCCAAATCACAAATACCCATTCGTAAAGATTCAGATTTTAAAGCAGAACTTACATCAGAATGTAGATTCTTTGATAGCAAGGATATTGTTTTATGAACTAATGTATCCCCAGTGCCTAGAACAGGGATCAGCAAATATGGCCTATGGACCAAACCTGTGAACAACAGTTTTATAAACAGTTTCATTGGAATACCGGCAGGCTTATTTATTTGCATATTGTCTGTGACTGCTTTTGCTTTGTCACAACAGAATTGAACAGTTATGACAGAGACTGTATGACTTGCAAAGCCTAAAACATCTACTTCCTGGCCCTTTACAGAAAAAGTTTGCTGATCCCTTGTCCAGAGCATTGTATAGCCTATAGTAGGTATTCAACAGAAATTTGATATTGACTATATAGGTACAAGGAAATGCCTTATTTTCTGAAAAACAATTTGCAGAAGGAAAAAGCAAAACCTGATATTCTGTAGTATTTGTCAAATTCATCCTCAGCGCTCTCCATGCTTGCCCCTTCTAGTGGTTCTTTTCAAGCACTAAGTGGCATAAAAGCGTTTCTATCTGATTTCTATGGGAGCATTTTCTAAGGCAGCTCTCCTTCCCTCCACACCATAAATAACTCTAAAGACATCACATCTCTCTTCTGTGCCTCCATTTTCCACAACTTGAAAACAGAATGTTAGTGTAACTCGCCAGTCAAGTGTTTTCAGAGAAAAGGAACTGCAGTAGGAGTGTTTGACTTTTATATCTGGAAAAAGCAAAGGGGCAGAAGCATGGGAAGCCCATATACACATAGCGGGGTAAAAGGGCCAGTCAGCAGCTGGAGCCAGGAGAGAGCAAGCCTCATGGAAAGACAGCACCTTTTGAAAAGGGACTTCTTTCTCCATAGTTCAAACTTCTCTTATAAAAGCATGCTTTGAAGGGGTCCTGAAATTCTGTTCCATCACATGTTGAAAAGCTATGTACAAATGTTCTGATTTTTATAGTACGCAGGCTCTTTCAGAAGTTTCCAGTGCTCCTATGCAGGTATGTTGGAAAGGTTTGCAGGTAGCTCAGCCTAGCTAAGGCTCTGTCAACAGCTGCACTGCTGAATATAAAATCACCTGAAAGAACTCCAAGCTAGAAAACTGACAGAATGGTGACTGCTTTATTTATTCTTGCAGAGCAAAGTGGGAATTACCTCACTTGTTGAAAGAGAATATAGTCTTAAGAGTCAAAGAGCCTATAGTTTTTGTCATTGTAAAGGGCTCAAAACAGTTCTGCTTAAACTCTCTGGTTCTTCTGCTTTCTGGAAAGGAACAGAGAGGAACTCTGAGAGAAGTGAAATAAACACTTTTAAAGTATTCTAGCAGCAATTTGTATAGAGGATGGTCCTGGGAATGATTTACTGTAGCCTGAACTATCGCCAGGGGCAGCAGGAGAAGCTGTGAGGGCTTTTGTGGCCAAGCCTGAAGACCTGGAGCCACAGTCCTGCCCTGGAGCAGACTCCTCCAAGACAGACTTCAGAGGGAGTGAGCAAAGAAGCCTTCTAAAGAAGTCAGGTTGCTAACTCAGCCTTGCTTTCTTCATTAAACACTATAAAAGAAATAACTTATAATGTGAAAGCACCTAGGGCAAAAAGTTCAGCTTAGGCTGGGATCCCCCCAGAGGGAGACTCAAGATGAGACAGAGATTGTATACTTGAAAGACATAAGAAACATCAGCAGGCAAGTGAGGAAGTAAGATCTGGCATGGAAGGCAGCAATGAGGGGGCACATAGCAAACCAGCTACACTGTGGATGACCGGGGAGCTTACTCCAGGGAGAAAGTCTGGGACAATGTGTAAAACAAGAGCCGTTGGGGCAGAGGGGCAAAGGGGCAAAGGAGTCCAATCACTGGATTCAGTGATTGATTGACAGATGGTGGCGTGGTGTTAATTCCCCTAGAACTCCCTTTTTAGGTGAAGAGATGCAGATGCTGACACAGCATCTTAATAAGGTAAATTCCAATGGATATGGGTGGCATACTCACCATATATACTACCAGGTCTCTCAATAAAATTTCCTCTGGTATTTTCTTGCCCACATGCCACTCCTTGGAAGCAAGAAGTTGGCTGGGATGGAGCAGTGATATCCACTCCATTCACAGGGTCCATTATCTCTTTTTTTTTTTTTTTTTGGCCTCACCATGTGGCATACAGGATCTTAGTTCCCCAACCAGGGATCAAACCTGTGCTCCCTGCATTGGAAGCACAGAATCTTAACCACCAAACTGCCATGGAAGTCCCAGAGTTCATTATCTTTTGAATGGACTTCTGTTTGGGGAAATACCTACACTGTGAATCCAAACTCTCCAAAGTAGAGCACTAATGTCCAGTTTCCCTTGTAGCTAGGACACAGGCCTGAGGTTAAGGCTCTGCCAATTTGGTGCACAAAGGTGACACTATTTGTGGGGTAAGCATGCAATGCTGGTGACAGGCTGATGGAGATTTCCCTTGCTCCTGCGGAGCAGAGTGGTAGAGACATGTAGTTTGGGGTGGTGGAGGCAGCAATGCCTGTGGAGGTTTTCTGGTAGTTCAGGGTAGAATTCTTGACATAAAATTGGCAGCGAGGCTAGTGGCTTTAGCACTTGCAGTAATTTGGACTTCCCAGCATCATCTGGTGCTCAACAGCTTCAGGGCTTTCCCATCAGGCCAGGTTCTGCCACTGGGTGTGGGTGATCCTCCAAGAGTCTGTGGGTGATCTCAAGTGTGTTTCCCCCCACCGCCAGCTTTAATATACTTTATGTCAATCCCTTTCTTGCTTTAACTAGTCAAAGTGGACTCTGTACGTCATGCCTAAGCCCATGACTGATACAGGGGAAAAAACAAATGGTAAAGTATGCAGTATGACATGATATATTTTATAAAATCATAAAGAAACCCAAAGGGACCACTTGGTCACCCCCTAATCTTCATAAAGAAAGTTACCTATAAACTATCTCAAATGAGAAACTAGTTTTCAAGTCTCCAGGGAGAAAATTCTGCACAACCTAAAGAATCACAGGCTTCCCTGCTGGCCGAGATGGTAAAGAACTCGCCTGCAATTTGGAAGACCTGGGTTTGATCTCTGGGTTGGGAAGATCTCCTGGAGAAGTGAATGGATATCCACTTCAGTATTCTGGTCTGGAGAATTCCCATGGACAGAGGAGCCTGGTGGACTACAGTCCATAGGGTCACAAAGAGTCACACTTGACTGAGCGACTTTCAGTTCAGTTCAGTCCAGCTCAGTCGCTCAGTCGTGTCCAACTCTTTATGACCCCATGGACTGCAGCATGCCAGGCCTCTCTGTCCATCCCCAACTCCCGAAGTTTACTAAAACTCATCTCCATTGAGTCGGTGATGCCATCCAACAATCTCATCCTCTGTCATCCCCGTCTCCTGCCTTCAAACTTTCCCAGCATCAGGGTCTTTTCAAATGAGTCAGCTGTTGGCATCAGGTGGCCAAAGTATTGGAGTTTCAGCTTCAGCAGAAGTCCTTCCAATGAATATTCAGGGATGATTTCCTTTAAGATGGACTGACTGGATCTCCTTGAAGTCTAAGGGACTCTCAAGAGTCTTCTCCAAAACCATAGTTCAAAAGCATCAATTCTTCGGCGCTCAGCTTTCTTTCCAGTCCAACTCTCACTGGTTCCAAATCAGGAAAGGAGTACGTCAAGGCTGTATATTGTCACCCTGCTTATTTAACTTATATGCAGAGTACATCATGAGAAACGCTGGGCTGGAAGAAGCACAACCTGAAATCAAGATTGCTGGAAGAAATATCAATAACCTCAGATATGCAGATGACAACACCCTTATGGCAGAAAGTGAAGAGGACAGTGAAAACATTGGCTTAAAGCTTGAAACTGAAAGAGGACAGTGAAAACGTTGTCTTAAAGCTCAACATTCAGAAAACCAAGATCATGGCATCTGGTCCCATCACTTCATGGGAAATAGATAGGGAAACAGTGGAAACAGTGTCTGACTTTATTTTTTGGGCTCAAAATCACTGCAGATGGTGACTGCAGCCATGAAATTAAAAGACGCTTATTTCTTGGAAGGAAAGTTATGACCAACATAGACAGTATATTAAAAAGCAGAGACATTACTTTGTCAACAAAGGTCTGTCTAGTCAAGGCTATGGTTTTTCCAGTAGTCATGTATGGATGTGAGAGTTGGACTATAAAGAAAGCTGAGTGCCAAAGAATTGATGCTTTTGAACTGTGGTGTTGAAGAAGACTCTTGAGAGTCCCTTGGACTGCAAGGAGATTCAAGCAGTCCACCCTCAAGGAGATCAGTCCTGAGTGTTCACAGGAAGGACTGATGTTGAAGCTGAAACTCCAATACTTTGGCCACCTGATGCGAAGAACTGACTCATTTGAAAAGACCCTGATGCTGGGAAAGATTGAGGGCAGGAGGAGAAGGGGATGACAGAGGATGAAATGGTTGGATGGCATCACCGACTTGATGGACATGGATTTGGTGGACTCTGGGAGTTGGTGATGGACAGGGAGGCCTTGCATGCTCCAGTCCATGGGGTCACAAAGAGTCAGACACGACTGAGCGACTGAACTGAACCGAACTGAACACATCCACATGACTACTGGAAAAACCATAGCTTTAACTACATGGACCTTTGTTGGTAAAGTAATGTCTCTGCTTTTATTAAAAAGTCTATTAAGGCTGAATGATCTCTGTTCGTCTCCAAGGCAAAC
>SJYT01074620.1:47016-200357 GCA_006410635.1 Cephalophus harveyi | reverse complement strand
GTGAGTCACAAATAACAGAGATAACCTTTCAGTTGGTCTGGAAAATCCCTAAATCTTACAGGTTACTTCCTCACAATCCCTGGGTTGAGAAGATTCCCTGGAGAAGGGAAAGGCCACCCTCTCCAGTATTCTGGCCTGGTGAATTCCATGGGAATTCTGTATAGTCCATGGGATCGCCAAGAGTCAGATATGATTGAGTGACCTTTAGTCACTTTCCATCTGCAACGTAGGAGATCCAGCTTCGATCCCTGATATGGGAAGATTCCATATATCTGGGAGCAGCTAAGCCCATGCGCCACGACATTGAGCCTGTACCCTAGAGCCCATGTGCTGCAGCAGGAGAAGCCATGAAGTGAGAAACTCGCGCACTGCAAATGGAAGAAAGCCTGTGCAGCAAGAATATGCAGCACAGCCATAGGTCAATAAAATCATTAAAAAAAAAAAAAAACACCATATAATCCTCAAGAAGATGATAATAATGACAGTAACTAACATGTACTCTTTTAAGCCCCTCATGGATACTCAACTTTTGATCTTCACAACAACCCTCCAGCAAGTACTCTTATACACCTCCTTTTACAGGTCAGAAAACAAGTAAGTTGCCCAAGGTCACAAGTAATAACTGGAAGAAACACAATTTGAACCCAGGCAATTTGGTCGCAAAGCTCATGCTTTTAGCACCACGCCACACAGCTTTTCCAGTTTCATGAGATAAGGGATGCTACAAAGCTTTAGAAACTAGAAAGTGCTACAGTAAATGTAAGATACTTCTATAAAAGGAAAAACTATACTCATTATTTGGTTGTATTTTGGTGGATGACAATCTACAAATTGGGAGAAGCTTTCATCAGATTTTGAGTTATTTTCAGCTTTAGCGTGTTAGTCATTTAGTTGTGTCTGATGTAGCCTGTCAGGCTCCTCTTTGCATGGGATTCTCCAGGCAAGAGTACTAGAATGGGTAGCCATTCCCTTCTCCAGGGGATCTTTCTGACCCATCGATGAAACCCGCATCTCCTGCATTGGCAGGCAGATTCTTTACGTCTGAACCACCAGGGAAGATCTAATCATTCCATCTTCCAATAAGATATTGTCTCTTTTCACATATACCTTCTTTAGATGTCAAGTCAATCAGAGAGTGAGGTCATTACACTGTTACTGATTCTGCTCACCACGACATTGTTAACAAGAATGAGGAACCTTGAATAAAGACACACAACCTGCTCTGGCTGTGTATTTTAGAGAATGTTTCAGAAATATATTATGTGTGATGTAGTAGGAATCTCAGCCTGACTCTAAGCTGGGTGTGCTGCTGAGGTTCAAGCTTGTCTGGACATGTCTGGGAACTGCTCAGGTAGGGCTGAAAGAAGCCTGCTGACCTGGGGGCTGAAACTGCTTCCTTGAACAGGACTCATGTTCATGGAAGAGAATTAGAGAAAGCCTAGAAGAAAGACTTAGTCACTGGATAGGGAGTAGTAAATACAGCTGGGTGTAGCTGTTAGTCAACTCTGTCGCCAATCTAGGTTCATGAAAGCGTGCCTGGGTTCCTAAGAGAGACAGATCTCTGAGCAAAAACATAAAGAACTGTTTCATTGAAAACTGTGTGGGCCAAGCAGTCTGCTCCAGGGTTCCCCTAAAAGAGGTCAAC
Source organism: Cephalophus harveyi (assembly GCA_006410635.1). Lineage (NCBI taxonomy): Eukaryota > Metazoa > Chordata > Mammalia > Artiodactyla > Bovidae > Cephalophus > Cephalophus harveyi. The sequence goes on along the minus strand of SJYT01074620.1, from coordinate 198,712 downwards.
ACAGTGATCTCCATTTCTTCAGGCTACACCGTCACTTTGGCTGTTTTGCTTGTATTACAGGTCCAAGTAGTAATACCATTTAACCTCAGACTGGGACTTGAACCCATGTGCTGGGACTCAAACCCAGCCAAAAGCCTAGTTTGAGACTCGAATCCATGTGGCGAGGACTCGAACCCAGTCAAAACCCTGCCTGTGACTTGAACCCATGTGGCTGAGACTCAAACCCAGCCAAGACTCATGGTCTTCCAACTGAGATCATAGACCTGGTTTTAGAACCTAATGAATATTGGAGCTCAGGTTCTTGATGTATCGTCGCAGAAAGAATTCAGTGAGAGACAAAGTGTTGGGTAAGAACTGGATTTATTCAGAGAGAAGCACACTCTGCAGATAGAGTATGGGCCATCTCAGAGGGTGAGTGCGGTGTGGGGGAAGTGGTTAGTTTTTGTGGACTGGGTGAATTTCATAGGCTAATGAATAGGAGTATTATTTGAACTATTTGGGGAAAAGGGGTGGAGATTTCTAGGAATTGGAAATCCACTGCCCACTTTTTGGGTTTTTGACAGTGCCTTGGAACTGCCCTGGCACCTCTTGGTATGTCATTTAGCTTGCTGATTGAAGATCAAGGTCTAGTCCAAGTTGACTTGTCTGCCATCTTGGACCCATTTGGTTCTAATCAGTTTATGTTGTGCCCTCGGGCTATGTCATTCTTTCAAAAGTTGTGCCCTGCTCCCTTCCCTCTTGTTTCAGTAGGAATCTGCAGTTCCTGAAGGAGCAGAACTGGGGAGGGAGCCGTTGGGTGAGCAGGGTGTGAGCAGAGGAGAGATTCCCCCATCCCAGGGGCTCCCAGAAAACTGGGGGTGAGCTGCCTATGTTAGTAGGCTTGGTAGGTGGAAGTGCCAGTGAAATTCAAGTTATCATTGTTAAATTTGACCCCATTAGTACTGTGGTTGATGAATTTAATACTATTCCTAATCAAATAGCTCTTATGCAATGGTGTGTTATTGGGTAACGTAATTACAGGTACAATCACAGTCTCTAGGCAGGCAGGTGGGAAATACACAGCAGTGATTCTCAGTCTATGAAGGACAGTGTTTTACTTTCCAGGGGACTGATACTTTAGGAAAATTACCAGATTAAGAAGATAAAAAATAAACTGACGACATAATAAAAAATAAAAGCCTCTTTTTGATGATTAGGTTTGGCAGATGTTACTCTGCCAAGTTGTTATAGAAGTTCCCTGGGACTTTCCTGGTGGTTCAGTGGCTAAGACTCAGCACTCCTGATGTTCAGTCTCCCATATGCAACAACTAAAGATCCCATGTGTCCCAGCTAAGACCCGATGCAGCCGTGTAAATAAATAAACACAAAAAGTTTCCTGAAGCTAATTTCCTGTAGTTAGCTGCAGGCTGGTAAGGACCAGGGAGTGGATGGGCACTGGTCTACAGACCACAGTGCTTTCATTTCATCCAGCCTCTCACCTGAAGCCAGCTGAAAAAATTCTATCACCCAGAGGACTGCCTCTGGCCAAACACTTCATGAATGCCTCAGTGACATTGTGACCTGGTTCTAAGGAGATGCTTGCAGAATAATTAATCTGCAATTAAACCAAAAGAAAGAAACAGAGACAGAGGGACACAGACTGCACAAATGTGGCAAAATACTAGTGATTGATGAATGTTGTCAGGTTTATGGGCTTCCCTGGTGGCTCAGATGATAAAGAATCTGCCTGCAATGCAGGAAACCCAGGTTTGATCCCTGGGTCAGGAAGATCCCCTGGAGAAGGGAATAGCTACCTACTCCAGTATTCTTCCCTGGAGAATCCCATGGACACAGGAGCCTGGTGGGCTAAGAGCTGAACATGACTGAGCAAGTAATACACACACACACAGGCAAGCAGGTGTACAAGTGTTTATTATTATCCAATTCTTTGAAATTTTCAAAAAAATTGCAATTAAAAAAAAACCACTCCAGTGATGGGAAACAGAGTTGTTTTCTTTTTTTCCAGAAAGCCAGTTCTAAGATAGTTTGTTTTTGTCTTCAAGTATAAATACTGCAGTCAGAGCATTCATTTGTGTGTTTGATACCTGCCATTTCCACTTATCTAATTACCATGCACCTTTCCATCCTTTCACATTTTTCTCCGTATCACCTGTAACATTAGATAACCTTATAACATATCTTTAATCATATCACACCTTAAAAAATTTTTCTGAATACAAACATATATATATATACACACACACACTGTCATCTTTCAAAGTCAACAATTTTTTACTCAACATTTTCTGTGATCTCATCTTGAAGTCTTTTTCACTTTTGTAGCTTCATTTTCTCATGGTTAACAGTCACACATTACATTTTTATGCTTTTCCAATGTCTCAGTCTTAGAATTCCCCCTCACACAGATTTCTAGTCTATTCAATTTTCAAGATCTGGCTCCATCGTAAATTTAGTGTATGTTACGTACACAACTGTTCAGATCCTACATTCTTCATGATGTTTTCCTTCAGTAAGTCAGCCAAATGCAGCCACAATCTCTGGGGCTTAATACAGTGCTTGGCACATACACTTAATACACGCTTTTCAGTTAAACTGTGATAGTTTTTAACTGACAACACAGGAGAATGAAAATACTTTCCCAGTCTATCTCAAAGAGTGGCTTTGACGTTGAAATGTTTGTGGTTAGCATTTTGCCTTGAATGAGTGTTGTGAAGGTATCTGTGAGCCATAATGCCTCATGCTATTATTACTTTTATTTTTGCTTTCTTTTGAGGCAACATACGGAACAAAGCTGTCCAGAGGCCTAAAAGGCTGTAGACATAATGCTGGGGTATTCGTGATGTATGAAGACTTTCTAAGATGTGTTTGAGTGCAGAGCCTGTTTTAAGGCAATCAGTTCTCTGAATCTCCCTTCTCTTACACCTAGAATTGATCTGTTTGAAAATGTACCTGGGGTCAGGTGTAAGGTGGGCTCCTTTCCAGCTTCCCTTATCCCAAGTGACCCTTCCCTATTTTACAAAAGAAAGGCATAACTCTGCCTCACCCATCTTCCTAACCTACCTAGCAGGGTATGCAAAATCCTCTAGGACACCAGAAAAAGGAACAATTGTGTGGTGAATGAGAATGAGTAACACATCTTTTTACAAGTCAGGTGGTGTTCAGTTACTTGCTTTCAACAAAGTTGAAAGAGAACCTAGTCAGAGTTGTCAACGGATAGATCATTAAAAGTATTTTTTCCTTGTTAGATCTTTATGTGATTTTTTGGGGGACATATAATTTGGAAAGAGTTCAGAGAATCGAATTGCATTGCTCTGACAAAACTCCATTCATTCTCATGTACTTACTTATGTAAACAAGTTTTTTCAGTGCTTACATCCAAGGAATTAAAAGCTTGTAACTGAATGGAAGCATCTCATTTTCATTCTAGAAATACTCGTCCACTGATAAATGATCTAGCTTTTAAAAAAGTATTCAATTCCATCTGTAAGATGCACTGCCAACAAAATTCCAACTTTGGGGTTTAGTATCTATTTGTAAATATTTGAAATATATTTGTTTTGATCAGTTGAAATAAGTGTTGAGTGTTATCTTAGGAGATTTAGAAACAACCCTTGAATTTCAATTTTGATACACATTTTTTGTGTATATAAGATGTATACAGGAGATATATAAGATGAACAGTAAAACCGTTGAAATATAAAATATTAGGATAAAATTCTGGAAGAGATGTAAAATGTAAATGAGCTCCAGAGGATAAAGGATGGAAATTGCCCAAGTATAAACGAGACAATATTTTAAAAGATATTGGTGGGTATAAATCCGTATGGAATTTAGGATTCATTGGTTGACTACATTTAAAAAAGTGTGACAGTCGTAAAATACGAGGCTGGGAAAAAATGTGGATGTCACTTTAAACATGTGGATGTCCGAAGATGTACAAAATCGTTTCAGAGGGCTCAGGAGCTAAAAAGTTTGAAGATCTTGCACACAGATGTTTGCTCTCAGACTGTGATTTAACCAGTCCTCGGGGTATTCGAACGTAGGTTAGATAAAAACCTGTGGCTCTGCGTCGCGCGTATGGATTCAGTACCTAGCACTGTATTATTTATTTTTACTCATTTTCCTCGCCTCTCCTCTTAGACTGTCAGCTCTCAGGAGCCCAGGGACTTGTTCGATTCTTGGCTCAGCGCCCGTGTGCCGGGGACGCTCCCCAAACACTCCCGGAATGAATGACTCGATCGTGAGCCCTCGGGGTGGGGGCTGTTAGAATCCCCGCCCGGCGCCCAGCTTTTCGTTCCGCGTGGCCCGCCCGCCGCGCGGCCGGGGAAGGCGTGGGCAGGCCCCGCGGAAACTCTGAGTCCCGGCGGGTCGGGGCGGGGGCCCAGAGGGGGCGCGGCCGGGGGCGCGGGCGCGGAGCTGGCGGCCGAGGGAGGCGCCACCGCGTGCCGCCGCGCAGGCGCGCAGCCGTCTCCGCGTGAGTGCGCGCAGTGGCGCGCCTGTCCCCGCGCGGGTTCCGTAGCGCGTGTGTTAGCAGTTAATATTTTCCCCACTTTTCTTTTTATTCATACTATGGTACAAAATAATTGCTTCAAATTTCTGTTGCTGGGCTTCTCTGGTGGCTCAGAGGCTAAAGTGTCTGCCTGCAATGCAGGAGACCTGGGTTCGATCCCTGGGTTGGTAAGATCCCCTGGAGAAGGAAATGGCAACCCACTCCAGTATTCTTGCCTGGAGAATCCCATGGACGGAGGAGCCTGGTGGGCTACAGTTCACAGGGTCGCAAAGAGTCAGACACGACTGAGCGACTTCACTCACTCACTCACTCTGTTGATGGAGACAGCCTTTCAAAACCCATCAAAATACCATGACAAATTGTTTCCAGGTCTTTTTAAATGATACTAATTTCTTCTTCCTTTTAATTAAAAGGAAATATGGTCTTCCTTTTAATTAAAAGAAAATATGGCCTTTTAATTAAAAGGAAATATGGTGGAAATATGGTATTGCTTTTAATGCCATATTTGTATTTCTTCCTTGCTTTTTCCTCCCAGTTTGTGGCTCTGTTCTATATAGATGGAAGGATGTAGAGTATTGCAACATGAATAGCCTGTAATCAAGAGTCAAAGGGTAAGATTCAAATCCTAGTGTTGCTAACATCTTTGACCCTTAATTCCTTAACTGTAAGACCAGGTTAAGTTTTCCCATGAAGGTGTTTATTAAGGTTTACATGAATTTCTATTAAGGAGCCCTGTCGACTATTCTGAAGACGACCTCTTATTTGGATGCTTTGCTTCATCCTTTTTGTTGTAACATGGTAGTTTTGAGAGCAGGGACAGTTTAGCTCATTTCCATCTTAGTAGTATCTAACAGTACTTGCTTACGGTGTGTACTGAGTTGTTAGAATTAAACTGAAATACCAGCAGTAGAATTTGTATAAGGAAGACTATAAAGTGAGGGCCAGGAATTGATGCCTTTGGTTGGATTATTGTGTTTGGTATAGTGATTTAAGGCCAACTTTTCTCTAGGGGCATACTCTAGTAAGGTCAGTGAGATTGAATGGAAAATTTTGTGTGGACGTTTCTCTGAGAAGATGTCAGTAGTTTTTATCAGTCTCAGAAGTGTCTGGTCTAAGCTAAGAACTGTCAGTTTAGAGGCAATCCAGAGGTGCCTAATAAATACTTTTTAAATGATTGGAAACTCTGTAAATTTCTGTAAAGAGCATATTTAGAAAAATAAGTTGATAGAAAAATCCAAAATGGATAGGCACTTGGGGTTTTTTGTTTTTATTTTAACCACTGTTCAGAAGCATTTATAGTAGAAAAATGCCCAACGTTTTATCAAAGGCAGATGGAAAATTTGAAGTTAATGTGAGAAGGATAGCGAGAGAAGTGGTTAAGAGTACACTGAGTCAGAACGCTTGGATTTGAATTCTGGCTGTCACTGAAGCTGGGTGACCATGGGACAGTCATTTAGGGTATTTAACATCTTAATACTACTTCAGATTTTTTATCTGCAGAAGAGGGACATTAATAGTTCCTTTCCTGTAAGGTGGTTATGGGGATTACATGTGCAGTATTTGGCACACACTTTACTCAGCATTTATTACGTGATAGGTAGGTATTTAGTCCACAGATGTATGCAGAAGCCGCATTATGTGGGTAATGGGTATTCTAGGTGTTGGGTACACACAGCAGTGACTGAAACAAAGTGCTTGACCTCACGGGCGGGCGGGGGGATAAGCTGTGCGTTTGAGCCAGTTGTAGCTAAGCTAACATTGGTCTCTTGTTGAAGCAAGCAGTTTAAGATCTGAAATGCCAAAAAATACTATGCTGTTGTTCAGTTGATCAGTTGTGTCTGACTCTTTGCAACCTCATGGCCTGTAGCTCACCAGGCTCCTCTCTCCATGGGATTTTCCAGGCAAGAAGACTGGAGTGGGTTGCCATTTCCTTCTCCAGGGGATGTTTCCCCGCCAGGGATCAAACCCGCATCTAAGGTGGATTTTTTCTTTTTTTTTTTTTTTTAACCACTGAGCCACCTGTAAGCCACACCTAATTATGTGCAGTTCTCAGTTGCTCAGTTGTGTCAGACTTTTTGCAGCCCTTTGGCTCCTCTGTCCTGGAATATTTCAGGCAAGAAGACTGGAGTGGGTTGCCATTTCTTCCTCCAGGAGATCTTCCTGACGCAGGGATGGAACTTGTGTCTCTTCTTGCATTGGCAGGTGCATTCTTTATCATGAAGCCACCTGGGAAGCCCCCAAAAGTACTAAACAAGCTGTTAAATATGTGGCATGTTATCTGTAAATGAATGCTTCAGAAACTTGCAAAAGGATATGCCATATCAAAAGATTTTATTACAAAATCTGCATCTTAATCATTTAACATATATGGTTGACCTAAAAGGCTTCTTAATGCCTTTCATTTTTAATAGTTTTTAATATGTAACACTGGTGATCTATTACTAAAGGGTTTTGGGATATGTTTTCTAGTAATAGTAATGGGTTTGCAATTAATTTTACCACAGGTTGAGTTCATTTTTGTGACCGATAGTATACATTTGTGGAAATAATAATGACATTGACCTTAGAACTAACTGAACGGTTTTGGGCATGGATAGGAGATCAGGTGGATGTTTGGATGTTTAAAAATCTTTGTTGAGCATTGACTGATGGTTGGCATTGAACCCTGTTAGTGATAAGAAATATACATGTGTTGTCTTCCCATTTGGTTAGTTTTTAAGGAGACTAAAAAGACAATTCCATCGTTTTCTAGTTTTTCTGTAAATTGTTTGTGACCCAGTATATTAAAGTTAAAGCTGTAGAGGACTTCCCTGGTGGTACAGTGGTTAAGAATCTGCCTGCCAGTGCCGGGAACACAGGTTTGATACCTGGTCTGGGAAGATACCACATGCTGTGGAGCAGCTAAGCCCATTCATCACAAGGAAGAGTAGCTTCCGCTCGCTGCAACTAGAGAAAGCCCTTGCACAGCAAGAGACCCAGGGCAACCAAAAATAAATAAAATGGTTATTTTTAAAAGAAAAAAGCCAGTACTGTAGAGAGATTTATAGTCGATAACTAAAGTTTTGATGAGAGAAACGGACTGGATTTTAGGGTTAGTTGAGTGATGAAAATTTCTAGAAAGCTTAAATGAAACATAGGAAGGAAAGAGCCTAGCATATTCAGGAAACTTCCTGCTGAGAGAAGAGGTTCCACATTGAAAACTGGGACATAATTAATGGGAAAAGTGTGGCCCTTTGTGCCAACACAAGTGTGCCCATCTTTCTCACCGTAGGTTGGTGAATTGGTTTCTTTGGCTGTCCCCGACTTCTGTTTTTGTAACTCCAATCATGATCAGGTTTTACCTTGAACGTTTTCTCAGGCGGCCTCTCCCTGATTCTTTGTTAGATACACAGTGCTAGCACTTCAGGTTCTGCGTTGCCTTTATCACAACTTGAGTGATAATTTACTGCTCATCGCTCTTGGGAGAATGTGTGCTCCTTGAGAATAGGAACCACGTCTGTTTTGATCATTGCTCTATCTGCATTACCTGGCACAGTGCTTAATGCTTATTTTAGATATTTTAAAATGTATTTTGAATGAATGATGAAACTTTGTGTTACAGGAAAATTAATCACACGTGGCAAAGGTAGAGAAAGAAAGCTTGGGAGCTGGGAGACCAATTAGGAGGTAGAAGGAATAGTACAGGTGCTGTCTCTTATACACATCTCCTCCCCCCCCCCCCCCCGGCTCTCAACTCGGAAACCTCTCCCTGCCGCCGCGCCCCTCTCGCTGCGGATAGCGGCTTCCAACTCTTCAAAACCCTTTTCCCCCCAACTCTCCTTTCCCCGCCCTCTTTCCCCCTCGGCTCTGCACTCCGTTCGGACCGAAGGACGGCTCCAACTCGGAAACCATCCCCAAAGTAGGCCCAGAACCTCCGGCGGAGCCGAAGAGGGCCTTGATGTACACACCTCGGTACACAAGGTTAGCTTCCCCGGGCGGTGTTGGCGAAGACTTGTCACAACTGTAACTGACAAGTGTTTTCCAACATGGCTGGTCTCGCCTGGATGTAAGAGAACTTCCTTGTTCAGGGAGGGGGACCCCAACCATCACTTTTCTTTTACTTAAAAAAAAAAAGATTATTCTTTTCTATTTGATTAGCGCTTCCAGAATTCCTCATACCTTCCTTAATCTGGTCTCCAAAATGATTTTAATAACCTCTCTTTATTTGGTTGGTGGTCAAACTGGGGAGAAAGTTCTCAAACTGTACACATCGTTGTGTAAGAGAATAATGAGTTGGTGTCGTTTAAGGTAACTTTACCGAGCCGAAGAGAGTTGCAGTGGTAACAAAATGCAGACTTAAGGTACAACATGTTAGTATGCGTTTTAAAATCTGTGTACACTAATGGTTCAACATGAGTCGTGATTTTAGGTGATAATATTTAAAGTCATGTTTTGGCGAGGTTTCTGAAGGGATTAGTAGTTTTCTAAAGCTTTTTAGAAAGTGTGTGGAGACTGACAAAAATGCGGTTCATTTTCTGGGGGCTTTAAGATACTCATTGTTACGGTGTGTTTCAGATGTTATTGTCATTACTTTTCATCTCCGGAAGATTTCATATTTTAACTAATCGGTTGTTAATGTGTTTTATTTTGATAGAACAGAACCACGTCATGCGTATTGTACTGCATCTAAAGTATTTAGCAATTATTTTGACCGCCTGCTAATGTTTGGATGAGCAGTAGAATTTGAACAGTCGATATTGGCTTGGATTTGAAAGTTTAAGTATTCGAAAGTTCTGGGAATTCTATTGTTAACTGATAAAAATGAACACATTGGCTTATATTAGTATTATGAGGAATTCACAGCCCTGAATATTTTGAAAATACAGCATCAAATTCTATTTGACATTTATTTTAATATCTAAGGAAATAACCTTGAATGGGGTAAAATAGACTGCAAACCTTGAAAAAATTGTCCTGAGCTATGTAGGCAGGATAGGAAGGAGAATGTCTTTAAGAAAATTAAAAATTGGTGTGAACTGCCTAACGAAGCATATGTTATTTGTCGTTTTACTGTATACGCCTTCGTTGGTACCAGTAGATATTTAAAAGTTGACATTAGTTCATACAATTCAGCGTCTTCCACAGTTGTTCCGTTTACCTAGCATACACACGTACTTGCCTAGTAGCACTGCAGGATTTAAATGTGCCAATCATTTTATTTTCACAACTCTGGTGCAAGACTTAGAGAAGAAGCAAGTTAAGTTTCTTACTCAAAACAGTAACTATGGAATGAAGTGGTGGAGCTGGATCTGAACAAAGGTTCTCAAGTCCCCTGCTAGTTCCACTTCACCAGAGTTAGAATTATTCTCTTTAAATAAGCTACAAGCAGTATGTGCCAGGTTTTTGTTTTTTTCGTTTTATAAATTTAATGTCTATCTACTATGTCATTTTAGGAGACTATGAGTAGTTGGTCCAGTAATACTTCAGCAAGCGGAGTTTTGACATAATTTTTATTAGATACTCACTTGAATATGTAATTCTTACCTCATTTCAGAGTAAGGAGTAAGATACTGGTGCCACAAGTCCAAATAAGGTTAAAATTTGATTTAAAAAAGAAAGCATACTTGCTTTTCTGGATGCTTAAATATTAGAGACTACAAAATACTATAATCTTTTTACTATTACAGGGTAATGAATTTATCACGTATGAAAAAACCTTTATTGCTATTGAAACTGGTTGTGATCTTGATGATATTAACTTTGAAATGCCCCCCTCTTTTGCCTTTCAGGTTTTTTTTTTTTTTGAGTTATTTTAAGTTTGCAAAGGATTCATAATTCTTATAAGCTGCTATGCAGATTACATCAATCTGTGGATTTTATAGGTTGATTTCATGGTAGAAAGTCTTTATATTTGTAACTGATGGAAGTATATCGTGGTTTTAAAGTGCTTTTTAAAGACAGGCATTCCTGTTGCAAAGATTTTATTATCGTTAGAATTTACTCTTTTGTTAGAATGTCTGTTGAGCTTTCACGTTGAAATAAGATTATACTTTTTAGTTTATGTAACATTCTTTAGAACGTGTTGAAATATCTTAAATATTTTCAACTTTAAGGGCTTCTTTTGAAGAAAGAACTAACTATAAAGATTTGGATATAAAGCTTGTGATCCAAGGAGTCAGTTTACAGCACATATTTTAAGGGTTGTGAAAGTGATTAACTTATAAAATGATTAAGTCACACAATTGCAAAAACATTGTTTTCCCCAGGAGAAAGTTATTTCAAAACCACCGTTAAGTGTACTGATGTTTATTTTGGTAAGATTAGGAAACCTTAAAGTTGATATATAGTTTACTCTTACTTATGGAATTTTCTTTGGGGAGAATATTTAGCCATGTGAGGCCACTAAAAACTAGCTTTTATTTTGAATCTAAGCTTAAGTACTTTTTAAAAAGTTACCATCTTTTAAGTTAATTTTAGAGCCTAAGTTGACTTTTAAATAGAATTTTAGAACTTGAAGTGCCTCTGAAAATTTTTTTTTTGGTGTAAAAGTTAGTTTATATTTTTAGTTGCTTGTCTGTATAAGTGAATTGATAATAGCCTGTATTTTGTGGTTTTGTCTCTCTTTTGTATTATGGTTTTTCCTCCCCATCTAGAATATAAGGTATGACTTATTTTGATAAAGCCACTTTTATCAGCCTTTCTAGGTAAATTCAGATGTCAAGTGATGGGTACATATAGGGAAGGGCATTTAGTGTGAAGCATAATGATCAGCATAGACTACAGGCCCTTACAGTTTTGAGAATTAACGTTTGGATTCCCAGCCTTAAGGGTTGCAAACTTCAAGGTGTAGTTAAAATCGTTTTGACACTGGGAAAACAGGGTTATGTTGCCCACTTTCCCAGTAGTATGATTGGGAAGATTTTTTTCCTAGTATGGAGGCTAAACTTTTAAATTGGATTAATACTAGAAAGCTTCATGCTGAGGTTATCATCAAGATCTATTAAGGCTCTGTATGGTTGAGACAATCAAATACTGATACAGGTATTTTGCTCATACTTGATGATGGAACTGCTTTTCACTATTTACCTTTCAGCTCTGAAGCAGCTGCTCATAGTCTTTCCAGAACCACTTTTAGTTCTGACTAAATTTAGAGAAGAGCTGCTAACAAGTCTCAGTTTTCATTGATTATGTATTGTAATTCTCAGTTAAGGAAGGTATGGCTCTGTGCTAAAAAAAAAAGTAAACAATAAAACTACAGCTTTCAGGATTGAACTTACATGGAAAGATTCAAGGGAACCATTTTACTTTTAAGAAACTTTGAGGCTATTTCATTGGGTCAGTTAGGAAATCTTGTGTGTATATGCTAGTTTGTTACCAAGCTTAGATAATTACCATGTGCAGGAAGGACATGGTGAGAGACAAAAAGCTTCCCTCTCATCCATCTTGCATATTGCTCTGAAACTTTTAATTAGCACACACTTTGATGCCAAACAAAGTTAGCGATTTCACACCTTGACTATTGTGTTAGCTATTTATTGCTGTCTAACAAATATGCTCCAGATTTAGCAACTTAAAGAAACAAACATTTATTATCATATGTGGCTTATAAAAGTCAAGAACGGAGCTACTTAGCTGGGTGGTTCTGGCTTAGTCTCCTATTGCAGCGAAAGTGTTGGCCAGCACTGCAGTCATCTGAAGGCTTGACTGGGGCCGGAAGCCATCTCACTTATATAGCTTTGGCAGGAGGCCTCAGTTACTCAAGTCAGTATCTCTGTAAGGCTACTTGTGTGTTCTTAGGACCTAGCAACTAGTTTCCTCAGAGCAAGTCTTCTGAGAGAAAGAGAGCCAAGGATTTTATGACTTAAATGTACCTGCTCACATTTTCTTCATACATCTTCACTTAGCAGTTAATATTTTCCCCACTTTTCTTTTTATTCATACTATGGTACAAAATAATTGCTTCAAATTTCTGTTGCTGGGCTTCTCTGGTGGCTCAGAGGCTAAAGTGTCTGCCTGCAATGCAGGAGACCTGGGTTCGATCCCTGGGTTGGTAAGATCCCCTGGAGAAGGAAATGGCAACCCACTCCAGTATTCTTGCCTGGAGAATCCCATGGACGGAGGAGCCTGGTGGGCTACAGTTCACAGGGTCGCAAAGAGTCAGACACGACTGAGCGACTTCACTCACTCACTCACTCTGTTGATGGAGACAGCCTTTCAAAACCCATCAAAATACCATGACAAATTGTTTCCAGGTCTTTTTAAATGATACTAATTTCTTCTTCCTTTTAATTAAAAGGAAATATGGTCTTCCTTTTAATTAAAAGAAAATATGGCCTTTTAATTAAAAGGAAATATGGTGGAAATATGGTATTGCTTTTAATGCCATATTTGTATTTCTTCCTTGCTTTTTCCTCCCAGTTTGTGGCTCTGTTCTATATAGATGGAAGGATGTAGAGTATTGCAACATGAATAGCCTGTAATCAAGAGTCAAAGGGTAAGATTCAAATCCTAGTGTTGCTAACATCTTTGACCCTTAATTCCTTAACTGTAAGACCAGGTTAAGTTTTCCCATGAAGGTGTTTATTAAGGTTTACATGAATTTCTATTAAGGAGCCCTGTCGACTATTCTGAAGACGACCTCTTATTTGGATGCTTTGCTTCATCCTTTTTGTTGTAACATGGTAGTTTTGAGAGCAGGGACAGTTTAGCTCATTTCCATCTTAGTAGTATCTAACAGTACTTGCTTACGGTGTGTACTGAGTTGTTAGAATTAAACTGAAATACCAGCAGTAGAATTTGTATAAGGAAGACTATAAAGTGAGGGCCAGGAATTGATGCCTTTGGTTGGATTATTGTGTTTGGTATAGTGATTTAAGGCCAACTTTTCTCTAGGGGCATACTCTAGTAAGGTCAGTGAGATTGAATGGAAAATTTTGTGTGGACGTTTCTCTGAGAAGATGTCAGTAGTTTTTATCAGTCTCAGAAGTGTCTGGTCTAAGCTAAGAACTGTCAGTTTAGAGGCAATCCAGAGGTGCCTAATAAATACTTTTTAAATGATTGGAAACTCTGTAAATTTCTGTAAAGAGCATATTTAGAAAAATAAGTTGATAGAAAAATCCAAAATGGATAGGCACTTGGGGTTTTTTGTTTTTATTTTAACCACTGTTCAGAAGCATTTATAGTAGAAAAATGCCCAACGTTTTATCAAAGGCAGATGGAAAATTTGAAGTTAATGTGAGAAGGATAGCGAGAGAAGTGGTTAAGAGTACACTGAGTCAGAACGCTTGGATTTGAATTCTGGCTGTCACTGAAGCTGGGTGACCATGGGACAGTCATTTAGGGTATTTAACATCTTAATACTACTTCAGATTTTTTATCTGCAGAAGAGGGACATTAATAGTTCCTTTCCTGTAAGGTGGTTATGGGGATTACATGTGCAGTATTTGGCACACACTTTACTCAGCATTTATTACGTGATAGGTAGGTATTTAGTCCACAGATGTATGCAGAAGCCGCATTATGTGGGTAATGGGTATTCTAGGTGTTGGGTACACACAGCAGTGACTGAAACAAAGTGCTTGACCTCACGGGCGGGCGGGGGGATAAGCTGTGCGTTTGAGCCAGTTGTAGCTAAGCTAACATTGGTCTCTTGTTGAAGCAAGCAGTTTAAGATCTGAAATGCCAAAAAATACTATGCTGTTGTTCAGTTGATCAGTTGTGTCTGACTCTTTGCAACCTCATGGCCTGTAGCTCACCAGGCTCCTCTCTCCATGGGATTTTCCAGGCAAGAAGACTGGAGTGGGTTGCCATTTCCTTCTCCAGGGGATGTTTCCCCGCCAGGGATCAAACCCGCATCTAAGGTGGATTTTTTCTTTTTTTTTTTTTTTTAACCACTGAGCCACCTGTAAGCCACACCTAATTATGTGCAGTTCTCAGTTGCTCAGTTGTGTCAGACTTTTTGCAGCCCTTTGGCTCCTCTGTCCTGGAATATTTCAGGCAAGAAGACTGGAGTGGGTTGCCATTTCTTCCTCCAGGAGATCTTCCTGACGCAGGGATGGAACTTGTGTCTCTTCTTGCATTGGCAGGTGCATTCTTTATCATGAAGCCACCTGGGAAGCCCCCAAAAGTACTAAACAAGCTGTTAAATATGTGGCATGTTATCTGTAAATGAATGCTTCAGAAACTTGCAAAAGGATATGCCATATCAAAAGATTTTATTACAAAATCTGCATCTTAATCATTTAACATATATGGTTGACCTAAAAGGCTTCTTAATGCCTTTCATTTTTAATAGTTTTTAATATGTAACACTGGTGATCTATTACTAAAGGGTTTTGGGATATGTTTTCTAGTAATAGTAATGGGTTTGCAATTAATTTTACCACAGGTTGAGTTCATTTTTGTGACCGATAGTATACATTTGTGGAAATAATAATGACATTGACCTTAGAACTAACTGAACGGTTTTGGGCATGGATAGGAGATCAGGTGGATGTTTGGATGTTTAAAAATCTTTGTTGAGCATTGACTGATGGTTGGCATTGAACCCTGTTAGTGATAAGAAATATACATGTGTTGTCTTCCCATTTGGTTAGTTTTTAAGGAGACTAAAAAGACAATTCCATCGTTTTCTAGTTTTTCTGTAAATTGTTTGTGACCCAGTATATTAAAGTTAAAGCTGTAGAGGACTTCCCTGGTGGTACAGTGGTTAAGAATCTGCCTGCCAGTGCCGGGAACACAGGTTTGATACCTGGTCTGGGAAGATACCACATGCTGTGGAGCAGCTAAGCCCATTCATCACAAGGAAGAGTAGCTTCCGCTCGCTGCAACTAGAGAAAGCCCTTGCACAGCAAGAGACCCAGGGCAACCAAAAATAAATAAAATGGTTATTTTTAAAAGAAAAAAGCCAGTACTGTAGAGAGATTTATAGTCGATAACTAAAGTTTTGATGAGAGAAACGGACTGGATTTTAGGGTTAGTTGAGTGATGAAAATTTCTAGAAAGCTTAAATGAAACATAGGAAGGAAAGAGCCTAGCATATTCAGGAAACTTCCTGCTGAGAGAAGAGGTTCCACATTGAAAACTGGGACATAATTAATGGGAAAAGTGTGGCCCTTTGTGCCAACACAAGTGTGCCCATCTTTCTCACCGTAGGTTGGTGAATTGGTTTCTTTGGCTGTCCCCGACTTCTGTTTTTGTAACTCCAATCATGATCAGGTTTTACCTTGAACGTTTTCTCAGGCGGCCTCTCCCTGATTCTTTGTTAGATACACAGTGCTAGCACTTCAGGTTCTGCGTTGCCTTTATCACAACTTGAGTGATAATTTACTGCTCATCGCTCTTGGGAGAATGTGTGCTCCTTGAGAATAGGAACCACGTCTGTTTTGATCATTGCTCTATCTGCATTACCTGGCACAGTGCTTAATGCTTATTTTAGATATTTTAAAATGTATTTTGAATGAATGATGAAACTTTGTGTTACAGGAAAATTAATCACACGTGGCAAAGGTAGAGAAAGAAAGCTTGGGAGCTGGGAGACCAATTAGGAGGTAGAAGGAATAGTACAGGTGTGAAGTGAAGAGACTGAGGGGGGGTCAAGTTGGGGAAAAAGTCACACTTGGGAAATTGACTTAAAGGAAAGAAAAGCTAATCTCTGGAGTGATGAATAAGAGAGATAGTGTTACTGTTTCTGATTAAAAAGTTTTTTCCTTGAGGATTTTATTGGAACAATACCTTACTGTATTTTTGTAGACACGTCTATCACTGAAACAATGAAAGGAACTTTGGGTAGTGAAAGAATGTGAACCCGTTAAGTCAGAAAGCCTTGGTCTTACAATTTATCTTCTCAGAAGATGTTTCCTTACCTTTCAAAACAGGAGACATATCTTAGTGTTATGATTAAGTGAGATGGAATATGTAAAGGGCCTAGGGGCTGTGATTAATTCATATTGTCATTTATCCTCCCATTTCTCATGTGGAAAATGTGGAAAGAATACTCTAGTGAGAATAATCAGTATTGTAGCTCTGGCGTTACTAGAGACTGCCTGCAGGAACTCTGGCAGTGGATTTCATTTCTCTGAACTTCAATTTGACTCTTTTTCTTGGAAGTGAGGGTTTTGGACTAAACAATAAAAAGTGGTTTGGAACTCAGATATGATTTGGCAAGTGCTCTAAATGGAAGTCAGGAGATAAATATAGTAACTCCTATCTTGATTAGGACTTATCTTGAACAATTTCTCGGCAAACTATCCCCAATACTTTATTAGACTCATTGTCCATTTCAAATTCTGCATTAGCCCTATCACAATTGGAGTAATTATTTACTGTTCGTCCCTTGTTAGAATGTGTGCTCACTGAGAATAGGAAACTGTTAATATATCCTCAGTGTGTCTGTATTTCCTGTCCTTTAGACAAACCCAGAATATTGTAGGTTGTGTCTTTGCTGTATCCACCATCTCAAAGATACTTTAGGTTCTTCTGGGTTCAAAAGTCACTAATTCTAATTCATGCTTATGGTGTTGTTTTGAAGTATCCATTTGTGTTTGTCTTCTGTAGGCTATAATATTTTAAAATCAGGTGCTATTTATCTTTATACTTCCAGCACTATACTACACCCACATGTTACACTCTCTGTGTAATGTAACTCATTAATTGAATTCAGCTGATTGTGGATGATGTTTAGTCGCTAAGTTTTTTTCGACTCTGTGACCCCATGGAATGTAGCCTGCCAGGTTCCTTTGTCCACAGGGTTTCCCAGGCAAGAATACTGGAGTGGGTTGCCATTTCCTTCTTAAAGGGAGCTTCCCCACCCAGGATCGAACCTGCGTCTCTGAAGGTGGGTTCTTTACTGCTGAGGCAGCAGGGAAGCCCAGCTGTGGGTGTACCTGTTTCTTCTTTCTCGCTGTCATTTGTGTGGCTTCTGTGCCTTACGTCTTCCCCTAATTCCTTTTGATCAAGTCAGTTCCGTCACTCAGTCATGTTCGACTCTTCGTGACCCCATGGATTACAGCACTCATGCTAGACTTCCCTGTCCATCACTGACTCCTAGAGCTTGCTAAACTCATGTCCATCGAGTCAGTGATGCCATCCAACCATCTCATCCTCTTGTTGTCCGCTTCTCCTGTCTTCAATCTTCCCAGCATCAGGTCCTTTTCCAAAGAGTTGGCTCTTTGCATCAGGTGGCCAAAGTATTGGAGCTTCAGCATCAGTCCTTCCAGTGAATATTCAGTTCCTTTTAATAGCATAAGCAGAAACAGTATTTGAAAAAAGTTGTGATTATTTGAATAGTTTTAAAAAGCAGGATTCCCAAACTTATATTTTGTTTCTCAGCAGAAAAAAATAGATCGACACACTGTTTTAGAAGAAAACCACTATTGACTGTCTGGTTTGCTTAAGAATCTGAGGCTTGAGCTGACTGAAAGGATTTGAAGAAGTTCACTGCATCCACATAGTTCACTGAAGCTGTGATTAAGTTCATAGCTTCCCTGGTGGCTTAGATGGTAAAGCGTCTGCCTGCAATGCAGGAGACCTAGTTCAGTCTGGGTCAGGAAGATCCCCTGGAGAAGGAAATGGCAACCCACTCCAGTACTCTTGCCTGGAAAATTCCTTGGACCAAGGAGCACCTGGTAGGCTACAGTCCATGGGGTCGCAAAGAGTCGGACACTACTGAGCAGCTTCACTTTCTTTCATAACTGCATCCACATAACCAGTGAGGTGAGAAAGTACACAGAGACTGTATCCTGCCCAAAGTCACACAGCCCCTGCAGAAGGCTGGCGGTCCTGGCTCTAGGTGGGGTCTTTGCCCTTATACTGCCAGTAGGACTGTTTTAACAGCTTTGACCAGGGAAGCTTAACTAAAATTTATTGGCTGTTTTAATATTCATCCTGTCTTTTTTGCAAAGAGTGTCTTCTGTTCTTGAGCTCATTTACATTTCTGGGCTTTAGTCTCTGTTTGTAATTGTATAGTTAGACTTTGTAACCTAGATTCCTTATAAGACTATAAAATACAGGAGTTAATTTTTTTGAAGTATTGTAGTTACTCAGTTTTTAGGGGGATAGAGTCTTTATTGACATTTTTTCTTTAATTGTAACACTTTTCAAAGTCCTTGACTTGTTTTCTGGCTTTGATTTATATTTCGAGTTTCTAGAAAGATAACACATTAAACCAATTAGAGAAAACGAAGATGTTAGATGGGTATTAGTATTTCTTAGTAAATACACTTACTAGTTCATTTCTTTCTTTTTTTAGCCTTTCCCTTTTATGGACTTCTTATTTATTTACGCCTGTGCTGGCTCTTCTCTAGTTGAGGCGGGCAGGGGCTGCTCTGTAGCTGCGGTGCACGGCTTCTCATTGCGCTGGCTCCAGTAGTTGGGGCACGTGGGCTCTGTGGTTGCAGCATGTAGGCTTTGGAGCACAGGCTCAGTTGTGTGGTGCCGGGGCTTAGCTGCTCCTCGGCATGTCAGATCTTCCCAGACCAGGGATCAAACCCAGGCCTCCTGCTTTGGCCAGGAGATTCTTTATTACTCAGCCACCAGGGAAGCCCACTAACTAGTTCATTTCTAAGTTATGAAATGTTTGTCATTACTTTTTATAGATACTTGTTAAAGTACTGAGGGTGGGATGAATGAGCAGTAGGCTTTTTAGTGATTTAAATTGCTGTGAGCAGTCATTCAAACATGTCTTTTGAGGTGTTGGATTCTACTGTAGTCGTTCTTACGCTGACGTCATCTGATAAAATCATTTTCATGATTTAACACTTAAACACAAAATGAATATGTGATTGCTTCTGTATAAAATGAGTATTGTTTTTCATAGCACATTTTCATGTCATTGTGTATAGACATTTTTTTGGAAACTTTTTTAAGAAGGTAAAAGATAACTCAGTGTAATTTTACTGAAGTAGAAATGTTTCTAATATTACGGTGTTTCTGAAGATAATTGCTTGCTGATGTCTTAAGATGGGTGAAAAATGTGGGTGGAGTAATCTTAAAGGGCAATAGACTAGAGATGAGAAACAGTTGGAAATAATGTGCACAGTGCATGGTGGTGATACAAGATGTAATGTCTTGTTTTCCATGAACTATATTTCATCATCATTGCATAAAGTCCCTTTTGGCCAATTTGGTGAATACTGCTGGATCTTGGGGAAAAATCTTTTGTCTTTATTCAGAGAAATAATTGTGGGGATAGAGAGTAGTCTTTTTCTTGATTAGAAAAATCCATTTAGATTTTTAAATTACAGTCATAATAGCTTGTAATTACAGTAATAATAGTAATAATAATATCTTGGTGTTGGCCAATGATTTTGTGTGCCTCTAATTAATTTTTATGATTATCTCAGTGTGACAAAGCCATATATTTTACTTGCCTTAGAACGCCTACTTAAATTTGTCACTAAAATGTGAGCATTTCCCTTGTGCAAGGCACCAGCTAGGTTTAGGAGTTCAACCTGAATAAGAGGTTTATAGGTGACTGACTCACTGTATACAAATCAACCGGATCTTCCATCTTAGATGAGTAGGAAAGACCTTAGGGAAGTTTGACCTGAGCATATATAGCATTAAAATAAACGAGGCACTTACCTTTACTTTTTGCCCCCTAGTTGCTTCTGAGTTTAAAGCTCTGAAAGCCTACAGGACCATGGCAGTTTGGAAGGCAAAACCAAGCAGTCTTAGAGAAATTAGATTCAGTCTAAATTCCTTAATTCTGGTTAAGACTAATCTCAAAACTTACTGTTTGTTTTCTATATGTGAAAACTAAAGTGACCGCTCGCTTCTTTGTCCCTGGAGCAAGTATTTTGGAGTTGAATTTTATACTGATATTGTTAGGTTCATGATCTAAATTTGGGACAAGTTCTATGTGAGAATAGTGTTGCTTTCTATGACTGACCTTGAGTTAATTTTTTTATGAAACTAATTGACTTGTAGAAATCAAATTTAATACATCATCTTGTTAGTAAAACCATCTGTTCAAGCGAGGCAAATTACATGTGGATGCTAAATATCTTCTGTGTGTATGTATGCATTGTAGATACAAAAGCAAAGAAATAGTTTCCTATGGGTACACACCAGTTGAAACTGTGTTGCCTTATCGTGATGTGTAATATAGGCAACATTCTCAGTATTTCTAAAATCAGTAATTGACACATTTGTCCTTTATATAAATGTGACAGATTGTTTGGCATTAGTGCTTTGGACAAGTCACATAATTTTTGTGTCTCTTCTATCTGCTCAGTCTTTCTGCTCAGCCTCTTTTACCTGTAAGATGAGGCTACTCATATTTATTAGTTAATAGTGATTACCTCATGTGGTTGTTGTAAGCATTACATGAGTTAATACACATCAGGCATTGTTCCAGTTACTAGGGCCAGTTACTAGGGCGGCATGACAAGCAACTCCTGCGTTTAGTGGTTTTAAAACATTATGTTGCTTACAAATACCCTGTCTGAGCAGGGCTTGACATGATTAGATCATTCCTGCTCTGCTTGGTGTCAGCTTGGAGGAACATAGAGTCTGGGGACACCAGTCACCAGAAAGCTCGCTCACGAAGCTGTCCCATATGTGGGGCCTGGACCGAGAAGACTCAGACAGCTGGAGCTGGAACAGCCGGGGCTCTGGCATCTCCAGCCCTGTGTACTTTCTTCCTGGGATCTCTTTAGCATAGTGGCTTCAGGAGAGCCAGATTTCTCTACTGGGTGAGTGAGTGTGGTTCAGGGCTCCCACGCTGTGTCCCAAGAGCTAGACTGCCTTTGATGGCCCAGCCTAGGAAGTTCTGCAGTGTCACTTCTACAAGAGTGGTAGGCTGGCTGAGATGAAGAGGAGGTAGGCTAGACATCCCACCCCTCAGTCCCCCATTTCTTGATGCCATGTTGTAAGAAGAGGATGTGGGAAGGTGCGAGCATGGGGTGGACATCTTTGGAAAATACAGTCTGACACAAGTGCACAGAAAAGTGCAGGGCATGCAGCGAGGCAGGGCAGGGCATATGGTAGTACTTGTTCACCGTTGTAATCAAGAGTGGGAAGTCGTCTAAAAATAGCAGAGCCTGCCTTTCGTGAGACAAATTTTGATATAGTAAGTTTCATAATCTCCTTTTTCCTTAGGATAAAGTCATAAAATGTAATAGGCAGAGGCAGTTCATAGTTTTCTTGAAATACCTATTTCTTTTAACTGGTTCAGTTTTAGCTTTTAATTTCTGTCAATTCCTGGAATAAAGAGCAGGGCACGAAATGAGAGTCTCTTCCAACAAAAGGAGGTGAGGAGTGGTATTAACTGAAGTAAAGATGTGTAATATCTTAAAGTTGTGTAATATCAGGCATACAACTTCAGACTTTTCAAAAATACAGCATCGTCATTGATTGACCAGCAACTGGAACAGTTTGACATCAATATGGACTTACCATCCCCTCCACATATGCCTTAGTTTGCCTAAAACAGAAAATATGGTCTTTGTTTTAATTAAGTAAATTAATTAAAATCAATTTATTTGAATTAAAAATAAAATATCTTAAATAATTTGTCCTGTTTTGAATTTTAATTTTTAATAATTTGATTACAGGTATGGGGAAGACAATAATCTTTGTAGTAGTGAGTGGCAGTTTTATTATGGATGAAAGGAGCATCATCTTTTAACCAAATACTAGTTTACCTTGTTATATGATTAGATAAGGGATTCCCTGTGTGTAGTTAACATTTACCTACAATTTGATAAGTACTTTGAAAGCTAATTTCTATCCAAAGTTTATTACCAATAACAAAATTAAAGTTTATAATTTATAGAATAAAAGTTAAAATTGCAGAATATTTCTTTTGTAATAATTCAGATACAATCAATGAGCTGAAGACATCTTAAAGATTATGTATTTTCACTTATAGAACAAAAATAAAACAGCCTTGATCCTTAGAGATTAAAGGGGGTTCTTTTGTGTAACTTCCATGAGTAACTTCCAAATCTTGAAGAAAGTGGCTGGATGCCTTGCTCATTCTGTTTTCCTCTTCCATTTTTTAAAGTCTATGACACTCGATCTGTATATAATAGAGCTCAGTGGTTTTTAACCTTTTTATAAAAGTTAGTAGTTTGGCAGTTTTGTGGTCTGTTGTTACAGATTTTTATCTGGAACCCCAATGCATAAGATATATTAAAATGGTGTTTTGTTACTATTTTTTTGTAAGTTCAAAAATTTAACAATTTGTCAAGACAATTAAAACAGAAAAGCTTTTTGAGATGAACTTAAATTTCATGTTAGGTTTGTGGGTGATACAAGTTGATGTCAGTTTTTAGCATCCAGTTTTTTTCTTACTCTGTTTTGGCTGCATAGCTGTGAAAATGTGACTTGTGGACAAGGGCACTTTGTCTTTAGCCTGCATTTACACTTTAATTCTCCTGGCAGAGAGCTGTGACAGGGAATTGCCAGTAGGGAAATCTTGTTTGGAAGACGCCATTAGTTAGTGGTTGGTCTTAATAGTCTTTACTTCATATCACAAGTACAACAGTGATCAGAATCTTAAATTTAAACAATAAAAAATATTGTTTCATGACAGCTCTTTGATTTGTTAGCAGCCACCTGGCCAGTCCTCTAGCAGAAGAGAGCATTCAGCAAGTAATTGAGTCTTAGGGAGACATTTAATTGTATAAAGCATAAAGTGTGTGATTCACAGACCTAACTTTTTATCAGAGTGGACAAGTGGAGGCCTGAGTTAGGGTTGGAGAAGCACCAGTGCAGAGCTGCAGCTTTGCTAATCAATGTTATAGGAAATTCTGAAATCCCTATATTTTAGTTTTTTGATAAGAATAAAATACATTGGATTTCATGTTATACACTTACATATCATGTTATACATTTGATATATATATCAAGTGTGTGTATATATATACACATAATCATAATGACACCTCATCCTCAACTCTCTTGTAAAGTTACACATTTCAGTAGCCTAGAAAAAGGAGAAGGACCCAGATTTAATAAGGAAAATTCATACCCCAGATGAGTTTCCTCACAGATACCTGGAAAGAAGACTGCAGATAAGACTGCCCCCATCCATGTGACCTCAAACTGAATTTCAGATTCTGCAGTTAACCCTAGAATAAAATCAGGATATTCCAGGTCAGAAACATACTCTTTTCAGGCTATTTCAGAGATACCTTGAAACTTTGCTTTAAATACAGTATGGATCAGTGGTTCTCAAACATTTTGCTCTTAAGGACATCTTTGCTTTCTTAAGTATGGAGAAATACAAATTATATATCTCAATAAAGCTGTTAAAAAAGTTATTGAAGAAACCAAAGAGCTTGTTTATGTAGAGTACAGTTGCCACTATTACAGGGTCAAAAATAAAAACTGAGAACATTAAAAACATTTGTTAATTTTTAAATAAGCCAATTAAAAGTAATTTTTTTAAAGTAAACTACTTTCCAGTTAAAAAAACAGAAGAGTGACATTGTTTTATGCTTAATGTCTGCTGCTGCTGCTAAATCACTTCAGTCGTGTCCAGCTCTGTGTGACCCCATAGACGGCAGCCCACCAGGCTCCGCCGTCCCTGGGATTCACCAGGGCAAGAACATGAGTGGGTTGCCATTTCCTTCTCCAATGCATGAAAGTGAAAAGTGAGAGTGAAGTCGCTCAGTCGTGTCCGACTCTTAGCGACCCCATGGACTGCAGCCCACCAGGCTCCTCCGTTCATGGGATTTTCCAAGCAAGAGTACTGGAGGCTTAATGTCTGGCTGAACAACTATTTCTCATGTCTGCTTCTGCATTCAGCCTGATGCAGTGAAGTGATCTGGTTGAGCCATATGAGGAAAATCTGGCTTCATGCAGATATTTAGTTGGAAAAAGAAGTATTTTAATAGACTTCTTAAGTTAATTGTGTGGCTATTTGATAAATGCCA
The DNA here is from genome assembly GCA_006410635.1 of Cephalophus harveyi. Taxonomy (NCBI): domain Eukaryota; kingdom Metazoa; phylum Chordata; class Mammalia; order Artiodactyla; family Bovidae; genus Cephalophus; species Cephalophus harveyi. The sequence goes on along the minus strand of SJYT01074620.1, from coordinate 174,340 downwards.
GAACTTAACAGTTTGTTTGTTTTTTAAAAGACTATTTGCAGTGTAGAATCTGAAACCATGTCAACAAACTTCTCTTACTCCGTTACTTTAAGACCACTGTCTCATCCTTGTCCATAATGATAAGGTAGCATCCATGTATTACTTCCTCTGCTCCTGTAGCGTGGCATTTAGCAAGCTGATCTTCTCAGTATTGACAGCCCTATTGGCAGTGGTCCTGTCTACCAAACATGTTTTGCTTGGAAGTAGTTTGAGTTATCAAAGAAGAGGCTATTCTTATATGTAAGTGTGAGTTGGCCCTTGAATTTCCAAAGGAAACCATTTTCATAAAATCCATGTAGTTGGTTACTCTAAATGTTAGAGTCTGATCTGCCAGATAGTTTCTTAACAGGACCCATGGGAAAAAAAGGAAAAAGGGAATGTTGTTATGTTAAAAATAGCTTGTAGAAGTGAAGTGAAGTGAAAGTTGCAAAGTTGCTCAGTCGTGTCCCGACTCTTTGCAACCCTGAACTGTAGCTCACCAGGCTCCTCTTTCCATGGGGATTCTTCAGGCAAGAATATTGGGGTGGGTTGCCATGCCCTCCTCCAGCTTATCTTCCCAACTTAGGGATCGAACCCAGGTCTCTGCATTGCAGGCAGATTCTTTACCATCTGAGCCACCAGGGCAGCCCAAAAATGGCTTATGCCCTTCCCTAAATATTGCATAGGAATCTTTAGTAACGTTTGTGCATTTTAACTTAAGGATTTCGCTTGTCATGGTGTATGTGTGTTTGCTTTAGCTTACTATTCTATAGTAAGAGACAATTCCTTAGTTGGGTCAGTCTCAGTTGGCTAGTAATAATGAAAGAGATCTTTTAGAGTCTTGCTACTTAAAATGTAGCAGCATCATCAACAAGTAGGCTATTGTTAAAAACACAGTATGTCAGGTCTTATCCCAAACCCACTGAATCAGAATCTGCAGTTAATAAGACCACAGATGTTCATATACATATTACTTTGAAAAGCACTGCTTTAAGTTACTGAAACTATCTGAATAGACTGAGTGCTTTTTCTGGCTCAGGTTTTCTTCCATATCCCAGGCTGCTTTTGTTCACATCTTACAGAATCAGTAAGTGTTCATTGGGAAGGAGAACTGACTGAATGAAAGATTTTAATATATGCTTGAACTTAGACGTAAGATTGGGTGGAACTAGTCAGTTTTTAGTTCTGATCATATTGTTATAGGAAGAAGGACACTGCTTTCTATGAAATCTGTATCTATCCTGTCAAGATTATAAATTACTTAGAATTTGTCTCCTTTGCTCTCCTGTATTAAAACTGTTGTCTTTATCGGTCTTGAGACTGGAGGGAACCACTGATTCTGGCGTGAATCTGGGACCAAAAGAGAGCCTGGAGATTTAGGACTGGACTCTTTCTAGCAGTTGGAGGTGCCAAGCAGGGGTCATGTGGCAGGACTCCACTTTGTCCTGCTGGGCAATGGAAGGCTTTGTGGGGATACCGCCCAAATGTAGAGTGTCTCTCAATCTTGCAGGACAGAGAACATGCGCCTTACCTCCTGCACTATTGCATTTGCCAATCGTAGGCAGAGTTCATCGGCTTTAATACCTGCGGTATGCTCTCCTTTCATGAGGATCTGTATCCACATGAAGTACTGGTTTTCAAGTGCGTAATACTGCATGTGAGCGATGTTTCACTATTGCTTAGTGTTCATGGCTATTTGGACTCAGAAGGCTCTCCTTCTGGGGTGAAGTTCATAAGCAAAACATGTTACGCCTGCGTAGATGGACACTATTGCTAGTTGAATTTACTGCAAGGGTGTGAGTCTCTTGACGTTGCTCTACTTTGTTCAATTTAAAGCTAATTAATTTGGTTTCATTTTCAGCTAGTTTGGACTTTCAAGTAAAAGCAATGGAGATATGTGGTTAAAGTAATACAGAAGCTTATTTACAGCTAAAGTCTGTCTTGCTTCTCCCACCCGCCCCAACACAGACAGCACTTTGTGTGTCCTTGAAAAGAGGTTTGCCTTTGGGGGGTGGCTGTATCTCTGTGTCTCCCTCCACTTAGGTATGCAAAGTGGAACAGTACTACCCTGCCCTTCTGTGGCTTTTTTTTTTTTAACTTGGAGGTTGTACCATAGTAGGCCATTGAGATTTATCTCTTTTCCAGGGTTGTTTATAAATTGAGTGTGCTGGATTGGTCATTCAAAACTACTATTTATTTGCCTTTGGAGTTAATCAGTATGGTTTATGAAAGTATGAACTTTACAGGGAAAATGTTTTAAAATATATGAAGCAAGTGGCAAGGAAAATAGGGGCCTCATGAAACTTGGAATTTCTGGGGCTCAAGTAAAAAGTTGTATTTCAGTATAAACTATACTTACGGTTTATTCCTGCAGAGACAATATACAAATGAAATTTCATATATTCAAGAGTTGATTCACATTTAAGAGTTTTCTAGAGATTACGGAGTTTTAGAATGAAGGGTTAGAGCTGAAATTTAGAATCTGTAGATAGACTGGGAGATACTTAGCCACATGAACTTAAATACGTGAATATCCTTTAAAGAGATATCTTGAGTCATTTTTCCTATCTTTTTAAAAATCTTTATTTATTTGGCCGTGCCACGTCTTAGTTGTGGCATTAGGGGATCTAGTCCACACGTCAGGAGTGTGGACTCAACCACTGGACCACCAGGAAAGTTCCTATTTTTCATATCTGAACCATCCTAAAAACATTTTTGTTATCTTTGAAAAATGAATGCATTTGATTTTAGACAGTGCTGATGCTGCTAATTCACTTCAGTCATGCCCAACTCTGTGCCACCCCATACACGGCAACCCACCAGGCTCCCCTGTCCCTGGGATTCTCCAGGCAAGAACACTGGAATGGGTTGCCATTTCCTTCTCCAATGCGTGAAAGTGAAGTCGTTCAGTCGTGTCCCAACTCTTAGCGACCCCATGGACTGTAGCCTACCAGAGTCCTCCGTCCATGGGATTTTCCAGGCAAGAGTACTGGAGTGGGCTGAATTTTAGACAATATATAAGTAAAATTTCTGATGTTCAAGAATTGATTCACATTTGAGAGTTCTCTACAGATTATGGAGTTTTAGAATGAAGTGTTAGAGCTGAAATTTAGAATCTGTAGGTTGACTGGGAAATAGTTGGCCAGAGGACTTCAGTTCAGTTCAGTAGCTCAGTTGTGTCCGACTCTTTGTGACCCCATGGACTGCAGCACTCCAGGTCTCCCTGTCTATCACCAACTCACAGAGTTTACTCAGACTCATGTCCATTGAGTCAGTGATACCATCCAACCATCTCATCCTCTGTCTCCCCTTCTCCACCTGCCCTCAATCTTTCCCAGCATCAGGGTCTTTGAAATGAGTCAGCTCTTCACATCAGGTAGCCAATGTTTTGGAGTTTCAGCTTCAACATCAGTATTGCCAGTGAACATTTAGAAATGATTTTCTTTAGGATGGACTGGTTGGATCTCCTTGCAGTCCAAGGGACTTTCAAGAGTCTTCTCCTACGCCACAGTTCAAAAACATCAATTCTTTGGTGCTCAGCTTTCTTCATAGTCCAACTCTCACATCCATACATGACCACTGGAAAAACCATAGCCTTGACTAGATGGATCTTTTGTTGGCAAAGTAATGTCTCTGCTTTTCAATATGCTGTCTAGGTTAGTCATAACTTTTCTTCCAAGGAGCAGAAGGACTTAAGTACGTGAATATCCTTTAAAGAGAAATCTGAGACATTATTAAGCTTATTTAAGAAGTTAAAATTCAGTTTAAGGCTTAGGTGTGAACAAATAAGGTTGCAGTGGTTAAAGATGAATGTTCTTATTTTTAGAAGGGATGTGCTGAAATAATTGTGGTTGAAGTATCATGTTTGCAACCTGTGGATGATTGAGAAAGACAAATTATATATAACAGGAAAGTGTTATTATTGAGTTCAGATTTAAGTATTTTGAGGTATAGTTGATGGTACAATATTATATATTTCAGGTGTGCAGCATAGTGATTCATAATTTTTAAAGGTTATGAAGATATCCTCTGCCCGCCTTTTGTCTGTAGAAAAAACTTTAGCCAAAGAAAAAGTTTAATCAGAAATGTGAAAATGGAGAAACAACGGAAAACAGAGAACACCAAATAATGTAGTCAAGGACCTTTAGATCCTTCTCAAGGGCTGTAGGTAGTCCTCTGAGCCATATCCTGTGAGCAGTCTTAGAGATACTGAAACCCCTACCAGGTAAAAAAGTTAATTTACGTGATAACCAGACTGTGGCCATGACATAAGCTGCCACAAGTGGCCTCAGGAAATGGAAACAAACGGACCCTGAAACTGAACTGAACTATACTTAAGATGACTCTGATCAGACCACAGATGACCAATTTCTGTATGACTGTCAGAGCTGACTGTACTGTTTGTACATGTAACCCCCTCCCTCAGCCTATAAAAGGTCTTGCCCACTGATGGTCATTGGAAGGTGTCGGCCCTTTGGACAGGTTCCTTCCCATTCCCTCCTGCCCCCATCCTAAAGAAAGCAAACTTGACTTTCCACCAGCCTGGCCTCTTTAATGATTGCTTTTGAGCAGCAAGCAGGGCAGCTGGACCCCACTTTTGATTACAGTTATATTCCATTTTTTAGTTATATTCCCGGTATTGTATAGTATATGCTTGTTTCTCCTGCTGCTTCTAAGTCACTTCAGTCGTGTCCGACTCTGTGTGACCCCAGAGACGGCAGCCCACCAGGCTCCCCCATCCCTGGGATTCTCCAGACAAGAACACTGGAGTGGGTTGCCATTTCCTTCTCCAATGTGTGAAAGTGGAGTCGCTCAGTCGTGTCCGACCCTCAGCGACCCCATGGACTGTAGCCTACCAGGCTCCTCTGTCCATGGGATTTTCCAGGCAGGAGTACTGGAGTGGGGTGCCATTGCCTTCTCCTAGCCTGTTTATTTTATACACAGTAGCTTGTACCTTTTCATCCCTCCCCTTTTTCTTTACTTCCCCACTACCTGCTCCCTGCTGGTAACCATGAGTTTGTATCTGAGTTCAGGTTTAGATATACTTTTTTGTGTTTTTGAAATTTTCTATAATAAAAACTTAGTGGAATGGGGAAGCATGCCCCTTAAAAGTTAATATGAATTGTATAGTTTACTAGTACTTAAGTATAGGCGGTGTTAGAATCTGAAGCATTCTTACTGTTGGTCCTTCTGGGATTGATGCTGCTTCCATGTAATTTCTCTATTGAGAACATATGAAGAAAGGAAATAAAGTGAATTGCTCTTAAGATGAAGGCAAAATGTGTTAAATTTTTTATGATGTGAAATTCTTAACATTAAAAATTATTCATTTTTATTAATGACTTACTACTAATATTTTTTAGTAAATAAACTACTAGTATATAATACTTTGTTTATTAGATAAAAGGTAAAAAGGTTTGAGGTGCATAAGACTTTGAAAAAAATTGAGGGCCAGCAAAGTACTTTTTGGACTTTGGTGAAATCAAGAGAAACTTTTCTTGCACTTAGTTCTCTCTTTTGCTTTTTTATTAAGAGGGAAAATACAGCAAAATTTCCCAACTGCTTTGAGATGGAAAGAGGTAGGATGTGGTAGCAGTTGTCTTCTCAGATTAGTGAATGGAAGAAAGGATCAACAAGTGATTTGCAACACTGTAAAGATAATCTTTTGATTTTAAATTATTTGCAGCTGGAAACTATTATTTTATCATGCTTCTTAGAACTCTTGAAGAGGTGGAATGTGGTGAGAAGTGTGTGTGTGTGTGTGTGGTTTGTTTTCTGTGGGGTATGGTGTTGGGGACTTCATGTCTGCCAAAAGTTGCTTAAATTATTCCATGGCTGGTTTGAGGTACTAGTTTTTCTTTGCCTTGATTTGCAATTTATTGCAAATAGTATTTATTTGAAATACAGTTTTAAAGAATAATTATTTTAAACTAATTTTAAAGCATGTTGTTTTCTGGTGGAAAATATGGTTCGTATGCTTTATGGGGCAGAATGTCAAGTGGTAATCTTAATTATTTATAAGATCATATCCATGTTAGTGAACTTCTAGGAATAACACAGCCTTTTTTCTTCTTTTGTAGCATAAGCAGTACTATAATGGATGTAGACAGCACAATTTCCAGTGGGCGTTCAACTCCAGCAATGATGAATGGACAAGGAAGCACTACTTCTTCAAGCAAAAATATTGCCTATAATTGTTGTTGGGACCAGTGCCAGGCTTGCTTCACCTCTAGTCCAGATCTGGCAGATCACATCCGTTCCATACATGTAGATGGTCAGCGAGGAGGGGTTGGTTTTATCATTTCTTTTTTTCACTCCCTGTTTTCATTAGTTTTATTAATTTGTATTTGCTAGTTAGGCTTTTTTTTTTCTAAGTAATTTTGAAAAATTTTTATTTTTCAAATGTTTTATTTTTTCAAATGTTTTTTCCCTTTTATTTACTTTCCACATATTTGATTGAATCAAATTAAATAGAACATATTATGTGTTGGATTTTAATTTGCTCTTAGGTGTGTTACTTTGAAGAAATTAGACTTTTTAAGATATGGTGGGAGTATTGTAAATGAATAATGTGTATCTCAAGGTTCTGATGTTTTGAATTGAAGGCTTTTAGCAATTGGCACTCTTAGGGATTTCTGTTGTTAGAGTGGTCTTAAATTGTCCCTGATGCTGAAATTAACTGGAGAAACTATTGGTGTCAGGATTAGTATATACAATCCTGTTAAATGGTTATCTGTACTCATTATTTGTGAATATTGATCATCTTTCCCAGGTCTTGTCAGAGCTCACTTAGTGTGGACCTATAAACTTACAGGAATCCATTTAGTTGTGTCAGTTCTTATAATTTTTTGTTGAATAGTAAGTAAAGAGCTAAAGCAAATTAGGTGAGTCACAGCATAATGGACCAAAATATTTGTAAAATTGATAATATAGTACATGCTTTTCAACTTTATCTAGATTTTTGTCTTGAATAGTTAACCATTCTTAGTATGTTTTTTAGAAATTTAATGTCACCTTTTTAAGTACAGATAATTTATTAGGCCACACACTGCCTATCAGTATGGTATCACTATTGAGATACACTAATACTAACATGATTAAAATCTTAAGTGGGTAACTGTTTCCAAGGTAGTATTAATATTTAGATTGTATTACTGATCTTTTTTTTAAAAAGCATGCAGCCATAATAGGGACTCTTTAACATTTTTACCAGTGGTATTGCATTTGAAATTTCTTTTAAAAAATATTTACTGTTATCACACTATGTTGCAACGTTTCAGCAGTCTTTCAGTTACTTAAACTTGTATAACTGAACATATGTCTCATTATTAGATTTAATACATATGGGATCTGGGTAGATATCAGAGGGTATATTAACATATTAACATTGGGGGATTTTTGCAGAAAATAACGTGTATGGTTGGCAATGTGTTATGTAAGTGAATATTGAAACTCTCTGGTCAATAACATTTGGGTAACAAAAGACATCTCTGGTCAATAAGTTGCTAATGAACTCTGCCCACCATATGGTATTTTCACTGCATAACCCAGCTCAGTGGTTAAGCTGCTTTGGTAACAGTCTTTATTTCCCCCTCGTGTATATCCCCTGGTTTCTTGGTCATTACAGAGTTGCCTTTTGTAAACCAGTGCTTGGAGTCACCTGTTATATCACCAAGGCAGTCCTGTGAACCATGGCATGATGCTTTATAGTCACTCAACTTGGCAACTACATGCAGGATCCCAGGCTCTGCAGGCATGATCTCTTAGTAGTAATAGGAGACTTCCACATTTCTAAGTCTTGATCCTACAAGTTGAGTTGGCACACAGCCGTTATGAGAATGTTTTCAGCCTTGTACAGATTTGTAGGAAGAATGGAGTTACAGACTGAATGTGTAATGTAATCACTGCACCTGCATGTATCTTACTGATATTACAGAGCCAGGTGTGAAGTTTTGGTATTTCTACTGTAAACTTGTTGAAACGGAAACCCCCCATGTCATTTCTTGAATGCTTATTCATAAAATTACTTTATTACAAATAATAAGATTCTCTGGCTAATTTTAAGAGTAATTCTATTTTGACTTAAGAAAGGAGTTCTGATCTTTGAAGGACATTAGTTGTTAAACTACAGACTTAAAGGCTCAGCTAAGTGAACAAAATACATTTCATTATATTCCCATTATTTTTGCATACCAGACTTAAGCTTTCATAAAGAAAAGTTTGAATGAGAATTTGAAAACTTGATGCGTTGTGTGCTCAGTTGCTTCAGTCGTGTCCGACTCTCTGCAGCCCCGTGGAGTGTAGCCTGCCAGGCTCCTCTGTCCGTGGAATTCTCCAGGCAGAGCTACTGGCGTGGATTGCCATGCCCTCTACGGGATCTTCCTGACCCGGGGATTGAACCTACATCTGTGTCTCCTGCATTGCAGGCAGATTCTTTACCATTGAGCCACCAGAGAAGCGCACAACTTGATTACTGCTAGATAATTTAGGAAATCTCAATCTGGTTTGTGCTTTAAAATAGAGTAGTTATGTTATGGTCATACCACCCTGAACACGCCTGATTTCAGCTACAATTGAGTAGTTGTTAATTGTTTGTTTTTTTAGTGACCTCTTTGAAAGGAAATTTAAAAAAAATGATATTGATTATTTTTAAGTGTGCACTTCAGTGGCATTATTAAGTACATTCACATTGCTTTGCAGTGACTACTGTCCCTCTCTGTAACTCTTCTATCATCCCAAACTGAAATCTGTACCTATTAAATAATACCTCCCTAATCCTCCCTTCTGCTAACCTCTAGTAACCACGGTCCTACTTTCTGTCTTTAAATTTGACTATCGCTTTCTCTTCTGTATAGTGGAAAACAGCTGATTTTGATGACATTTTTAAAGAGTTTTTAATTCTCTTCTTTCTACCCCAAATGTGAAACTGTCACAGTGGAACAGAAACAAATGAGAATTATTGGCAACTCTAGAGGGTTTTATGTTTCTAGTTACTGAAAGATGACAGTTCTTCTGGAGCAGTAAGGTAGCAAGATCTACATCCTGCATTAATTCCTCTTCTTTTTCTTATCCCACTCTGCTGTTCACCCTGGGAAAACCAAAACTGTAACAGCTTAGTAACTTCTTTACCTGCCTTAAGCTATTTATGTTGCCATGCCATGTGGACTTTACTTGTATTTGGAGGCTGAAGGCAAGTGGAATTTTAAGGTTTCTTGACCTTTTCATATGTCAAAGTGGGTGGATACTTAATCCTATAGTAAAAGTTAAACTTATCATTTAAGCACCTTTTTTTTTTTAATATACCTTTTTTAAGAAGTCATGAAAGTACTTTCTTCTCTAAAAAATAAAGACAAGCAAGAAAAACTTAATCTTTTTTTGTTCAGTAAAACAGAATTAATTGTGTTCTTGGGTTCATACTTCCATGCATGACTGGATTTCAGAAACTAGACTGAGCTATTTTGCTAGTCAAATTTCAAAGGCCTATGTCCTCTTATTACACACGTAAGTCTTGGTAGAAGGGGAACTTCATCTTGTAGGATTTCAGTGGTTCAGTAAGATCCATTAATGTACTGTTTTGTTTTTTTTTCCTCCCGTTGTCTTAACTATTTCTCACTTTAAAAACAGTTGCCAGAAAGAAATCTGTTTATCAGGGATGCTCTTACACATGTTATTTTTATTAAGTTTACTTTTGTATATGTTCTTTGGTGCGCTTGAGGCAAGAGGGCCAGAGGCATATTTTGGGGGAGGTGATGACAGGGTATTACTGTTTGTAGAGTTGAATGAGTTACCTTGATGTTACATAAAATTAGGCTTGTAGACTCTCATGGTTACATTGAATGCTGTTAGGAAATGGGGTCAATCGTAGGAGGTCAGTTTGAGTTTTGATTGCCAGTCTGATATTACTAGATTCTGAACACAACATGAAATTGGGTATATCTTTTGCAATAAATGAGGGATGCTTTTTCTTTGTATTGTGAGAGTTTACTAAATAGTTGTCCTCTGTTTATTAAATATCTTTTAACAGAGGAAATTGAAAATGTTAACACATTTAATGTGGTTAAAAATTACAGAATACAAAATTATAACCTTCATTTTAGATCTTGAAAGAGTAGACTGATTAGAGACAAAATAATTAGATGTAAAAAACATTTACTTCTCTTTTATATGTTCACGTTTTGTGAAAAACTGAAATAATTTTTTTCTAAGAGCTTGAACCCTGAGATCATCCATTCAACCCCTTCCTGACTTTATTTTAGATTGTCTGTCTCTTATTTAATATAAAATCTTTTTGTATCATTTTACTACAGAAGGAATCTAATTATTTAGTAAAAGTAGGCTTTTTTTAATTCCCTTTGAGGATGTAAATTATATTGCTTACTGGCTCTATTTATTATTAGCGCTGATTTTACTTTACCAGTAGTAACAGAATTTTCCTTACACGTGCTTACTAGACTTTGTTAGGTTGCGTTGCATTATTTTGCAGTGAGTCTTAAAATTTACTTAACTTTTTGATGGATTCATGTATGCACTTCATGTATGATGTGTTGGCAGTCAGGTGTAAGTGCATTTATTTTTGCTGTCACACAATCCATCATAGGTGTAGAACTTGTGTTGTTATTATTGTTTAGTCTCTCAGTTGTGTCTGACTCTTTTGTGACCTGTAGACTGTAGCCTGCCAGGCTCCTCTGTCCGTGGAATTTCCCAGGCAAGAATACTGGAGTAGGTTGCCATTTCCTTCTCCAGGGGATCATCCTGACCCCAGGGATTGAACTCAGGTCTCCTGCGTTGTAGGAGATTCTTTACCATCTTAGCTACCAGGGAAGCCTATGCATACATTCAGGTAAATAGTTCAGGAAAATTGACCAAAGTAAGGAGACTAGGACTACCCTTGGTTTGTACAAGCTTCTTCGTTTTAGGCCTTTTGGAGAGGACCCCTGACGGTAAAGCTGACCTGTTCTGACGGTAATGGGCAAGGTTTTCTAGAGAAGTTCTTAACAGAAAGCCTGAACTTCCCTCTAACATTGAAATTTTAGACCTCTTCATCTTACAAGTTAGGTCATTGTAAATCTGAAGTTGGTAGTAGAAAAATATTCTTTTAATGGCCTTGCGCTGTTTTTTTCCTTGGACAGTCTGGCAGAAAGAAATCTGCAGCAGTTATTTTGAGAAGGGACCTCCAGTGTCTAATATAAACCCAAGTTTTCTGTTAACTAGTCCTGAGAGAAAATATTATCTTGTATTTTCATTGTGTTCTGGACTTGTTAACAAGTGGGTGCTCGTAGCATCTATTTGGTGACAAAGGAAATAGAGACTTAAATTAGTGGTTCTTTGAAGATTGTGTAGCTGCAAAATATGAAAGGGCTGGATAGATTTTAGGTTGTTTACTTTTGTTCTGTTTGTTATCGCTAATATAGCCTGTTTTAACTAAGCCTGGACTATGAACCTCAGTGTTCTAATTAGTGTTCTAATTAACAGTTAGATCTTAATTCATTTTAAGATAGTTTAGAGGAACCATGTCAGATTTTGTTCTTGAATAATTCCATTCATATTGAACTCCTGTAATGTTTTCAGTGTTAATTTTTACAATGAGAAAGTTTCTAAAAATGGAGTATAAAAATGTTTTTCATATGTTGTGCATACGGAAAGTCTCAGATGAAATACCCCTTTGTCAGATTTTGGACTGGACTGAAGGAAATTTAGCTCTTTAAAGATTGGTGGTTTTGGGGAATACTTGGTAATGGATTTTTAGTGCCCATTTTGTGTATCAAGATTATCCTTACGCAATTACTTCTCCACTCTTCCCTCAGAGTAGTTTTCAGGTATTAATATTCCATATAGCTAAACATAGTTTGCTTTGATTTCTTTACACTTGTCTCATTTCTTATAAAATTCACTAGGTTGAAGGTTATGGTTTTCTTTTGAACCTGAAGGTGTTGCTGCCCTAATACATTATTCCATCTAGAAGGATAGACCATACCTGTTCACACTAGAGGCTGTTATCTGATGGAATCACATGGCCAGTAATTGTTTCCTATTAGTGACAGTAAATGGCAACCCACTCCAGTATTGTTGCCCGGAGAATCCCAGGGATGGGTGAGCCTGGTGGGCTGCTGTCTGTGGGGTCACACAGAGTCGGACGCGACTGAAGTGACTTAGCAGCAGCAGCAGTGTTTGTTCAGAGGAAAAAGAATTAGAAATCAGACATGGTTGGTTCTCCCAACTGTAGCTGTTGAGTAGGGACAGAATGTGAGCATTTATGATGTTGTTTCTTTGAGAGTAACGCAGCACAGGTGTTTCTTAAGTGTTATAACAATTCTTTACTGTTATTATTTTTTTTTTTTTTTTGCATAACTGAGATTAATTTTGTTCCCAAATACTTGCTTTAGGACATACCTGTTTGTGTATGACTTGTGAAAGCGTTATAAACCAGTCTGTTTATTACTTGGATTGAAAATTTAAGACTGAGTCTTTGTATTCTTGAGTTAGGAAATTGATAGGATTGATATCCACATATGATTATTAAACACTGAATTAGTCTTCACAGCATATTGGTGTACCTTTAAAAACTTCTCTACATTCATTAAAAAGTGGCTTTTAACTTTGGAAACTTTAGGAATTATTTTACAAACATGTACTAGGGTCAGGAATTTTTTATTTTTTAAGGAATTTTAAATATTGAGGAAATGTGACATCATATCTGCTTAACTAAAAGAAACTAGCAAATGCATTAAGCACATCAACAGCAATAACAGTGTTGTCTCATTGTGAAATGGTTTTGAATAAAAATTGATCTCAGTTATTTTAGACTTGTTTTTCTAGATTTCTAAAAATTTTCCTTTAAACTTACTGTTTAGTGATTGTTTCCTCAGTCCTGTGTGTATCTTTGTTTTGTTCTATATGCAGTACATTATAATCTTCAAAGTGTGGCTCTATTCATAATTGTTGTAACCTTAGAAAAGAACAGAGCCTATAAATGGTTCTTTGAATGTAATGGTTACTGCAGGTTCATACTTCTTTCTTTTATTGATGATGGGGAGCAGTTTTCAGTTTGATAAAAATAGAAGCAGTCAAAAAAAATTGGTATCACAGTGCTAGGAAGATGGTAAAAATCATGTTAGTTGTTAACCCAGTCATACTCAGTTGCCTGAACCCAAGAATGTGGGCCTGTTATTAGAGAGTAACTGCTGTCATAGCTTTTGCAGATGTATTAATTTTAGCATTCTGTATTAGATTCTGTTTCATAATCAAGACAATTGGAAATCATTTTAAATAAAACAATATAAATATAATATAAACATATTGGTATGCATTTGAGAACAGGAAATCAAGAGAAGCAAAATTATAATTGGAAAATTTGTTCACTCATTTTTTTGAAGGTGAAACTACCAGTAACTACCAGTTGACTGTTTTGATTTATTGTCATCGTTGCTTTATACCTTTATATATTCCTAATATTTACGGTTAGTACATGCTTGTTCCTTCATGCAGTAAACAAAAAATTAAATTATGGTCCATTGTTCTAGTTCTTAGGACTATATTGTTAATATTTTGTAGATTTCCTTCTGAATGGCTCATTGGGATTGGTATATCAGTTCCTTATTGAGGGAGTGGACAGCAGCCTTAAAGGGGAACGGTTAAAACTGTGCCTCATGTGGGAGGTTCAGAAAGTACCTACAGTAAGCATTTTGATTAACTGGTACATTCAGTGTCTCTTTGTTAATTGAAGACTTGCAGCATGTTTATTTGAATTTACAGAGAATAAAAGTCCCTGTTGAAAAAAGTGGTGAAAATAATTATGGCTCTTCTGTTAACAGGTGTTTGTTTGCTTATGGAAAGGCTGTAAAGTGTATAACACTCCATCAACCAGCCAGAGTTGGTTACAGAGGCACATGCTGACGCACAGCGGAGACAAACCTTTTAAGGTAAGTAAGTGTAAGAGTGTTTTTTCTTCACTTCATGTTGACATGATTCTTAATAGGCATACTTTTGCCCTCCTAAAAATTTTTCAAAGAACCATTTAATATTCCTGTAGATGCATGCGGTTTTATAAAGTAGATGAAGGTAAAGATAATTTAATCTGACTTTTATAATTTGAAGACCAGAAAAAAGTCAGTGTGGAGGTAGGGTCTTTGCACAGCTAGTAGGCAGAGTAGCACCTTGAATGGATGTCTTTAAAGCTGATTGGTTGTGGTCAGTACCTTGTACTCTAATTATGTTTTCTCAGTGTCATAGGTTTCAGCCTTTTTAATTGGCGAACAGTCGTGATTATTACATGAAAAAATTTTGAAATTGTGGAGCATTAAAGGATTTGATTTCTTTCCCTCACTTTGAGATCGTGTTACTAAGCTTAGTCATAAATTACCATGTCAAATAGATGTATTTGGGAAATTCTGAGCAATTTCATGTAAAAACCATTTTTTCATTTTATCCTCATAAAAAGTTAAAATATTTTGCTTTCTAACTATGGAAAGCATATACCATAGAGATGAAAAGTTTGTCTTTAAAGAAGTTTAGTACTTGTTAAATACAATGTCTACCGGTATATATTAATAAACACTGCTGTGCCAGAAACTCACTTTGGGTTTCATTAAGGAGGAGGAGGTAATTCGTGCGCACTTTCTTTTTTAATTACTTAATTTTCTTGGAAAAGACAATCATTAACAATTTTAAGAAATTTATAAAGAAAAAAATTTATATTCAGAAATCTTTCTACCTTTCTTATTTTGTCTCCCCTGAATATATAATTGTTCTTCTTAATTACTGGTGAATTCTTTATGGAACTACAAGTAGATTCATATGTAGTACCATTATCCTTCTGCTTACACAACATCTAATTATATACTCTCTGTATCTTATTTTTTATAAACTTTATATTTTAGAGCAGTTTTAGTTTTACAGAAACATTACAAAGATTAGAGTTCCCTTATATCCTGTACCAAGTTTCTCTCATTATCAAGAATTTTATTGTGTGTATGTGTACCTTGCTTGTGTAACATGCTTTGTAGTAGAGATCTTTTCATATCTGTTCATAAAGAATATTCTCTTTTTAACAGCTTCTTAGTATTCCATTGTGTGGCTATAGCTGTTCATTTAACCAAACTTGTATAGCTGCTTCGGTTGATTTCAGTCCTGTGCTTTTGCAAGTAGTGCAAAAGCTATATAACCATTGATAATTTTAATAAGTATTGCCACACTGCCTCGCTAGGGGTTGTGCCTTTATCATTAATGCTAGAGTGTCTCCTTTCTTCACAGCTTTGTTAAGAAGGTTTTGTCAAACTTTTATATTTTTGCCAATCTAATAGGTGAGAAATTGCATCCTGATGTAGTGATTGTCCCATCAAATGTGTCCCCCCACCTCCCCTTAAGATTTATTTAGAGTTTGCAATGCAGGAGACCTGGGTTTGATCCCTGGATTGGGAAGATCCCCTGGAGGAGGGCGTGGCAACCCACTCTAGTATTCTTGCCTGGAGACTCCCCAAGAACAGAGGAGCCTGGTGGGCTGCAGTCCATGAGGTGACAGAGTCAGACTCAATACAGCGACTAAGCCTAACACAGCACAGCACAAGATTGATTTATCTTTTTTTGACTACTGTGGGTCTTCCTTGCCGCGCAGGGACTTTTTCTAGTTGCGGGGAAGGTGCAGGGGTGGGGCTGCCCATTGTTGCAGTGCTTGAGCTGCTCGTGTGGCTTCTCTTGTGGAGCCCGGGCTCTAGAGCACAGGCTTAGTTGTTCCTCCGCATGTGGGCTCCTCCCAGCCCAGGAATAAAACCTTTGTCCCCTGCATTGGCAGGCAGATTCTTAGCCACTAGACCACCAGGGAAGTTCCCAGCTTGTGGGATCTTAGTTCCCTGACCAAAGGTTGAACCTTGGCCCCCCAAAGTAAAAGCGCTAAGTTCTAACCACTGCACTGCCAGGGAATTAATTCCCTCCCCTGATGTAGTTTTAATTTGGTTTTCCTTTCTTATCAGTGAAGTAGGGCATCTTTTCATATGTTTAACCATTTGGATTTATTTTTATTTATCCTCTAAAAAATAGTCTCATTGAGCTTTCTGTTGGCATGTGTGTCCTGTAACATTAACCTCCTAGTCTTCCCTCTTCTCATACTGCAGGTTCTGGTCCTCATGTGACCTGGGACAGTTTTTTGAACTTCCTGTCTACCTTGTAGCTGGTAATAGTGGTTACCTCATAGAACTGTTGGCTTCCCTGGTGGCTCAGACGGTAAAGCGTCTGCCTACAATGCGGGAGACCTGGGTTCGATCCCTGGGTCGGGAATTTCCCCTGGAGAAGGAAATGGCAACCCACTCCAGTACTTTCACCTGAAAAATCCCATGGACAGAGGAGCCTGGTAGGCTACAGTCCGTGGGGTCGCAAAGAGTCGGACACGACTGAGCGACTTCACTTCATAGAACTGTACGGTATATAGTAAATGTAAGAGCTTATTGTTAAAAGTAAGAGAATCATTTACTTTCCCATTGTGTTCCTTTCCATATATTTTTCTTTAAGGCAGCCATTCTTTTACTGGTTGGTTATGATGATCAAGTTAATTTCACAGTCCGTAGAAATGGATTTTTTTCCCAAAATATCTTTTTAGAAGCTGTGGAGGAGTTTCATTGAAGAGGGGGAAAAGAAACTGTCTTTAAAAGACAAAAAAGGGTATGATTTAGTGAGGCATTGTTCTGTAAATCAGAGGAACCATTTGAATCAAAAAAGCTTTTGTTGATGTTTACATAGCATTGTGCTAGGCATTTGGAAAGCAGGGTGAATGAGAATGGAGACCTCTGCCCTTTAGAGAACTTTTTTTCTTTAGGACTTTACAGATCTAAGTAGGTTTTAGTAATAAAATGTCTTCAGTTCAGTGCAGTCACAACCCCATGGATGCCAGGCTTCCCTGTCCATCACCAACTCCCACAGCTTGCTCAAGCTCATGTCCATTGAGTCGGTGATGCCATCCAACCATCTTATTCACTGTCGTCCCCCTTCTCTTGCCTTCAGTCTTTCCCAACATCAAGAGTCTTTTCCTGTGAGTCAGTTCTTTGCACCAGGTGGCCAAAGTATTGGAGTTTCAGCTTCAGCATCAGTCCTTCCAATGAATATTCAGGACTGATTTCCTTTAGGATTGACTGGTCAGATCTCCTTGCAGTCCAAGGGACTCTCAAGAGTCTTCTCCAACACCACATTTCAAAAACATCAATTCTTTGGCACTCAGCTTTCTTTGTAGCCCAACTCTCACATCCGTACATGACTACTGGAAAAACCATAGCTTTGAGTAGGCAGACCTTTGTTGGCAAACTAATGTCTTTGCTTTTTTAATATGCTGTCTAGGTTTGTCATAGCTCTTCTTCCAAGGAACAAGTGTCTTTTAATTTCGAGGCTGCTGTCACCATATGCAGAGATTTTGGAGCCCAAGAAAATAAAGAAACAAAGTCATTGATCTGTTGTCATTCAGTTGCTAAGTCATCTCTGATTCTTTGCAACCCCATGGACTGCAGCATGCCAGGCTCCTGTCTCCTCCACTATCTAATAAAATGTTAAGTGCCAATGTCTGTTAAAAAGGTCCTCTGGAAACATGGATTAGTGACCAATTAATGGGACTGGGAAAGAGTAGTAGATGTTGAGTGGGAGTTGACTTACAGAAAGGGGATCATGTGTGATGATTCTTGAGACAACTCCCTTTGGAAATTTTTTTTTTTTAGTTGTAACATATCACAGTGTACATTAAAGTGTTTCAGTTCAGTTCAGTCACTCAGTTGTGTCTGACTCTTTGCGACCCCATGAATCGCAGCACGCCAGGCCTCCCTGTCCATCACCACCTCCCGGAGTTCACTCAGACTCCTGTCCATCGAGTCGGTGATGCCATCCAGCCATCTCATCCTCTGTCATCCCCTTCTCCTCCTGCCCCCAATCCCTCCCAGCATCAGAGTGTTTTCCAGTGAGTCAACTCTTCTCATGAGGTGGCCAAAGTACTGGAGTTGCAGCTTTAGCATCATTCCTTCCAAAGAAATCCCCGGGTTGATCTCCTTCAGAATGGACTGGTTGGATCTCTTTGCAGTCCAAGGGACTCTCAAGAGTCCTCTCCAACACCACAGTTAAAAAGCATCACTTCTTCAGCACTCAGTCTTCTTCACAGTCCAACTCTCACATCCATACATGACCACAGGAAAAACCATAGCCTTGACTAGACGGACCTTAGTTGGCAAAGTAATGTCTCTACTTTTGAATATGGTATCTAGGTTGGTCATAACTTCTTCCAAGGAGTAAGCGTCTTTTAATTTCATGGCTGCAGTCACCATCTGCAGTGATTTTGGAGCCCCACAAAATAAAGTCTGACACTTTTTCCACTGTTTCCCCATCTAAAGTATATATACTTAAGTATTTCACATGTTTGTATGTACCTGTGTAACCACCATTCCGATGAGGAATATTTTCACTCCTTCCCCTAGACCAGATTATGATTTCTATCATCTTGACTTAGTTGTATGAGCTTTTGTGTCTGGCTGTTTTCACTCAACAAAATAGCAGTGAGATTTGTCCTGTTGTAGGTTGTTATTTTCTTTAGTCATTAAGTGGTGTCTGACTCCTTTGTGACCCCATAGACTGTAGCCTGCCAGCCCCTCTGTCCATGGGATTCTCCAGGCAAGAGTAGTGCAGTGGGTTGCCATTTCCCTCTCCAGGGAATCTTCCTGACCTGGGGATTGAGCCCATATCTTCTGCATTGCAGGCAGATTCTTTACTGCTGAACCACCGGGAAAGTTCCCTGTGTACCAGTCATTTAAAAAAATAGTTGCTGTGTAGTATTCCAGTGTACAGTAAACCATAGTTTATTCTTTTTCCTGCTGATGGGCAAGTTGGTTGTTTCTAGTCTTTGGCTGTTACTAATCAAGCTGTCTTAAACATACTCTTCCACATGTCTTCTGATGGTAGACATGTACTCATTTCTCTTGGTTGTATAGTTAGGAGTGGAATTACTGAGTCACAGGCAAGTGTATATTTAGTTCTAGAAACTACAGACTCTTTTCCAAATTGGTCATACATTTTATGTTCCCACCAGCAGTGAATGAGAGTTTTAGTGGATCTTGATATTTGGCATCTTATTAATTTTAGCCGCTCTAGTGTCCATTTAGTGGTATCCCATTGTGACTTTAATTTTTACTTCCCTGCTGAGTAATGGTTGAACACATTTTCAAAGGCTTTGGCTATCTGAATTTCCTCTTTGGGGTGAAGTGCCTATTCAAGCCCTTTTTTATTTTATGGAATGATTTGTTTTTATTATTATAAAAAATTTTATATATATTTTGGATATAAGTACTTTGACAGATACATGTATTTGAATGCCTGTCTGTCTTTGGTTATCCTTTTTAACTTTTCCTAACAGGATTTTTTGAAGAATAGTTTCTAGCTTTAGTGAAGTCTAATCTATCAATTTTTTTATGGTTAGTGTTTCTTGTATTGTGTTTAAGAAATCTTTGCCAGTCCTGGGTATATGACGATGAGGAGGATCTTACAGAGAAGAGTTTTGTCTTATAGTGATAGAGGAGATTATTTCAAGAGATGTGTCTGTATATATATCAGTTAAGTTCAGTTGTCAGGTGGCCAAAGTATTGGAGTTTCAGCTTCAGCATCAGTCCTTCCAATGAATATTCAGGACTGATTTCCTTTAGGATTGACTGGTCAGATCTCCTTGCAGTCCAAGGGACTCTCAAGAGTCTTCTCCAACACCACATTTCAAAAACATCAATTCTTTGGCACTCAGCTTTCTTTGTAGCCCAACTCTCACATCCGTACATGACTACTGGAAAAACCATAGCTTTGAGTAGGCAGACCTTTGTTGGCAAACTAATGTCTTTGCTTTTTTAATATGCTGTCTAGGTTTGTCATAGCTCTTCTTCCAAGGAACAAGTGTCTTTTAATTTCGAGGCTGCTGTCACCATATGCAGAGATTTTGGAGCCCAAGAAAATAAAGAAACAAAGTCATTGATCTGTTGTCATTCAGTTGCTAAGTCATCTCTGATTCTTTGCAACCCCATGGACTGCAGCATGCCAGGCTCCTGTCTCCTCCACTATCTAATAAAATGTTAAGTGCCAATGTCTGTTAAAAAGGTCCTCTGGAAACATGGATTAGTGACCAATTAATGGGACTGGGAAAGAGTAGTAGATGTTGAGTGGGAGTTGACTTACAGAAAGGGGATCATGTGTGATGATTCTTGAGACAACTCCCTTTGGAAATTTTTTTTTTTTAGTTGTAACATATCACAGTGTACATTAAAGTGTTTCAGTTCAGTTCAGTCACTCAGTTGTGTCTGACTCTTTGCGACCCCATGAATCGCAGCACGCCAGGCCTCCCTGTCCATCACCACCTCCCGGAGTTCACTCAGACTCCTGTCCATCGAGTCGGTGATGCCATCCAGCCATCTCATCCTCTGTCATCCCCTTCTCCTCCTGCCCCCAATCCCTCCCAGCATCAGAGTGTTTTCCAGTGAGTCAACTCTTCTCATGAGGTGGCCAAAGTACTGGAGTTGCAGCTTTAGCATCATTCCTTCCAAAGAAATCCCCGGGTTGATCTCCTTCAGAATGGACTGGTTGGATCTCTTTGCAGTCCAAGGGACTCTCAAGAGTCCTCTCCAACACCACAGTTAAAAAGCATCACTTCTTCAGCACTCAGTCTTCTTCACAGTCCAACTCTCACATCCATACATGACCACAGGAAAAACCATAGCCTTGACTAGACGGACCTTAGTTGGCAAAGTAATGTCTCTACTTTTGAATATGGTATCTAGGTTGGTCATAACTTCTTCCAAGGAGTAAGCGTCTTTTAATTTCATGGCTGCAGTCACCATCTGCAGTGATTTTGGAGCCCCACAAAATAAAGTCTGACACTTTTTCCACTGTTTCCCCATCTAAAGTATATATACTTAAGTATTTCACATGTTTGTATGTACCTGTGTAACCACCATTCCGATGAGGAATATTTTCACTCCTTCCCCTAGACCAGATTATGATTTCTATCATCTTGACTTAGTTGTATGAGCTTTTGTGTCTGGCTGTTTTCACTCAACAAAATAGCAGTGAGATTTGTCCTGTTGTAGGTTGTTATTTTCTTTAGTCATTAAGTGGTGTCTGACTCCTTTGTGACCCCATAGACTGTAGCCTGCCAGCCCCTCTGTCCATGGGATTCTCCAGGCAAGAGTAGTGCAGTGGGTTGCCATTTCCCTCTCCAGGGAATCTTCCTGACCTGGGGATTGAGCCCATATCTTCTGCATTGCAGGCAGATTCTTTACTGCTGAACCACCGGGAAAGTTCCCTGTGTACCAGTCATTTAAAAAAATAGTTGCTGTGTAGTATTCCAGTGTACAGTAAACCATAGTTTATTCTTTTTCCTGCTGATGGGCAAGTTGGTTGTTTCTAGTCTTTGGCTGTTACTAATCAAGCTGTCTTAAACATACTCTTCCACATGTCTTCTGATGGTAGACATGTACTCATTTCTCTTGGTTGTATAGTTAGGAGTGGAATTACTGAGTCACAGGCAAGTGTATATTTAGTTCTAGAAACTACAGACTCTTTTCCAAATTGGTCATACATTTTATGTTCCCACCAGCAGTGAATGAGAGTTTTAGTGGATCTTGATATTTGGCATCTTATTAATTTTAGCCGCTCTAGTGTCCATTTAGTGGTATCCCATTGTGACTTTAATTTTTACTTCCCTGCTGAGTAATGGTTGAACACATTTTCAAAGGCTTTGGCTATCTGAATTTCCTCTTTGGGGTGAAGTGCCTATTCAAGCCCTTTTTTATTTTATGGAATGATTTGTTTTTATTATTATAAAAAATTTTATATATATTTTGGATATAAGTACTTTGACAGATACATGTATTTGAATGCCTGTCTGTCTTTGGTTATCCTTTTTAACTTTTCCTAACAGGATTTTTTGAAGAATAGTTTCTAGCTTTAGTGAAGTCTAATCTATCAATTTTTTTATGGTTAGTGTTTCTTGTATTGTGTTTAAGAAATCTTTGCCAGTCCTGGGTATATGACGATGAGGAGGATCTTACAGAGAAGAGTTTTGTCTTATAGTGATAGAGGAGATTATTTCAAGAGATGTGTCTGTATATATATCAGTTAAGTTCAGTTGCTCAGTCCTGTCTGACTCCTTGCAGTCCAAGGGACTCTCAAGTGTCTTCTCCAACCACAGTTCAAAAGCATTAGTTCTTTGGCACTAGCTTTCGTCACAGTCCAACTCTCACATCCATACATGATTACTGGAAAAACCATCCCTTTCACTAGATGGACCTTTGTTGGCACAATATTGTCTCTGCTTTTTAGTATGCTGTCTAGGTTTATAATTTGCTTATCTTAATACTTAACAAGTATATAATTAAGTAGTTCTTAGTGTATTCATAGGTTTCTGCAACTATCACTACTACTTACAGAAATACATGATTTTGAGAAAAAGATAAGCATAAAAGAGTAAGTGAACTATTTAAGGAATAACATGCAGTTTCATATATTCAGTGATGCTTTGTGGTGACAATTTGAAATCGTTAAAAAAATTCTGACTAGTAAGCTTGGACTGTCTAGAAACTAAGTATAAAAGCAATTGCTTGCAAAATGTCTTTCCATACTTTTATTATCTTACTATGTTTTAGTCTGGAATCCAGTTACTACAAGGAGTTAACATTATTTATTTAGTCTTTTATATTTACCATATGTTTCAAGCATTTGCCAAGGAGTTCAGTTTTATTCCTATCTTAAGCAGCCTTGATGGTGGCTGCTCTGGTTTGGTGGTTTGTGTGTGGGATAATTGATAGATTCATCTTGATGAGGGATTTTTAGAAATGGACACTTTACTGAAAACATTTAAAGTTATTTTTTTTTTGTAAATTAATTTAATTGGAGGCTGATTACAATATTGTAGTGGTTTTTGCCATACATTGACATGAATCGGCCATGGGCATACATGTGTCCCCCATCCTTAATCCCCGTCCCACCTCCCTCCCTATCGTATCCCTCAGGGTCGTCCCAGGGCACCAGCCCTGAGCACCCTGTCTCATGCATCAAACCTGAGTCAAAACTGGTCATCTATTTCACATATGGTAATATACATCTTTCAATGCTGTTCTCTCACATCATCCCACCCTCGCCTTCTCCCACAAAGTCCACAAGTCTGTTCTTTATATCTGTGTCTCTTTTGTTGTCTTGCATATAGGGTCATCATTACCATCTTTCTAAATTCAATATATGTATGTTATTATCCTGTATCAGTGTTTTTCTTTCTGACTTACTTCACTCTGTATAATAGGCTCCAGTTTCATCCACCTCATTAGAACTGATTCAAATGCATTCTTTTTAATAGCTGCATAATATTCCATTGTGTATATGTACTGTAGCTTTCTAATCCATTCATCTCCTGATGGACATTTAGGTTGCTTCCATGTCCTGGCTCTTGTAAACAGTGCTGCGATGAACATTGGGGCACACGTGTCTCTTTCAATTCCGGTTAATTGTTTAGAATGAAGCCTGAAGAGAGAGAAGGGATGGAAGATAGGAAAAGAAAGGGCTAGTATAACGTTGCTGGCTACAACAGACTGTGACCCTACACAGCCAACAAAGCTTTGTCTTAATTCCTAGTTATCTCTTGCTCTTCTCCTGCACTCTGTCAGATGGAAGTAAGTGTGTTACAAAAGTCATGCTTGCTTCAGTTTAAGAAGTTTGATTTTGAAAAGTTTAAATACTCTAAATATAATCTAGCATTTATTATATTTGACTTCTTAGCATATATGTACAAAGTAAAGACATAAATGGAATCAGTTTGCACCTACATGGTTGAATCTTTTTTTTTTTTTTCGGCTGCACTACATGGCTTGGGGGAGTCTTAGTTCCTTCACCAGAGGTTGAGCTCATACATACCCTTGGCAGAGGAACCATGGTGACCTCTAACCACTGGACTGTCCCCAGGGAATTCCCTAGCCTACCTTTTTAGTTTTGTATTGGACATCATTTCAGGTTATTTAATATTTCTGTGTAATAGTTTCCCTGTATTTTATTTAACCATTCCTTAATGGGCATTTTTGGTCCAGTTTTTCGTAATATAACCTATGAGCTCATTTTTATACACTACTTTTGTGAGCTAATATAAATTCCTAGAAGGTCTTTTACTAAGTCAAATAGTATACGTCTAAGCTTGCTTTTGAAAGATACTGTTAAATTCCCTCTGCAGAAAAATGTACCAATTTATATTCTCACCAGCAGTATTAGAATATAGTAGTGCCTGTTTCCCAACAGCCTTCTTGAGGCTTGTTATTTATTCCCTTTTATTTTGCCAGTCTGCCAGTGTGTGGTAATACCTGTCTACTTACATACCATGCTGCTGCTGCTGTCATGCAGGTACATATAATGTAAATACAGTATAAATACTTTTCTGTATATTCACAATGTTTTTCCCCCATGTTAATTATTTTTGTATTTTTAGGATGGAAAACTTTTTGAGCTTACTCATTATTCTTTTTTATAGAGTAGGAAAAATATTTCCCTCCTGTGATAGGAGTTAAATATTTTCCCCATTTTCTAAAATGCAAATTTTTTAAACTTATAATTTTGAAAAATTTCAGCTTGCAAAAAAGATGGGAAAACTCCCATATATTTCTCTCTCTCACAGGTATGTGTAAAGAACTCCCATATACCCTTCAGCCAGATTAACCGGTACCATTTCGCCACATTTGCTTTCTCTCTGTCCGTCTCTCCATCTGTCTTCATCCCTCCCATCTCTCTCTCTCCTTTCCTCCCTTGTTTCTTGCACGCACACACATTTCACACACTACACTGTTTTTGAGGAGCCATTTAAGAGGAGCAGTAGCCCTAAATTCTTCAAGGTGTGTATTTCCTAGGAACACTCATAACCTTAGTACAGTTACCAAGATCCAGAAGTTTAACATTGATGCTATTAGCTATTCAGATTTCACCAACTGTCCCAATAATGTCCTTCATAGCCATTTTTTTCTCTTTGTTTAGAATTCAGTTGAGCATCATGCATTACATTTAGTTTTCACGACTCTTTGAAACTTACTTTCCTCAGCCTTTCTTTATGTTTTATGGCAGTAATATTTTTGAGGAGTATAAATGTTTTATTTTGAAGTATATTCCCTATTTGGGAGTTACTTGATGTGATCAGATTCAGTTTATGTCTTTTTGGAGAAAATAAAAATTCTCACTGCAATCACTTCAGGGAATACTTGATGAGAGTTTGTTCCATCATAGATGAGGTTACCTAGCATCACTTGGTTAAGGAGCAATTTCCAGGTTCTCTACCACAAACTTTTCATTTGTACCTTTACAACTGATAACCAGTTTTTGGAAGGACACTTTGAATCTATATAAATAATATTGTTCCCCATTAGAACTAGTTTTAGTATCCATTGATGTTTCTTGCCTGGATCATTTATTACTATGAGAGTTGTTACAAAATGAGTATTTTTCTAACTTTATTGCTATCTGAATTTATTAGTTGATACTCTGTTTTCCGAGCTTTGTACCCATTGTTCTATCATGTAGCTACAGAATGGACTCATGTATTGTTATTCTTAAGCTTGTAATACATGGCTGTCATTTTGATATTTATCTAATACAAATTTTTACATATTGAATTTTATCAGTGTTTGCTCATGTGGCTTCTGGGGCAACTGTCTCAAGATTAAAGATTCAGATGATAAAAGTCTGTTGGAGTTTTTTTGGTAATGGCAAAGGTTAGAAACAGAAAGTCCAGAAAGACCTAATTGAGTTGATATGGGAAATCAATGAAAGTCACTGATGTGTTGTTTCAGTTTAAACTGAATTTTATATTTCCTGTACTTACTTGTTTTGTACTTGATGATAAAAAAGTTAATGTCATATGAAAATAATCTTGTTAGCTCATTATCAGATTTTAATTTTATAAAATCATACTCCTGAAATACAGATATAGTTTTTTCTTTTAATAATGTTTGTCTTGTATAATGCAAATGCAAAGATTATTCCTTAATAAGCAAGCCCCTCCCCGCATCCCCTGGCCACTTTCACGTTGTCTTGTATATATACCCCTGCTTTGTATGTGCCTTTAGAGTTTGTGTGAGGGGAGTTGCTGCTGCCATTTTGTTAAATGTAGTGAAACCTTTTATTATTAAAGTTTGAAAAACATTACATGTGTTAATAGGACTAGGATTTTGAAATTCTTTCTGCTATTCTCTGGTCTTTATTTTTAATGGTGATTTTCATTCTCCTTGGTCATTTGGTATTAAGTTTTATCATGGCTAATTGACCTCAGCTCACTGTGCTTAGTAATATTTTACTTAACTGAAGAAAATAAAAATTAGTCATACACAGCATGTTTGGTGATCGTTTTGATTTCCATTTTGCCAGTATGACAGTTACTTGTCTGGACAAATTTGTATAGTGTGGTAGAAATTACATAGTTGTACTTTTTAGATAGTCTCCATAGTTTTCTTTTTCTTTCTATACATTTCTACTCTAGTATTTCTGTTTACTTTGAACACAGTACTTGTAGTCACTTAGTTGTCATGGGCTAATGTATTTATTGGGCTTCCCTGGTGGCTCAGAAATTAAAGCTTCTGCCAATGTATTTATTATAGTATTTATTATTATAACTTTTACTCAGCAGCTAGTCTCCCACAGCACAATATGTTCTTTCATAATAGTGACATATCTGAATAACTTCTCATTGTGATAGAGTATTGCTTGAAAAACTTAAAGACTTTCTTTCAGATCTGATATACAAAATAGCCAGTCCTTTTAAGTGTTTCGGAGTCAAGAACGTAGCCTAAATTGTGATAAAGAAAAAAGAAATTACATCAGATCAGAATTAAACTATTATATCCTTGTTAACTGTGCGTGTCTTACAGTTGTGCATACAAGCAAATTGTGGTAATTGTTACAAGACACAGTGATTCCAGTATTATTACGTCATTCACTGTGATGGGTGATGAAAAAGTTCCTTCTTCAGTTCCTTTGTAATGTGTTTGATAATGGTAGTTGATAGTGATAATTAAAATTTTTTTTTGCTTTTTCTCTCCAGTTTTATTGAGATATAATTGACAAATGAAATTCTAAGATATTTAAAGTGCACATTGTGATGATTGGATATGCATTACAGTTCTGAAAGGATTCCATCCATTTAGTTAATTAACACATCCATCACCTCACAGATATTTTATATATATATATTACATTATATATGTATGTATATTTTTGGGGGGGTGAGAATATTTTACTTTTCAACATTCTCTGTAATAATACAAAACTTTAGGCACCCTGTTCTGTCTTTAATTCTCCTTTGCCTTTTTGTGTCTCTGTGTTTGAAGCACTCATTTTACCTAGCCTTGGCAGCCAGGTTTTAGGAGGTTTCCACTGACCAAAGATGGTACAATTGGAGTATAAATAAGGAAAATAAGTGTAATGAAGATGATGATACTGAAAAACAAAACATGATTCCTTAACACACATACACACCCACCCACCCATGAAATTAATTGGTCACTGGTGGGGAATGGTAGGGATCTGGTTATTTGGAAATCTAAGAAGAATCTTGTGGTCATTCTTTCTTGACTATATGAGCTGTGCCACTGGGTATTCAAATTGTGGTGCCTGAGTTGCGCCCATGACCAATTAGAATCTTCTTGATGTGCTGCTAGTTGCTCCTTTATTTTAACAAATCTTTCTGGTGGTTTGGATGTGCACCGGTGCTTAAGAATTCTTCATGTGGCTGCCATGGATCTTTGTGCTGCATGTGGGCTTTCTCTAGTTGGGGCGAGCTGGGGCCACTCCAGTTGCATTACATGGGTTTCTCATTATGGTGACTTCTCTTGCTGCAGAGCACAGGCTCTGGGCGAGCAGGCTCAGTAGTTGTGGTTCACAGGCTTAGTTGCTTCACACTATATGGAATGTTCTTGGACCAGGGATTGAACCATGTCCCCTCATTGGCAGGCAGATTGTTATCCACTGTACCACCAGGGAGATCCAAGAACTTCTGTTTACAAAGGTTTTCTCTCATGAGGGGACCCTGTAAGAGAAGTACCACTTAGTACAACACTGGGTGAACGTGGTTAGTTACAAAAACTGATAATTAAACATTTCTCTACTAAATGAAGATACCAACTCAAAGCTCTTTGAAAGGAGGGGGAAAAGCACAGGGAAGAAAGATGTATGCTCGGTTTACTCTGTGAATGTTACATATGGGGTCTTGGTTTTTATTAACTTACTCTTTCCTCTCTGGTCCTCCTTGATGCCACACTTGCCTTTTCTTCATCCCTGCTGAAACTCAGTGGATGTTCCTCTGGAATCTGCTTTGCTGTTATGCCTCACTTCTGAATGTTGGAGACTGCTGTCAAAAACTCTCACCTAAGTGTTTTTATCTTATCGAGTTCTTTGGTTTAAATACTCTGTATATTCTGCTTACTCCCAGATGTTTACATCTAGCCCTAATTTTCCCTCTTGGATTCCAGAATAGAATATTCAGTTTGGATGTCTTATGGAGGATTTCGAACTTAATATATACAGAAGCTTGGTTTTCCATTTCAACCATGGTTCTATTTTAGACTCAGTTCAGTTCAGTTCAGTCGCTCAGTCGTGTCCGACTCTTTGCGACCCCATGAATTGCAGCACGCCAGGCCTCCCTGTTCATCACCATCTCTCGGAGTTCACTCAGACTCACATCCATCGAGTCAGTGATGCCATCCAGCCATCTCATCCTCGGTCGTCCCCTTCTCCTCCTGCCCCCAATCCCTCCCAGCATCAGAGTCTTTTCCAATGAGTCAACTCTTCGCATGAGGTGGCCAAAGTCTTGTTTTTGTTGACTGTATAGAGCTTCTCCATCTTTGGCTGCATAGAATATAATCAATCTGATTTCGGTGTTGACCATCTGGTGATGTCCACGTGTAGAGTCTTCTCTTGTGTTGTTGGAAGAGGGTGTTTGCTATGACCAGTGCATTTTCTTGGCAAAACTCTATTAGTCTTTGCCCTGCTTCATTCTGCATTCCAAGGCCAAATTTGCCTGTTACTCCAGGTGTTTCTTGACTTCCTACTTTAGCATTCCAGTCCCCTATAATGAAAAGGACATCTTTTTTGGGTGTTAGTTCTAAAAGATCGTGTAGGTCTTCATAAAACCGTTCCACTTCAGCTTCTTCAGCATTACTGGTTGGGGCATAGACTTGGATAATAGTAAGATCTTCCATCCAGTGTCCCTGACTTTAAGAGTCCTTCATTATTCTTGATTCTTCTCTCAGCTTCTCGTATACTGCCTCCACATATATTGGGGCAGTATACTGCCCCCAGTCCTATCAATTTGCTTGCCTCTCGGTGTGCTGTGAATACTATTACTACTTCTCATTCTGCTCTTTTATTATTCATCTCCCAGTTCATCTTCTAAGGTTCACTTTGTTATTGCTATTTGAAATCCTTGGAAACTCCTCCGTCTCTGTAAATGAAAACATCCATATGTCTTAGCATGATGTATAATATCATATCTGATACTTATCTGCTTTTCTCTTCTCATTCATTCCTTTACTGTATCTTCATAGGAATTGTGTTCCAGCCAAATACTGAACTACTTGTACATCTCAAATGAATCTCTTTTTGCCCTCCTTGTGGCTTTGTATAGACTGTGCTTTCTACCAGAGAATATTAAAAACTTTGTTTCAGAAGACTTTTAAAGTTACAGAAAATGTGCAAAGATAGTACAGAGAGTACTCATACACCTTCACCCCATTCTTTCCCCTAGTGTTACCATCTCAGGTACTGTGGTACATTTGTCAAAACTGAGAAACCAACGTTTGTACGTGGAATTTTTGTTTTCTTTTAGATTGCTTGCTAATAAATACTCCTGTGTCATCTGTTTTCTGCTCTGTGTTTCAGTAGCCCCTTGTAGATTTTTATAGCACTCAGGGGAATATGACTATGAATGACAGTCGTGGTGCTGCTTCATTCGAACAAATCTGTTTGAAAAAAGTGTCATTCCATGTTTCAAACTTTATAACAGCTACATGCCCACAATAGCAGCTAACAAATGTTTCAGTGGATTCGGGAGATAGAACATTTGAAACACTTTTCCAACCACCAGTTTTTCCCCTGATTGTTCAAATGGGTTTACTTTTTTTTTTTTTTTAATCAGCACCATGTGTGGTAGCTTATGTTCAGTGGTCATTATTTTATGTGTGGATGAAGCATTGACTATTTGAACAGTAAAGTCACTCAACACCATGAAATACTTGTGTTAAGAGGAGTGAATGCACTAAGACCATTTGAGGCAGCATATTTGTCTCTCACCTTGTTCTCTGTGATAAACACTAAATGAGTGGAATATTGATTAGTGACATTAAAAATTTTTCTGTTAGGGTAAATGAATTTGTGTTTTAGTGAAAGGTGTGTGATTCTATTGTATTCATTTTCATTGAAAGTGCTCTTTTCTGTCATTCTAAATTCTCCTTTACTCTTATGTTTTCTTTTTAGGATTTGTTTTTGATTCTTTGTTTATTTTTTGATTCTTGATTGATGAATAATCAAAACCAAAGATAAAATGATTTTCTATTAGGATTCTCATTATTGATTTTATTTCTTGAGCATTGAATCATAGCTGATTAAATAAACTTGAGGTATTTACTCTCTTAGTTCTAGGTACTGCTGCTGCTGCTGCTAAGTTGCTTCAGTCGTGTCCGACTCTGTGCGACCCCATAGACCCAGGGCTTATTTTTTGCAATTTTGAAGGAACCCAGGACAAAATGAATCTGTTAACTTATTCAAATCCTTGTAATTAAGAATAATCCTGGGTGAATTTGTATGACAAAAATCCCTAGAAATTTAAACCTGGGGAGTTGGATCTGAACAGCTATTGTCATTGCTGCCTTAATTGTAGTCAAGTAGCAATTCTAAAATTTGGAATGTGGAATTTGTCCATAAATTCGTTTGAATAACCAGAACTCAAGCAAGAATCTAAGGGTAAAGCTGTTTTATTTATTGCATTCCTTGAAGTATCTGTCACATGGGGCACAAAATATGTAACTGACACATGTTTCTTTGGGACTTCACTGTTGGTCCAGTTGCTGAGACTCTGAGCTCCTAAGGCAGGGGGCCTGGGTTCGCTTCCTGGTCAGGGAACTAGATAGCCGTATGCAGCAACTAAGACTCACTGCAGCCAAATAAAGTACGTTTTTAGAATAGGTGTTAGGAAATACAGGGGTGATACCTTTTAAAATGGAAAAGCAAGAAAAGTAAGTACTGCACATCTTAGTCTATGGCAGTACTGTACAGTTTAACAGAAATGACGTGTGAACTGAATGTGTTATTTAATATTTAAAAATTTTCAGTGCTGTGTTAAAATACTTGAAACAAGTGAAAACGAAAATAATTTAAATAACATCTTTGAATGAATGAATGAAGTCGCTCAGTCGTGTCTGACTCTGCGACCCCATGAACTGCAGCCTACCAGGGTCCTCTGTCCATGGGATTTTCCAGGCAAGAATACTGGGTTGGGTTGCCATTTCCTTCTCCAGGGTATCTTGCCCACCCAGGGATCAAACTCCGGGTCTCCTGCACCTATTTGATCATTTCAGCATCTTGTCAGTATACATAGTTAATAAGATCTTTTGCATTTTCTGGTACTAAATCTTCCAAATTTGGTGTGCAGTTTATACTTGGAACACTTAAAAAAAAATTTGAACTAGCTGCATGTTAAGGACTCAGTAGCTCTATGTGTCTAATGACTGGCATGTATTGAACAGTGCACAACTAACTGTTCAGGGTGATTCTCCTTCAGCACTCGTAATTCAGGCTCTGAACACTTGCATCTATATTTATTTTATTTTTAACCGTTTTTTAATTGAAATACTGTTATTTGCACTGTTAAGTATAGGTATACAAACGGATTCAGTTAGACATACATACATATATTCTTTTTCAGATTCTTTCCCATTATAGGTTATCACAAGACATTGAATAAACAGTAGGTCTTTGTTGTTAATCTGTTTTATACAAAGTAATGTGTATGTTAACCCCAGTCTCCTACTAATTTACCCCCTCCCTCACTATCTTCATCTGTATTTAGATTTCATAAAATTTGCAGTTGGAGAATAGATTCACACACTCATGTTTTCCAACCATATTTAAAATTTTTTTTCCATATTTAGAAGGAATTATCAGGTTTTAAATTAAAATGATTATTAAGGAAATAACATGTGAAAACCACAGTAAGATTCCACTTCATACTCACTAGGATGCTTTTAATAAAATAAATGAAAAATGACAAGTCTGGGCAAGGATGTGGAGCTGTCCTTATAAACCTTGTATTTATTTGTAGGTTGTAAATGCACTAAATACCACTGAATTATATACTTTAAAATTGTATGTTATATGAAATTCACCTCAAAAAATTAATAAAATTAAATAAAAATAAAAAATCAGTTTCTTCTGGTAGCATTATTTATAGTGGTAAGTAGCAGCATCTGACTAGTGGCTCCTGTAGTCAGTGGTGGTGCTTTCTGGCAGTGTGGTAATCTGCAGAAGATGGAAACTTTAAAAAGCATTATTCTTTTTTTGGTGCTCAAAATACATGTAGTAAGATTTTAGGTTCTAAGAATTCAGCAACCGTCAGATGCCCAGCTTCTTTCTCAAGGTCAGAATCTGTAGCTGAGCCTTCTGTGATGTAGGCAATCCAAGGACCACACTGTTGATAAGAGTTGTAAGAATTAAATGAATTGTGAAGCCCTATATATGGCTAATTGTTTCTTTTCAGGGTTCCATAACTCTGTGTGCCTTAACCCTTGATGACAGTCCTTTGAAGTTGTCACTTTATATATATATATGTCTTGCTGATCACATATAAGCACTTTCAGTGCAAAAAGTATATCTCTTATCCATCCTTACACTTCTAGCATCTAATGTTGATGGTACTGAATATGGAATAGATAAGTATTTGAACTAAAATCTTGAGTCATTCTTCTCTCTCTTAACCTAGTGTGCCCTTTGGAATGGTCAAAGGTTTTTGTTAGCAATACTGAGTACCATTGGAGTGCTTAACATGTCTCATACAGTGAAATGAGTAGAATAATTTTTAATGGTACCATGCAAGGGTTTTGCTGTGAAGTGTTTCAGCCAGCACTGATTTTTATCAGAATCTGTAAGCCAATGTATTTAGAGATAGCTATGATTTGCAGGATGCTTCTGGTAATGTATATATTCATAAGCCTTGAAAATGCGTGGAAAAGATGGGCTAGGATAAATATGATCTGAAAGTGTGAGGATGTTCCTCACAGGAGGGTGAACTCTTTTCACATGGTCAGATTTAAAGAGATTTTGTGAATAAAGTTACGATCTTTACTAATAGAGGGCAGACGGTCTGGAAGATCCCCTGGAGGAGGAAATGGCAACCTACTCCAGTATTCTTGCCTGGAAAATCCCATGGACCGAGAAGCCTGGAGGGCTACAGTCCATGGGGTTGCAAAGACTCAGTTTCTTTTGCGAGCATGCACACACACACACTCTCACTCTCACACTCACTCTCTCTCCCCCTCTCTCTCCCTCTCCCGGGCTGTATTGTGCTTTTAGAAGTTTGAAATGGTAACGGTATCTCAACCAAAAGACTACACACACTAGAGGGCAGTATTGTGGAAACATGTGGAGTCTTTTGTGGTACTAATCTAGAGAAATGTAAGTTGAACCATTTGGGAATAAGGTGTTGGATACATTTAGTGGCATACATGGCAAATTTGCCTGCTTGTTGTTTGGTTGTCAAGTCAGAAACTAAACAACTTGAATAAATCACTCTTGGAAACCCCCCAGCAATCCAGTGTGGATTTTGCTGTTTGAGGATTACTTTTGGAAAATGTTTTAGTAACATTCATTTCTTAGAAGACCTGAAAATATTATTTTTTAAGATCTAACTAGAAATCTTACTAAAATTGTAATTTTAGTGATTTCCAAACACTGCATCCATTGTTGGAATAGCAGTTGCCAGGAGACTTGGGTAGTTAAGTAGACCTTGTTTTCTCAATTTCGCAAGTACAGAAGACTCTGGTGGTGGTGAGATTTAGTTGCTAAGTTGTGTTTGACTCTTTTGCGGCCATGGACTGTAGCCCACCGGGTTTCTCTGTCCATGGATCATAGCTCCTTTCTGGAATTACTTCAGTAGTGTTACAGATTTGCTTCTGAAAATACAAAATATCCACTCGTTTCTATTTTGCTTGCATCATATACTGCATCCCTGACATTATTATTATTTTTTTATTTAGTGTGTCGTCGGTGGCTGCAATGCCAGCTTTGCTTCTCAAGGAGGGCTAGCTCGCCATGTACCCACACACTTCAGTCAGCAGAACTCCTCAAAAGTCTCTAGCCAGCCAAAGGCCAAAGAAGAATCTCCTTCTAAAGCTGGAATGAACAAAAGGAGGAAATTAAAGAACAAAAGACGACGCTCATTGCGTAAGTATTCAGTACACACTGAAAGGCAGTGTGTGTCAGATGGTTTAGTTTTTAATCTTAGACTCTCATGCAAATTCAGTTTCCACCATTCTTCAACTCTGCTCATCTGTTATTGTTAATATAGTTTGAACAGATAGGATCTTGGTCTGTCCCTGTGAGAATTCAGAGGTATGTTTTACCTTCAGTAGCTAAGGGAGCAGAAGTATATGTGGACTTAGAGTACAAACTGTATAGAATTAGATTTTGAGGGCTATTATAATTCTGAATTAAGACAATTTAAATTATGACAATGTTGCTGTTTGTAAAAATATTTTAGAAAATTTGAACATGTTAAAGATTTAAAAATCAGGTAAAAATAAAGTAACCTGTCCCAAAGTGGTGTGTGTGAATAGGGAAACTCAGTGTAGCCTGTGTCTCAGTGCTTAACACTCTGTTGTGATGCATGTGTATAGTGTTTATGTGCTTAATTACAAGATTATTAGATGTAGCCTCCATATTTAGGACCAGACATAATTAGATGATTGTATACTTTTGAACCACAGGAAAACAGTCTTTATTTTTGTGGTCTTCAAAAAGTTTTTGATTATATAATTTACTAAGAAAAATGGTTGGGTGTTCAGTCTTAAGTTGGTATACTTACAGTGTATTGAGATAACATTGCTAGTGTACATCGACAAGGAATACTGAAAAACATAGAAATGGGGAAAAGAAAGAAGTTGTATTATTTTCTTACTCATGCTAGTGGATCATGACACACACTGCTTTGGTGACTTGTTCTAGTTTAGTATTCTTGATCCTTTAGTAGTAGACGTAAAATAGTTAAGGTCTGATGCATAGAATCTGAAATTTGAGGGCTCTTCTTATTATTCCAAATTTAATTCAAGTGATGACCTCTGTGTTTGTTTAATCTTGAGTGAGGAGTGATAGATTTGAGTGATTTAGAAGGGTGAGTCATTGTTAATAAGCTTATTCTTCTCAAGAGAAAGCATATTTGGAGAGTATGGAGAAGGTACACATTTTTTCACCCAGTAGCAGCAGATGAAGTAGGAAGGGGATTTGTTTCTTAGCATTAGGTAAAATCATGACTTTTTTCCTCTCATAAATAAATGTGAGTTTTTAAAAACTGATTTCCCATTGCCATTGCATTGTTAATCTTGTGGGTTCTGTTAGTTTATTACTAGCTGGTGTTCTGTTCATTTCCTTTTGAGCAAAAATCCAATGAGAAAAGAGCTATTCAGATTGCTTTATTGAGTATACCAACTGGTAGATGTGTGTAGGTGTACTGAGAACTCCATGAGTAGTAGAGACAATTTCAGTCTACCCATGTGTTAAGTCAGAATAGTGTGGTAAATTAGCATATATGTAATTTAGAATATGCTGTATCAAGAAATTAGGCTGTTCTTTTATTGTCAGTAAAATTTAATTTTTAATTACAGATGATATTGAGATATTTTATATGTATTAGAAAGCTCCACAATTGTAAAATAATAAATGCACTTTCCTTACTTTGAACAGTGTTATTAGGAATAGAAACAATACAATTTATAGTTATTAATGGGATGAAAATAGAAATTTAAAAAATGATCTTATCAAATCTTTATAACTTTGTTGTGATCATACTAAAAGACTGCTTACTCTAAGTTTGTCCATTTATTTTTTAAAAATGATATAAGCGTATCAGTATAATTGCATTATGGCCTAAGGCATTTTTCTTGTGCATTTATTTTACTCATCATCTATAGCTGTTGCATTTCCTTTTCTCAACTTAGGAAACAGACTAAGAAAGATCAGGCAGTTTGTGCAAAGTCACTTAGGTGATAACTAATATGATTGAGTGTTTGAAAGAATTTTGGAGTACTCATTGGCATTTAAATGTATTTATAATTATCTTAGATTATCATTAGAAGAGTTACTAGTAATCAGGAAAATGTCAAAAATTCCAAAATTTTTAAATTTTAATATTACTACTTTGTCAAATCTGAAGGAAATTTTTATTACATATTAATGTAAACTGTTCATGAAATGTATTTGATATGTTTGGCCAAGGTGAGTGAGATCTTGTTGTAGTGCACAGAGGAAAACGTTTGTCATATTGTTGGAAATGCAAGGCTGGTGCTCAGGAGGGATCCTGGAGTAAAATACAAAATTATATGAAAAAGAGACTGAACTGAACTTAAAGTGTACAATCATGAGGTTGAAGGTTAAAATCTCACACACCAAGGAGCAGAATTAAACCACACTTGCTTCTTAGAGTTCTGCTTCTTACACCCTTAACTTTGTCGGCTTGGTTCTATGTTTTGAAAGCAAAGAAAATCTTGACATTTAAACACTAGATAGATAGTTTGTTAATTATTTCAGTGTTTTCTACTTGGTGCATGTTTTTGTGAAAAATGGATCACTAATTATGACTGTTCTGAGACAGTTACATTTTTCTAAATATTCTTTACTGCTTTTGTATTGACTTGTAGCACGACCGCATGATTTCTTCGATGCACAAACACTGGATGCGATAAGACATCGAGCCATATGCTTTAATCTCTCAGCTCATATAGAAAGTTTAGGAAAGGGACACAGTGTTGTTTTTCATAGTACTGTAAGTATCTGATTTTTTTTTTTTTTTTCCAAATATTTCCCATAGTTCTATGTTTAAAAGATCACATGAAATTTTTTAGCCTTTAATTTGAGCTATGTAGGAAATGGGGATGTCATTTGGGTTACTAAGCATTTGAAGATCCGTCTCTGACTTTAAGTAAACTAGGTGTATTTTCTGACCTCTGGTTTCCTTATATGTAAAGTTAGAACATTAGACTTCTTTAACGTACATCCCTGTCCTGTCTATGTTTCTGCATACTGTCTCCCCTAAAATGCACATCTAAAGCTTGTGTTAAACAGAAAATAAGATAATGGTTATCAAATGAAAGCTTTTTATCTTTTTTTCCCCCCTGTGGATGTATCTGAAGTGTGTAGAATTGTGTGTATATTTGTTGGATAACTGTTGGAAAAAGCAAAATATCAAATAAAAAATAACTAGTTTGTTTTTGGTTAACTAGAAGTTAATAGAGAGTTGTTTTCTTCTCATGTACCTTGCCATTTTATTATCCAGTCATCTTTATATTGCTGTAGTTTGATGTAGGTGAGTTAGTAGAGATAAACCTTAAACCAGACTCAGTGATTTGAATCCCTGGAAGGAGAGTTTCTTTAATTTTGGCAGTTGAAATAGAATTTAGGTTTTATATATTCTAATCAAAATGCATGTGAATTTAAATATAAAAGATCAGTATGGATATTTCTACTGGTTTGAATCATTTATTTTTCCCAGCTCCTCTATTAATGAGGTTTTCTTATACTTTCACTTTTTCTTCTATGACTACTTCCAGTTCATAGTCCCTGATGTTGATTCCCAAAGTTAAAGACAAGAAGGCAGAAGATTAGACACAAGGAAAGGGAATCTTTTCTGAGCTTGGAGTACATAATAGGTTTGAGTTGGGTTTAAGGAAAGGTTTGCCATACGTTTACGTGCTTTTAAAGAATGTTGGAAATACATTTATTAAATAAGAAAGGGTCAGAAGGAAAATTAGAGGCTTTGAAGGCAAAGTTAAAATGTCTGTGCTGGGAATTTTGTTGGGATTCAGCAAGATTAGGAACTTGCTCATCAGTGATGATTAAAGTCCTCCTTTGGAATTTGATAACATTGGTTTATGATTTGGTAGGTCTATAATTCTTATTTTTTTTTAAGTTGAAATTAACATTTATTATCCAAGTTTACATTTATGTATTAACACATAGGGGATAGAAAATATTAATCATTTTACAACTTGAAATAAACTGAGGATTGGGACTTTGCTGACTGTCCTCTGGGTTAAGACTTGGCCTTCCAGTGCAGGGGGGTGTGGGTTTGACCCCTGGTTGGGAAGCTAAGATCCCACATGCCTTAGGGCCAGAGAGCCAAAAAACATAAAATAGAAACAATATTGTAATCAATTCAATAAAGACTTTAAAAAGGTTCACATCAAAAAAAAAAAAAAAACCTGAGGATTGACTGATCATAAAAAATATTTCATGATGATTTGATAAAGTAGACTTTTAAGGGTTTTGCTGAAGAAAAAGCATGTGAGATAGAAAACAAGCTACTTAAATTTTTTTTTTTTATCCATGTGATCTTTTTCTTATACTTGAAATACAGTTGATTTACAATATTGTGTTAGTTTCAGGTATATAGCAAGGTGATTCAGTTATATATATGTTATTTTTCTGGTTATATTCCTTTATAGATTATGATAAGATATTGAATATAATTACCTATGAAAGTGTGAGTTGCTCAGTCATGTCCTGACTCTTTGGTGATTCCATGGGCTGTAGCCTGCCAGGCTCCTCTATCCATGGAATTCTCCAACCAAGAATGCTGGAGTGGGGTGCCATTCCCTTTTCCAGGGGATCTTCCTGACCCAGGGATTGAACCCCAGTTTCCTGCATTGCAGGCAGATTATTTACCATACTATATAATAAATTCTAGTTTCTAGTCTATTTTATGTATAGTAGCTTATATCTGTTAATGCCATACTTCTCTACTTTAAAAAGGTTCACATAAAAAAAAAAAAAAAAAACCTGAGGATTGACTGATCATAAAAAATATTTCATGATGATTTGATAAAGTAGACTTTTAAGGGTTTTGCTGAAGAAAAAGCATGTGAGATAGAAAACAAGCTACTTAAATTTTTTTTTTTTATCCATGTGATCTTTTTCTTATACTTGAAATACAGTTGATTTACAATATTGTGTTAGTTTCAGGTATATAGCAAGGTGATTCAGTTATATATATGTTATTTTTCTGGTTATATTCCTTTATAGATTATGATAAGATATTGAATATAATTACCTATGAAAGTGTGAGTTGCTCAGTCATGTCCTGACTCTTTGGTGATTCCATGGGCTGTAGCCTGCCAGGCTCCTCTATCCATGGAATTCTCCAACCAAGAATGCTGGAGTGGGGTGCCATTCCCTTTTCCAGGGGATCTTCCTGACCCAGGGATTGAACCCCAGTTTCCTGCATTGCAGGCAGATTATTTACCATACTATATAATAAATTCTAGTTTCTAGTCTATTTTATGTATAGTAGCTTATATCTGTTAATGCCATACTTCTCATTTGTTCCCCCTTTCCACCTTCTAAGTTTTTTTATTATAATTTTTTTTAAGGTTGGTAAGATGTGGTCCCAGACTCAAAAGGAGTGTGGCGTTAGGGCTAATTTGTTCATTTACTTAAATATTAAGCAGCTACATGTGCCAGGTACTAATGATACAGAAGTGAACAAAATGGATGAAAAACAAGAAACCAGATATGCCTACACTCTGATGTGGGATACATGATAAACAGGGTAAATTAATAAAATTAAAAGCTTGAAAGTGAGGATATGAACCATTCAGTTATTAGGGGGAGGGGCATCATAGCCAGAGGCATATTCCTAAAGTTAGGAATATGCCGAGTATGTTTGAAACCAGTGAGAAGGCTAGTGTAGCTGGAGGAAATGATTGAGGCAGAGAGAGTAGAAGTGTCAGAGAGGTAATGGGGCAAATCTGGTTGGACTGACACCTTGGCTTTTTATTCCATTGTGTAAGCCATTGGAGGAGTGTGACTAGCCATGC
Organism: Cephalophus harveyi; assembly: GCA_006410635.1. Lineage (NCBI taxonomy): Eukaryota > Metazoa > Chordata > Mammalia > Artiodactyla > Bovidae > Cephalophus > Cephalophus harveyi. The sequence goes on along the minus strand of SJYT01074620.1, from coordinate 134,237 downwards.
TCTGATATGATTTTTTAAATAAAAGTTCTATTGAGGTGTAGTAAATATAAACTCACCCATTTTAATTATACAAGGGAATTCCTTATGGTCCTGTGGTTAGGACTTCATGCTTTCACTGCTGGGTCCTGAGTTTAGTTCCTGGTCTGGGAACTAAGATCCTGCAAGCCGTGTGGCCAGGAAAAAAAAAAAAGTATACAATTCTCTGAATTTTGACAGTTTTACTTACCAATGAAACCACCACCACCACAGTTAAAAAATATGTTAGAACATTCCCATTACTCACAACTTCCTGGTGTAGCTTTGTGTGTTCATCTTTGTCTCTGCCCTCTGCCTTAGAGAACTCACCATCTCTTGCCTCTCATGTAGGTTTTAACATGCTCGCTTCAGTTTCTGTATTGAGAACATATTGTAGGTCAGTGTGGGGGAGAGAAGGGGTCAGTCTTTTCACTATCTTGAGAAAAGACCAGAGTGGTTACAGTGAAGATACTAAAAATTGTTAGGCTCTGGATGTTGTTTGAAAGTAGTATTGATGAGAATTACGGATGGATCAGGTATGGTAACAAGAGGATAAGATGACTCCAGTGTTTTTCGCCTTGGCAGCTAGCCAAAAGGATGGAGTTGCCTTTTTAATAGAGTCTGTGAGGTGAGCAGGTTGAGGGAGTTGTAGTTTAGTTGCTAAATCATGTCTGACTCTTTTGCAACCCTATCGACTAGCCCACCAGGCTCCTCTGGCCATGGGATTTTTCAGGCAAGAATACTCAAGTGGTTGTCATTCCTTTCTCCAGGGAATCCTCCTGACCCAGGGATCAAACCTGTGTCTTCTGCTTGGCTGCTGGATTCTTTACCACTGAGCCACGAGGGAAGCCCAGGTTGAAGGAGAGGGGAATATCAAGAGCTGTAATTTCAACACATCCTGTGGAGCATCTAATGCTTCTATCATGTAGGCAGATGGATATGAGTCTGAGCTTAGAGGAGAGATGTGGCTACAGATAAGCATGGAAGTTTCTCATGTGTTAGAGTGTTTAAAGATACCAGACTGGATAAGATCACCTAGGACATATTAAATAGAAAAGAGAAGAAATTGAAGGACTGAGGTTTGGGACCTATCAACATTTAATGATTTAAAAGTGTAATAAATCTGATGAAATAATGGTCTAATATTTAACAGGGACCTCTACCTGTTGGGGAATAGGGGCAACGATGATAGATAAGGTTTTGTTTTAAAACGTGTAGCATCAGTTTTCACATGATTTCATTAGAGCCAATCCTTGAGATGAAATCCTTAAGCTGACTACAAGAGAAGTAAAAATGATTTTAAAAAAATGGAGGAACTAAAAATGTGATATTAGGAGTCTGGAAGAAAACTTAAAATTTACTCTGTTAACATAGTCTATGAAAATGAAGTTTTCCATTTGTAGAAAACATCTGCGAGGGTTTAAGAACAATGACTGATAGCTGTTTGTTATCAGTAAATTTTTTAAAACCTAGGAATAAGAGTTATTTTGCACCCTAAGCGACATTGTGGTAGCAGAGGTGCCTTGACTGAGGAGAAGTAACAAAGGTGTAATATAATCTGAAAAATGCTTTCTCCTGGGGGAATTGGAAGGAAGAAACATCCATAATGGGTGATGGTCTTCCTTGGACACAGCAGAATTCTAGGAAAGGAGCTAGGTGAGGAAGTCCTTGAAAGTTGTATGACTGTGACTGAGAAAGGTTGATGAAGGCGGTTTGTATTAAAACAGAATCATTTCTGTTAGTTGTCAGTGTTCAGTGAAAGTGAAGTTGCTCAGTCGTGTCCGACTCTTTGCGACCCCATGGACTGTAGCCTACCAGGCTTCTCCGTCCATGGGATTTTCCAGGCAAGAATACTGGAGTGGATTACCATTTCCTTCTCCAGGGGATCTTCCCTACCCAGGGATCGAACCCGGGTCTCCCGTATTGGAGGGAGGCACTTTAACCTCTGAGCCACCAGGGAAGCAGTACTAACTGTAAATAGAAGTTTTCTAGTATCAAATGAGCTTTTATAGTTAATATGATAGCCATATTGATAGTGAAACATCTTACATAAGAATATTTATATGGTGTACTATGCTGTTCAGTTTGCCTAATTTGTCTTCCTTAATTGAAACATTTTCTTTGAGCCTTCTCTCCAGAAGAGGTCAGCAGAATCCCACTTACCAATCAGTTGACTTGCTATACTTGGTTGCACTGCATTATTTTTATATCTTATTTCTTTGTCTGTAGAGATAGTTTGTTTTAGTGTCTTCAGATCTGTCTTTGGGCTTTTTAATTAATCCCATTACCGAGTCCAGAATTAGAGTACTTAACTATAGGGTTTTAAATAATGAGGCTAGAAAGTGTTTTGTATTTGTATGAAGTACTGCTTTTACTTCTAATATATTTTGAGGATGACATGTAACATTACTTTGTGAGGCTATTTGAAACTTAAAAACTTGGTAAAAATATTGACATGTAGATTATTAAAACACTAGCGTTCTAATTTCATTAATATGGAAGTTCTCAGAGTTATAAAATGCCATTTTGATAGATTTTTAAGAATCTGGTAATGAAAGACAAGCATTTTTTTTCTTACATAGGTCATTATAGTTCTAGTTGATCCACACTTTAACTTAGATTCCTTAATCAAATCACACCTTAAAATCAAACCAGATTCCTTAAAATCAAACCTAAACACTGATTGATTAATATTTCATTTAAAATAACACAAATCAACCCACAAACAAAAAGCCTCCTCACAAATGACAAATACCTTAATCATAAACAGGAGACTTGTCCCTTCCCTGTGTTATTTTTTCCTTCACTATTCATTTGTTCTTCACATTTCACCACCACCCCTCCCCCCCCAAATCCCCCCCAAATACCCATTTTAGCCAATGTGGATTCTTGGTTGGTAGTCTGGCTCAGCTAAAGACTTGGTAGATAGTAAACAGCATTTTAAGAGAGAATATGGTTTTTGTCTTTGGCTGTATAAAGCTACTTCACTTTTTCTCTTCTTTTTCTTCTGTGAAAATAGATGATCAAGGGTGAAATTGCTGTGAACTAGGGCAGGACAAGATGTGGTGGTGGTAACATCTGGTCCCAGACATGAACACTTCAGTTCCTGATTTGGACCGAAAGCTTTCTCAAAGCATTTTAGAATGATGTTTTATAAATAGTTTTTGTAATTTATTTTATATCATTGCTAGGTAATAGCTAAGAGAAAAGAGGATTCTGGAAAGATAAAACTTTTGCTTCATTGGATGCCTGAAGACATGTAAGTATTTGGAATACCGCATATATAACTAATAGACTGATGTCTTATTCTTAAATCTTTTATTCAAAAATTACTTAAGCTATTGGGTTCAAATGTAGAAGACTTACAGGAATGAAATCACAGAACATTTTGAGCTTGTCAGCATGAAAAAGATAATCTGTAAAGGCTCTTAAGAGTACCTGGCTCAAGGTATAAGCTTTAAAATTAACTTTTAAAATAGTTTTTTAAAATGTAAGTTGTCATAGCAATTTTTAGTCATTTTTAGGATGTGATTATTTTTAGAACTTTTAGTAACCTTCAAGTAGGATAGGGCATAAGCAACCTTAGTTATGCCTTTGAGACAATTATTTTTAACAATTTCTAAACATTTTCCAGGGTACTATTAATGATATGTTATTGAAAAAAGCAATTGGTGAGTTTTCTAGGAGTGTTACATTTTTCTTTGAGTTTTAGTATCCTTTTATTAGAGTGGTTCTGACCCATGTGCTCCTTAATTTGGATATTTCATGTTCAGTATTCCTTTTATTCTTAAACTTTTTTTAGTTGTTGCAAAAGGTAAATGAAGGTATATCATAGAAAAACACCAATAATAGAATAAGTTGAAATGAATGGAATCTCATTAAAAATTAATAAGATGTGTTCCATACTTATTCTTGTTATTATATATTTTTCTACAATATCATTTCCCAAACTCCAGTCCAAAGAGATGTTAATGTACATGATATGAATTAAGAGCTTTAAAAATAGGTTTGGGATGGGGTGAGGGGTGGGGAAGGTTCAAGAGGGAGGGGACACATGTATATGCTGATTCGCGTTGTTGTATGGCAGAAACTGGCACAGCATTGTAAAGCAGTTATTCTCCAACTAAAAATAAATTTAAAAAATAGATCTGGGAGTTTACATTGCACAGTAGCATATTGAAGTAAAGAAATCTATTTAACTTTTTACAAATCCTGTGATTATCAAATGTCAGTGAATATAGGACATACTTTCCACTTCCTTTTACCCCCTCCCTTCCAGGTTTTTAAAAAATGCTACTCTAAAATATTTTGAAATGTCCGTGTAAGATTTATTTAATGAACTTTTTACTGAACGTTTAAAGCTACCCATTTTTCTCCACTGTTTAAAAAACATTAAACTTTGTTTTTATTTACAAGCTATGGAAAATGTTAAGGAGAATAGGCACTGTCTTCCTGAAAGTTTTTGTCAACTTCTAATATCATCTGTGACATTAGAGAGCTTATTTCTGACTTATTATCAACATTGTCTATTGGAGTTCTTACATTTTGCATTTCTTTGATTGTGAGCAACTACATCTTTGGTGAATTAATGGTTTATGTCCTTTGTCTCCCCTATTCTTTTTCCCTTAATAAGAGCTCACTTTTTTCGTACTGATTTGTAAGAGCTCTTTTTATAGTAAGCTTATAACAGTTCCTTAAAAAAAAATTACATTTGGATGTCTGTATTCTTGATATTTCAGAAATTGATCAATCCAAATATCAAAATGCTTTTATTCCGAAATTCATTTTTTTCAAAGTGAAAATTAATCTGGTGGGATTTTTACTTCTTACTTCTTTATACAGAAACTAGATTTCAGCTTTTTATCACATCATGCTCTAATTTCACTTAGCAAGCTAAGAGACAGTGTGTTAATATGTGTTTCCAAGTTGTGGGATGACTTTGCCATCAAAATTCATTTCCAGATTTATGTCTGAAATTTCACCATACCATTTTCTGGCTGGGGTCTTTACATCCCATTACTTAGATTACTGAGTTTCCTTGGTGTCTGATCAGCTTGTTAACCTAAGTGACCCAGTCAGACAAGTCAGGAAAAGCTGGGTAATGTGAAGGTATGTGAAGGATAAATTTAAATGTTATTTTATATACGACTTGTTTTTTAAATTCACAGTCTGCCTGATGTGTGGGTGAATGAAAATGAACGACATCAATTAAAAACTAAAGTAGTTCATTTATCAAAGCTACCCAAAGATACTGCCTTGCTTTTGGACCCAAACATATACAGGTAATTTAATTCTTGCTTTGATGTTTCACTTTGAATTGTGATCGTAAATCTTCTTAAATTTTGGATATAAGGTCAGGACTTATTTTTAAGTACTGAGTTTCAGTATCAAGCATATCTTGCTTTCTGGAGCTTTGTGTACGGAAGTAACATCACAGCGATACATACATTATAGACTCTAGAAGGGCAATATTTTGGTCAAGTTTATATGCCTCGTGAATTAATTCCAGGTTTATCTTGAGTAGCTTAGACTGTGATACAGAGTGTTTTGAAAATAAGTGCCTTTTGTTTAAGTATGTAATTCTTTTTTAATAATATCAAATATGTAGACCTGGACATACATCACATGTTCACTAAATATCATTAATGGTTGAAGTTATTAAACTTAAGCTCTTTCCAGACTTTTCAAAAGAGAGTTCAAATATTACTGTGCTTGTTTTTAAGAGGTAGCTTGGAATGTTCACATTTCTAATTTTTTTGATCTTACCTTTGTTTTTGTGTGTCGTGCATATGGAATATGTTTAGTGGGGAAAGGAGAAGAGACCACCGTTTCTGGCTATTTGTTGAGTCACTCTGCTAGGTACTTTATGTAACACTTCCTCCTCACAGCAGGCCTGTGAAGTAGGTGTTCCTATGTCTGTTTTACAGGTGAGAAATCTGAGGCAAGAGGCACATAGCTTGCTCAAAGTGACACAGCTAGGATGTGACTGAACTCCATTCTGCCTCTGTGCAAATGACATATACTATGGTGATTACAAAAGTGGCTGAAAATGCTTAAAAGGCTCTCTTAATGAGTGAACTTCCTGTATTTTAAAAAGGAATTCTAGTTTAGTATATACTTTATGTAGTAGTAGGTTGGATAAGAATAAGGTGACATAATGATTGATAATCCCAAATGTGAATTTCAGCTGTCCTAAAAGTACTATGTCTTGTGCCAAAATTTGAAACAAAAACTTTGATTTGAAGGTTGTATTCATTCCACGACTCAACTTTTTGGAATGTGAAACATCTTTTGAGAGTGAGATTCTCACATAATGGGCCTTGCTGCAAGGAGACATTGAGATGCTTCCAGACTTTTAAAGCATCTTTTGGTGAAGGTGCTCAGTCTGATGAAAAACGTGTGTTTTTTTGTGGAATGAGCTAGGTTATCAAGAAACTAGCTAGCAGAGAGAACAGTGAAATAACCTTAAATGATTTACCTTTCTTTTTTTAAAGAAAAATAATTGGATATTCCTTATTTACTGGCTCCTAATTTAGGGCTTATTTCTGCTTATTCTTGGAAGGGAGTGATTAAAACTAGCGTCCTAAAACAGTGGTATTTTGGGAGAACCAAGAATGGTCCTAAACATGCCTTAAGCAGTGAGTTGATAAAGAAGCATGAATTTTAAATAAAAGGTTGAGACTAACTTTTGTGTTTCTGCCCTGCATTCTACTTCCCGCTCTCTATGAGAGTCTTCCTTTTTCACAGAATCAGCTTATTTTTGCTGTTCTTACGCTATATAGGAAGCAATTTAGATATTTTGGTGAAAGTGAGAAAAAAATCGTTCAAACTCAGAACTGATGTCCAGAAGTGCATAGGACTTGCATTGCCTGTTCTCAGGGTATAATTCTGCAATTGTTACTAATTTCTGGGGTAATGAAGATAATACATTCTTAAGATGTATTTGATACTTCTGTGGAGTTAATTTTCTTTAGTTGTAAACCATCTTCCACCCATCTTAACATTTAATCTTGAGTCTGTAAACTTTCATGCTTCTACAGTTCTGGAAATTAGAATCAAATCTACCCTAAAGTGGTGCGGATTTATAGAACCCCCTACATTTGCGATGCTGTAGCAGCTTGGCAATGCTTGGACTTTGAGTGGGAAAGCATGTGAATTTAGGAGGGGAAGCAATTATTCTAATTTGTTTTAGGAGAAAAAATTTGCAGCTTATGTACATCTCAAAATGAAAGCATGGCAAACATTCCAAAAATATATTAACTTCAAAAGTAGCAATAAAAAGGACATACTTAATATGAAATTTAAACACTAAACACTAATTTAAATTTCATATAAATTTAAGCATGAGATTCTTTTTTAGAAACACATTAATAGGTTACATGAAAAGGGTTTGTTAAAAAGCTGTATATTATGTAACTAAATTTATGTCCATCGTGTGAATGCTTAGGAAGTAAATTTTCATGGTGATCAGTGATTGTCACATTTCCTTTCTTATACATATTTGTATTTTTGAAGCACTTCATATGTGTTTTCCATTCAGTTGAATAAAAGATTATCCCTTTTTCTCTTTTTCTAGAACAATGCCGCAGAAGAGGTTGAAGAGGTAAAAAATAAATAAATACATAAAAAGCAAACAAGCGGGGACACCTGCAGTCTTAGTCACTGACAATGGGTTTTAGTAAAAGTTGCACATTAGAATCAACCCCCTTCCTTTTTTTCCCTTAAATCCAGTATTTAGAATATTTATGCTTAGTGTAAACATTCTGTGAATGAAGTAGGCTCTTCTGTGGAATATATTAATATATTACTGTATATCCACATTTTCATGGAGTGGTACTGTGGGAGACTGAGCAAACACTCTTCTGGCAACTTAGTGGAACAGCTTCTTAAAGGCTTTGCATGCTTGCTGCTTTAAGCTGCTTTTTTTTTTTTTTAAACCCTTTAGCAATCACAGTAGTTGATATTGGAAAGAAAACCAATTACAACATGTGCCCTTACAAATACCAAAAGCACTGTAAGGATATTTGTCTTGACAGTGTCTATTGATTTGAAGTCTTATTAGGAAATATTTAGACAATGAAAATTATCGAGAGATAATTGACCTTTCAATTATGATAAATAGATGTGATTGGTTGCCATTTGTGTTCTTTTGCAGAACTCTGATAAGAAAAGTGTTCAATTTGTATTTAAGCAAACAGTGAACGACATTTGCAATCAACTAAAAATTCGTCTATCGAATTAGGGCTGAGAATTTCTGTTAAAGAGTGTTGCAGAATGTCTGGTGGCTCCCCTTTCAGGAGTAGGGTTTTCTCATGGAGTACAGTATGTTAATATTTACCTATATAACTAATCTGTTAACGGTTTTTGAAAAACCTCTATTTCAAATTATTTGAATAATCCTCATATTTTCATTTTAACCTATATAATAAGCCTCTATTTTTTTTTTTTTTTTTTGGAGGAAGGCATTTGGTTTGTGAGCTGTTTTTTTCTTAACATAAGAAAAATCGTATTTTTTTTACAAGTATCTTCAAACTGAATCCTTTATGCACCAAAGTTGGTTTTGAAAAGGAAAATAAAATCACTTTCTTGCTTGGTAAGCAAGAAGCCATATGGATTTTTTTTTTTTTAACTTACAAAAATGGAAATATGTGTAACTTGTTAGTATTGTATCAAACAAATGTTGCATAGAGTTAATAGAACATTGCTTGTAAATATTTCAGATTTGTAATATATTTTTATATTATGAAATGTACTGTAGATGTTTTTCTAGAGGCATGAAAAGTTAAATGTATATATTATGGGTAGAAATAATATTGAAGGATATTGTAATTCACTAGTGCTGCCAGAGGAATTGTTAATAAAGCACCTTCTTTAACAATAAATGTCTTTTGCAGACTTAAGGGACTATGTACTACTGTTAATATCTATAAGAGCAAAACACATTGAACATCCTTCCAGAAAGTCTTTGAGGGAGGACCTATTACCCATAATAGAATTATGGCACTCATTTCTGACAGTGACCGTGAAATCAATTATTTCCTTACTGTTGGAAGGACATATTGTAAAGTATGTGGTTATATGCAGTCAAACTGCAGAAACTACTCCTGATTGAGGAGTTTTCACTTTACTACAGTGATATAAAAAAACCAGCAGTTTTTACACTAAAATTTTTTAAAGAAAGAATAGACAAAAATATAAAATTAATAAGCCTTTTGGTTCCAAAATGGGAAAGGTTCCATGATACATAAATCATTTCTCATTTACTTTAAAAAAATTTTAAAAAATGATAAAAATTATGGGAGGCTTTATTCGTTAACTGGGGTTAAAGAGCTATATACATGAAGTAAGTCATATAAAATTAAATGAAGTGCAAATAAAAGCACTGCTTCTGTAAGACATTCTGGAATGGTTGTTTAATAAGGGTATTATTCATACGATCTGTAGCAAATGTGATTTTATTTTTGAAAAGAAGAAAAGCAGTGTGTTTTCTTACTATTTTTTGTTTTCTTTTGCTTAAGCACTTCATCAGTTGCTTTATTCTGTATCTATGAAGTAATCTGCAATCTCCTTTGTTCTTTTTAAATTTTGATTTGTTATAAAAATTGCCAAATAGTGTTTCAGATATATAGTTTGTACCTGTATTTTTATTTTATTGCCTCATGTTCTTGTAAGTCATTCTTAATTGACCGATGATTGTAGACCTTGCCTGAGTATTTTTTCTAATAAAACAAAGCAAATCACATTTAGTTTCAGAATTGTAACAGTTCAATTAAGTTTTAAAACGACATCTGAATTATACATCCAATGTTTTCTTCAGGGGCACAGCAAATAAATTAGTTTTCCCATTGTGTAGAAATACTAAGATGGTCAAAACCAAATTTCATGGTTATTGATTACCCTCTGAGTACTCAGTCACTCATGATACTCTGCTGCTTATCTGACTTTGTTCTGATACTATTTACACACACCAAAAAGAATATGGAATTAAAATGAAATAGTTTTATAACTTGTATGTATACATATATACACACATGCAATTATGATTGGGAAATAAGTGTGGAAATTTTTACTTTATAATGTTTATTTAGTAATAGCTATCCATCTCTATTATTATCCCTATCCCTGTATTCCCCACCCTTCTGCATCTCTTCTCCTCACCACTGTATATATATATATATATAGATAATATGCATTGTCTTTTCAGCAGCAGGCAAAACGGCAGCTCACAGACATCCCCATTCATTTACTTGTGGCTGCTTTCTTTCTTCCTGTGACAGAGTTAAGTAGTGACACTTTATTACCTGCAAGCACAAAATGTTTGCTATCTGACCTTTTAAGGAAAAATTTGTCAATTCCTGGTTATAGTTGATAAATTTTTCTATAAAATAAATCTAGATTGCACAAATTATATTTTAATGTGATAGTATTATCTTGGTAATAAAGCAGCACATTAAATTTTGGTGAAGCTTTTTAATATACATGAGAGACTAAGATACTGCCAGACTAAGATACAATACATGCAGCAAATGGTGTTTTTTGTTTTGACTTTTACATTGGAGTTCTTAATAGTTACTAACATTTCCCCATTTGTTACTGTATTTTGTTTTAATCAATGGGACTAAATGAGATTTTGTAAATCGGATCATGTTTAAATCATAAGGCTCATCTCTATCTGAAAGACTCTTGGAAGTGGAAAATATTGTAAAATTTAAAGTTGTTTATTTTTCTAATAAACTTTTTCAAATATAAATCTTCCCTAAAGTGGACACACATTACCTCTGAACTTCAGATGAAGGAAAATTAAGGTAGACAGTAGTTGATTCTCAATGCATATTTCAAGATCTGTTTTATTCTCATTGAAAGCATTGATAATCATATCAGTAAATCTTTGTGAAACTTCTCCTCCCACACTTTAATAAAATATTTTAAATATGCAAGTACTCATAAAAGGATAGAATTTGCCACAGTTATTTGATACATCTTTTATTTTCTGTTGGAATTCTTTTAAAAATATCATGGTTGGTTAGCAAAAGTGTTAGATATTTGAATAAGGTACAAAAATGGGTAAATATGTTTGAAGTCTTTAAAATGGGGGGCTTCGTATATGATTACAACTTTTTTCTTTTCTTTTTATAGTCTAATACCTTTTCATATGTTCTCTAAAAGATAAATTCTTATTTAGGTAGATTCTCTATTGGAAAAACTGATATATTTATATGTATAGCAAGGCTGGGGGTTGCACAGCTTCAAGGGAATGCTTATATATAAAGCCTTTATTAAAAAGAGTACAATCGTATGTCATTTGAATGTCTGGGGGTTTTTTGTTTGTTTTTTGAGAGAAATGGTTTTTTTTGTTTGTTTAAATGAATAGTATTTTTCTACTTTTAAAATGTAAGAAGTGTTTCTTAAAAGGTAAGATTTTAAGATAAAATGTCTTATATATTTTTATTTTTTAATTCTTAAAAGAATCTGACCTAGTGGAGGATGTTCTGCAATTCAAACACTAGCTTTAATACAAATAAAGTCTGAGGAGTTTTTTTGTTTTTTAATGGTTTAGAGTATTTTGTCATTACTAACGGTTATGAGCTTCAGTAGCCTTGAGAATGTAACAAGTGCTGTATTACTTTAAATTAAAATTTTAAAAAAATATTTACATAGTCCAGTTCATTCTCTGAATCAGATTTGCATGGCATACAACACATGGTTCTATATTACTGTGAAAATTAAAAAGGACTTGTAAACAGAGCAGAAATTGCAACCCATTTTTTTTTTCTAGGTCAGTAGTCTTTCTACTATACCAAATGGCTTTTCACAGTGTGAAAGAGAAAATAAACGTGTGCTGTAATACAACCTCAAAGTTGTTTTCAGTGTTTCCGCCATAGCCAGTCTCTAACATAATACATGGTACAAAATTAGTCTCTAAAATATGTATTGAATGAGTGTTACAGGTGAATTACTAGTTACAGAAAGGTATTTTGGAGAGTATGGCTGAAGCACACTGGCTTAAATGATACTCTGTGGTAATAATATTTATATGTGAACCTATAAAGGGAACAGTTTGCCTGAACATTCTCAATGAAAAGAATTATAGATGTTATATTTTTACATACTCAGTTGTAATAGTATTTTTAGTTTGTTTACTTTTGTGAAAAATGTTCTCAATCTTGTTTTTGTAGAGTGCCCCTCCCCTTATTGAAGCACAGTTGATTTATAATGTTTTGTTTTGGGGGTACTGTAAAGTGATTCATGTATTTACACACACACACATATATTTGTAGAAGCCCTTTTTAAAATAATAAGACTTCAGTTACATGTATGGTATGAGTAACATGTTTTGAAGTAATAACACTATTTTAAAGGAGTTACCTAGTATTTGATTAATTTATCTTAATGTTTTTATCTTACAGCATTGTAAGGACCTTTTTTCCTTTTCAGTATTTATAAGACCCTGCTAGTGGGAGAGCTACATTTTTTAAGTCTTAAAAATTTATTATGAAATTCCTAAAGGTTTTTATGTTCCTGTTAAAGCCATTTCAGGAATTCATTTATATTGGGATGCCTAATAAAACTCATATAAGATTATTAAATGTTTGAGGGATTTTTTTTCCTTTTAGAAAAGCAAATTTGTGTAGCTAAGACTGTAAAATGTGAGTATGGTGAGCATTTACTCTTGGTTGCTGGGCCCAGTGCAAGTGGTTTTGTGTTACTGTCATTGAGGATTGATTAATTATATGTTAATATTAATATATAAATTAATATATATTAATATTAATGATATCATTAATAGCATTGAAGAGTAGGTCAGAAGATTTCCCATAACATTACATTTTGACTTCTGTATACACTGCAGTTTGCTCATCATCAAAAGTTGAGTTTCAATCTAACACCAGTTGACCTGTTTTACTTGTTTTGTTCTTCTACACATGTATTTGATTTGCTAATATTTGTTGAGTACTTTTGCGTCTGTGTTCATCAGTGACACTGCCTGTATTTTTATTTATTTTTTTTATATTGTCCTTGTGCTAGCCTTGTAAAATGAGTTTAGAAGCATTTCCTCTTTTCAGTTTTTTGGAAGAGTCTTGAGTCTAGCTTTTCTTTGAATGTTTGGTAGAATTCACATGTGAAGCCATCTGGTCCTAGACTTCTGTTTTTTGGGAGGTTTTTGATAAGTATTTTGATTTCTTTGCTAGTGATTGGTCTAATGATTGGTCCATTCAGGCTTTCTATTTCTTCATGATTCAGTCTTAGAAGGTTACATGATTCTAACTATTTATCCATTTCTCTTACATTGTCCAGATTGTTGGTGTATAATTTTCATAGTACTCTCTTATAATCTGTTGTATTTCTGTGGTATCTGTTGTAATTTCTCATTTTCGACTTCAGATTTTATCAGATACTTTTTTCATAGTTTAGCTAAAGATTTGTCAATTTTCTTTTTTTTTTTAATCTGTTGTTTTTTACCTTCTAATTCATTTATTTCTCTTGATCTTTCTATCCTTCCTTCTATTGACTTTGGACTTTGCTCTTTTTCTAATTCCTTTAGGTGTAATATTTGAATTTTTATTTGAAATTTTTCTTGTTTCTTGAGGTAGGCCTGTATTGCTATGAATTTCCCTCTTAATACCACTTTGGCTGCATCCCATAGATTTGATAATGGTGTATTTACGTTTTGATTCATCTTAAGGTATAAAAACATTTCTTTGGTTGATCCAGTGGTTATTCAGTAACATCTTGTTAAGTCTTCACATATTTGTGATTTTTCCAGTTTTTTCTTATAGTTCATTTCTGTGGCTTGGAAAAGATGTTTGATCTGGGTCTTAATTAATTTATTGAGACTTGGTATTACATTCCAGAATATGGTCTGTTCTTGAGGATGTTCTATGTGATCTTGAGAAGAATGTGTGTTCTGCTGCATTTGGATGAAATGTCCTACATATATATTTATTAACTCCAATCTGATGTATGTTTCACTTAACACTGCTGCCTCCTTGTTGGCATCCTATCTGGATGATCTGTCCATTGATGTGAGTGGGGTGTTAAAGTCCTGTACTGTTACTGTGTTGCTGTCCGTTTCTTTCTGTAGGTCTGTTAGTAATTGCCTTATGTATCTTGGTGCTCCTGTGTAATATGGATATATATTATTAACTGTTATACCTTCTTGGTGAATTGCCCCTTTTATCATCATATACTGTCCATCTTTGTCTCTCATTACCCTTTTGGGGTCTGTTTTGTCTGCTGTTTGCTTGGAATGTCATCTTCTTTCCTTTTATTTTGAGCCTATATTTGTCTTTAGAGCTGAGTCTTCTGGAGGCAGCATATAGTTGGGTCTTGTTATTTTAATCTTTTCAACCAGCATGTGTGTATCTTTCTTATTTTTATTTTTTTGGTCTGAAGCATGTGGTTTGTGGGGTCTTAGTTCAATCCTGACCAGGGATTGAACCAGGGCCATGGCAGTGAAAGCACCCAAGTCCTAAATAAGCACTGGACTGCCAGGGAATTCCCATATCCTGTATCTTTTTGATTGATGAATTCAGTCCATTTACATTTAGGGTGGTATTAACAATTGATGAATAACGACTTCTTATTACTTTTATCATTTATTTTCTGGTTATTCTGTATCTTTGTTGTTTCTTTTGTGTGTATCTGTTTCTGCCTGCCATTTTAGCTTGGTGGTTTTCTATAATGTTTTCCTTAGTTCTTTTGTTATGTTTTGTGTCTTACCTAGAATTATATTGCATGGTTACCATGGGATGTGTATAAATTTCTCATAGATAAAGTAGTTCTTTTCCGGCTGATAGCATCTTATCTTCATTTGCCTATATGAATTTTCTGCAGTATTTTTGTGGTCCCAAATTATTCCTATTTACCAAATTGACATTACTTTAGTTATTTTTACTTCTTTTTCCCCTTTAAACTTTGTTGTAATTAAATGTTTAACAGCATATTCTAGTACAGAATTACAGTTTTCTGATTCTGTTAGAATTAAAAATTCTATTACCTTACTCCAAGTTTTGTGTCTTTTCATTTCAGAAGGAAGATCTTTCAACATTTTTTGTAAGGCAGTCTCAATCATAGTCTGACTCTTTGTGACCCCATGGACTGTAGCCCGCCAGGCTCCTCTGTCCATGGAATTTTCCAGACAAGAATACTCTGATGGGTTGCTATTTCCTGCTCCAGGGGATCTTCCCGACCCAAGGATCCAACCCTCATCTTGTGCCACCTGCCTAGTGGTCATGAACCTCCTCAGCTTTTGTTTGGGAAAACCTTTATTTCTCCTTCATATCTAAAGAGTAACTTTGCTGGATAGGGTATTCTTGGCTCACAGTTTTTATCTTTCAGTATTTTGAGTATGTCATTCCACTCTCCTGTCCTGTAGTGTTTCTGCTGAGGAAGTTTGTTGTTTACTAGCTCAACCGTGTCTCAGCTGGTTTGCAACCCTATGGACTGTAACCCACCAGGCTCCTCTGTCCATGGGATTTCCCAGGCAAGAATCCTGGAGTGGGTTGCCATTTCCTTCTCAAAGAGATCTTCTTGACTTAGGGATTGAGCCTGGGTCTCCTGCATTATTGCAGGCAGATTCTTTACCACTGAGCCACTGGTGAAGGCTGGTACTGAGAATGCTGCTGGTTTGGGAGTTTCTCTGTAGGTTACTTTTTTTTTTTTTTTAACTTTGTCTTTAAAACTCTTCGTCACTGGCTTTTGACAGTTTTAATATAATGTATCTGGAAAGAGGTCTTTTTGCATTGAGGGAATTAGGTGTTCTCTTAGTTTCATAAACTTGTGCATCCAGTTCCTTCTCCAGGTTTGGGAACTTCTCAGCAATTACTTCTTTAAATTCTCTTTTCCCTCTCTTCTGGGATACCCATTTTTCTTATAACTTGATAGTTCTCGTAGAATTTCTTCTCTCTTTAGATCTTATTCTTTCCTTTTCTACCTGTATCATTTCTAGATTTCTGTTTTCAGACTCACCTGAAGAGCAGTTCTCTCTTCCCTACCATCTGCTTTATATCCAGTGCTTTCTAATGTGTTCTTCATCTCAGTTATTGAGTGCTTTAATTCCAGAATTTGTTTGGTTTTCTTTTACAGTTTTAATCTGTTTGTTAAAGCGTTCTTTCTGTTCAGTAATTTTTTATTTTTTATTTTTTACGTTTTTTTTAATTTTTTTATTTATTTTTTTAATTTTTACTTTATTTTTCTTTACAATACCGTATTGTTCAGTAATTTTTTAAATACTTTTTCTGAATTTTCTTGTAGCTCATTGTGTTTCTTCATGACAGCCCTTCTGAATCTCTCAGATTGAAATATTCTGTGACTTTAAGTTCGGTATTTGGAGAATTGTTATTTTCTTGTGATACCATGTTACTGTGGTTTCTTGTGGTGTTTGATTTCCGTTTCTGGTGCATTTGAAGTAGTGAATAATGTTCTTCAGGTAAAGCTTTATTTACTTGATTCTGACAGTAGGTGAGTAATGAGAGGTCTTTGTTTTCCAGTTTAGTTGCTAAGTCATGTCTGAGTCTTCTGCAACTCTGTGGACTGTAGTCCATCAGACCCCTCTGTCCATGGGATTTTATATCTTCTTATGATCCCTTGAAGCCCACTCTGGATACAATCTTGTGTCGTCACTGGAAGAAATCTCATGTAGTTTCCTTAGTTTTTCTGATTATGCTTGGATAAAAAAAGCTCCCTCAATTTCATGTAGTCATAGAAAGTCATTTTAGCCATTTAATAATTTCATGAATTATTTCTCTTGGTCAGTTTTTACTGTTCTCATAGGTGCGTTTTGACAGACACTTACAATTATGAAATCAACAACACAATCGGTACAGAATGTGACAGTCACCTCCTATAGGTTTCCTCCTGTGCCAGCATCTGGCAACTCCTGATCAGTATTCTCTCTTTAATATAGATTGGTTTGCATTTTCTAAGATTCTGTATAAATGGAATCATGCACATGGACACACACATGCTCCTTTGTGTGTGGTTTCTTTCAGTGTAATGATTTTGAAATGGATCAGCAAATACTGTTAAGTATTTACATTTTCTGTTTATCTAGAGACATTAGACACTTTATTTTTTTTGTCTTTGTATTCTAAGTAGGCATTGAAAACATTAAAAATTAAATGCTTCTGACTTCAGATTATTCATTAAGGTTTATTAATAGTGAATAAGTGCAATATACTCCTTAGATACAATTGGGTAGCATTAAACACATTCAGGCAGTTTTTTTATTAAATGGTTTAATCATAACTTCATAATTTATATCTGTTTTTAAGGTAGTTGGGGCTTCCATTGTAGCTCAGTCGGTAAATAATTTGCCTGCAGTGCAGGAGACCCAGGTTCGATCCCTGGGTTGGGAGATGGCAACCCACTCCAGTATACTTGCCTGGAAAATCTCGTGGACAGAGGAGCCTGGTGTGCTGCAGACCATGGGGGGTCACAAAGAGTCAGGCACAACTGAGCATCTAACACTTACGTAAGGTAGTTGTGTGACTTAGGATGAAGTCCCTAGCTGTTTCTTTACATTGGAGATGGGAGAATAAATATTTCTAGCGAAGAAATAGGGCTGTCACATTTAAAATGTCATGAAGTTTACATACAAGATTAATAAAATGTTAGTAGAAAGTAAAATCTTAAGTGCATGTGTAAAAGGCAAGGGCTTGCTACTGTTCTTGATCTCATGGGACTGAAAACTGGATGAGAGATGAAAGGCAGTATACAAATGAAATATACAGTGGGTTATGTGGTGTAAATGCTGTGAAGAAAAACTGAAGATGGAAGAGGATTTTTGATGCAGTGTAAGTGGGGTAGTTAATAAAACTTTATTGATAAGGTGACTTGAGAGCAAATCCCTGAAGGTACTAAGTTCAGAGCCTTAATATAGATTAAGGTGTATCAGGGGAGAATGTTTCTAGCAGAGAATAGCAAGTCTAGGCAAGAGCAGTCATTTCACATATATATATCAGGTACTTGACCCCATCCCAGCATAATCCCAAGCATTGGTGATGCTACCTTGAACAGCTTCTTGGATCCTGTATTTAATAAATCTTAATGTGTTGTTGGGTTGATGCAAAAGGACTTCATGTTTGAGGAGGCGAGAATAGCAGTTAAAAGACTATTAAAATAAGCAGCCACTGGAACCAGAGTGAATGGTGGTAAAAAGTTGGGTATTAATTGGCAGGTAGATTTGCTGAGAGTTTGGATGAGGTGTGAGTGACTCTAGAATGACCACGTTTGGAAGGTGAATTAAGCTTTGAGTGGTTTACACTTGTATTGCTTATTAGACATCCAAGTAGTAGTGTGTGAGTCAGAACGGAACATACGGTGGAAATGGTTTAAAATCAAAGACTATGAATGCAGTTTACACACTTCCGTTGACATCTGCTGCTGCTGCTGCTAAGTCGCTTCAGTCATGCCCAACTCTGTGCGACCCCATAGACAGCAGCCCACCAGGCTCCCCCATCCCTGGGATTCTCCAGCAAGAACACCGGAGTGGGTTGCCGTTTCCTTCTCCAATGCATGAAAGTGAAGAGTGAAAGTGAAGTTGCTCAGTCGTGTCTGACTCTTAGCGACCTCATGGACTGCAGCCTACCAGGCTTCTCCGTTCATTGGATTTTCCAGGCAAGAGTACTGGGGTGGGGTGCCATTGCCTTCTCCGTCCATTGACATCTAGGTTAAGTTAAACATTCATCAGGGTGAGTTTATAATTTCAGTTCCAGTGAAGAGTTCATAAAGCTTCCTTTTGAGTCTTCTTGTTTAGTTGCTAGGTTGTGTCTGACACTTGTGACCCTATGGACTGTAGCCTGCCAGGCTTTTCTGTCCATGGGGTTTCTGAGACAAGAATACTGGATTGGATAGCCATTTCCTACTCCAGGGGATCTAACCCACCCAGGGATTGAGCCTTCATCTCCTGTGTTGCAGGCAGTTTCTTTACAGCTGAGCCACCAGGGAAGTCCTTTTGAGTCTGGGCTTCAGCAAAAAGCAGAACCCTGGGCCATTTCTAAATAAGCAACAGGCAGCAGAAATTCAGTCTAAGACCAAGAAGAAATAGTGTTTGATCAGTTTATCACTGCCAAGTGTTGATAAGGAATGAGTTAAGAATTGCTTTGTGATAAATCTAGGCACAGAAAGACAATTACATACCCTTTATATAGAGAAAGCAAGAGAGTACCAGAAAAACCAATATTTCTGCTTTATTGACTGCCAAAGCTTTTGACTGTGTGGATCACAATAAACTGGAAAATTCTGAAAGAGATGGGAATACCAGACCACCTGACCTGCCTCTTGAGAAATCTGTATGCAGGTCAGAAAGCAGCAGTTAGTTAGAACTGGACTTGGAACAACAGACTGGTTCCAAATAGGAAAAGGATTACGTCAAGGATGTATATTGTCACCCTGCTTATTTAACTTCTATGCAGAATACATCATGAGAAACGGTGGACTGGAAGAAACAAAAGCTGGAATCAAGATTGCCAGGAGAAATCTCAATAATCTCAGATATGCAGATGACACCACCCTTTTGACAGAAAGTGAAGAGAAACTAAAGAGTTATGACCAACCTAGACAGCATATTAAAAAGCAGAGACATTATTTTGCCAACAAAGGTTTGTCTAGACAAGGCTATGGTTTTTCCAGTAGTCATGTATGGATGTAAGAAGTGGACTATAAAGAAAGCTAATGCCGAAGAGTTGATGCTTTTGAACTGTGGTGTTGGAGAAGACTCTGGAGAGTCCCTTGGACTGCAAGGAGATCCAACCAGTCCATTCTGAAGGAGATCAACCCTGGGATTTCTTTGGAAGGAATGATGCTAAAGCTGAAACTCCAGTACTTTGGCCACCTGATGCAAAGAGCTGACTCATTGGAAAAGACCCTGGTGCTGGGAAAAATTGAAGGCAGGAGGAGAAAGGGATGACAGCATGAGATGGTTGGATGGCATTACTGACTGAATGGACATGAGTTTGAGTTAACTCCAGGAGTTGGTGATGGACAGGCTTGGCGTGCTGCAATCCATGGGGTTGCGGAGTCAAACATGACTGAACGACTGAACCGAACTATATCCTCCACAGATTTAAATGAATAGTCTTCAGTGTTTTTGGCAAAATGTGGGCTAAGTGGGCATTATCACTTGGACTAACAGGAATGGTGAACATCTTTTGAGACACCAAGTGCTGGGTTCTGTTCTGAGTTCCTTAGGTGCACTGATCAATTTAATCCTCAAAAATAGCTCTGTGAACCTGGCATCATGCATTGTATGGTGGAGAAAGCAGGTGCAGAGAGGTTAGGTGATGTTTCCAAGATCACATAGCATTTGGAAAAATCTGTTGGGAAATTTGTGAATAATATCACAGAGGAAGTGATTTTCAAACCTGACTTAGGAGGGTGCAGAGGAAATAGCATATGCAAAAAAGGCTAAAAATTTTTCAAAAATGGTCCAACTATTTAGTGCCAAGCAAGTCCTTGGTACTTTGAATAAAGATGAATAAGGGGTTCTGTTCATACTTTCCAGACTTGAGAGGAGGAAGAAGATGACGGTGGCATTAACACTGTGCAGCGTGGAGGGCTGTGCTGGAGGCTTGCCTGGACGATCGTGAAAGTACCAAGAACGTTTGGTCAGCCTGGAGCATCAGGGCAGGCTCTCCTTGGAAGAGAACTCCAAATTACCCTGTAGAGATTACTTGGGACTCTGTTGAGTGGAGGGCGAGATGGAGTGGTTTAGGATGGAGGAAGCTCCGTGTGCCCAATCCTTGGAACAGCCTGAGTGTGGTGAAGAGGGAGGTAGGGAGCGGTGCAGGTGATAACGGCCTCATTACCATGCGTCGTCATGGTTTGGGTTTCCTATGGAAGACGTGAGAAACTATTCAGGGTTTCTGGAAGGAAGTTAATGGTCAGATTCTTTATTTGATCACTGTCCCTAGTAGTACGAGAAGCTGGGCCTGGTGGGTTGGTGGGGGGACAACTAGTCCAAACACTGCTATTGTGCCTTAATCTCCACAGAGGGAGAAATAAGAACATCATAATATTCAAAGGACTGTATGTTTTCAAAACACTTTTGTATGTATTGAAAGTGCCTGAAAAGTACCTTCTCAGGGTTTGAAAATAGTTCATTACTGGGGTGATTAATATATGTTCTCTTCTTACAGTCCTTAATCAAACAGTTTCATCTATTAAATTCAGACTTGGGTAAGGTGGGGACTAAACTAAGTGACCTTTTTAACTCTGTATGTTGCACTGATTATACCATTATATGTTTTCTTTTAAAGTGGGATGTAAAGTACAGAGTACAGAACATTGCTCATTTTATCTTTGTGAGAGGTAAGACATCAAAAGTGTCCTTAAAGCACTTAAAAGGTGATCTTGGCTTTTATGGAAAACCATATTCAAGCTGGCAGACAGGTCTTACCTAGATATATCAACAAATAGGGGGAAACATAGTCTCATTAACATTGGACTGAGCCAAGAATTAACTTGGGTGTTTTTGTTTTTTTTTTTCTTGAATTTTTGTGACATTGTGCAAATCATGTAGGAGCTTAGCAGCTTAGGGAAGGTTTCCTAAAATAAGAAATGGTATTTACTGTATAGAGAGGTTTGTTGATGTTTATAAGGAAATTTGAACATGAAGCAGATATTCAAAGCTGATTTCAGTTCAGTTCAGTCGCTCAGTCGTGTCCGACTCTTTGCAACCCCATGAATCGCAGCACGCCAGGCCTCCCTGCCAATCACCAACTCCCGGACTTCACTCAGACTCATGTCCATCGAGTCCGTGATGCCATCCAGCCATCTAATCCTCGGTCGTCCCCTTCTCCTCCTGCCCCCAATCCCTCCCAGCATCAGAGTCTTTTCCAATGAGTCAACTCTTCGCATGAGGTGGCCAAAGGGCTGGAGTTTCAGCTTTAGCATCATTCCTTCCAAAGAAATCCCAGGGCTGATATCCTTTAGAATGGACTGGTTGGATCTCCTTGCAGTCTAAGGGACTCTCAGGTAATCATCAAATAATTGAAGTTTAATCCTTCCCAGAGGGACAAAAGGGGGGAGGGGAGCAAAATACAGAAGTTAATCATAGTGACCAGTGTGTATGTGTGTGGCAGGCATCTCCTGTGGTTGGGAACATGGCCAGTGGGCCTGCCTTGGATGCCATATTGTGAAGGTTGGCGGTTGAGGTGCTTCTAGAAGATACTTGTGAGGATTATTTCATCCATTCCTTGGAGAAAATACGAAACTGTTGGCTTGTCTCTTCCTTTTGTTTCTCTTCTTGTTTAAAAAGGTTTCATACTGTTCGGAAGCAAGATAATGTTTTTAAAAACTATTAATAATAAACACAGCACATAGGAAAAATTTCAAAGTACAGGTCGAGTGATGTCCCCAAAATGCATGCTCTGAAATTTTGTACATTTGTTAGAGATTGGTCACAAACTTGTTAGCTCATTGTGAAACTAGTGTAAGCGGAAAGTCTCCAGGTTCATACTGCTTACAACTCAGTCATTTAGCATTTAGAATTAGCTGTTCAGAGGGCTAGGTGAGTTTGCATATCCTTTGCATTTAATCCTTATATATGAAATACGGGTTTCATCATTTTTGTATTACAGATGAGTTACTCAGGCAACTTACCCAAAACTATACATATAGCCAGCAAGTTGCTGAGCCTGGAGGTTGAACCACTTTTTTCTTTTTTTTTTCACTTTTTTCTGATTCTAAACCTAAAGGTTTTACAACTATGCCTTTTGGATAAGTGGTTTATTATTGATATTTGAATGTATTTTGCAAGGCTGTGTTAAAAGAATAAGTATCTCTGAAGGAAAACATCTTAGTTACTGTCAAGGAGATCTTAACCAAGTCTTGCTCATCTTTCTCCTTGTCGTCTTGCAAACAGTTTCCACTTAATAATGCAACTCTGCCTAAGGATTGAAATTACTTTTAATTTATGGCAAACAGCAAGATAAGTATTGTATTAAACGATTGGAAGTATTTTATCTTCTTTTACTTTTTCCTTAATGTTCTTCACGTATGCAGATCTGAGTTTGGGACCTGTATCATTTCCTTCTCTCTGAAGAACTCTTACTATTTTTTGCAAGGCAGGTCTACTGGCAACAGTTTACTCAACTTCTGTTTGTCTGAAAAAGTTTCTCCTTCACTTTTGAATAATTTCACAGGATACAGAATTCTTAGTTGGTTGTTTTTTTTTTTTTTTTTTGTCTCAACACTTTTAAATATTCCATTCCACTTTCATTGATTGCATGGTTTCTGAGGAGATACCTGATTTATTCTTATCTTTGATCCTTAAAAGATCTTTGCTCCCTCTGGCTTCTACCAAGATTTTTTCTTTGATTTTATTTTTATGATATTCTATGGCAGATTTTTGGAGGCATTTATCCTGCTTATTGTTTTCTTGAGTTTCCTGTACCTATGTCTGACATTAATTTTGGAAAGTTCTCCATCTTGATCACTTCACATATTTCTTCTGGCCCTTTCTCTCTCAGAGGTATTCTCATCACAGATACATTATACCTTTGTAGTTGTCCCATTGCTCTTGGATATTCTGTTCCTTCCTTGCTTGCTCCCTTTCTTTTTCTTCTCTTTGCTTTCCAGCTCTAGAGGTTTCTATTGATATGTCCCCTCACTCACAGGTGCTTTCCTGAGCCCGTCAGTCTTTTTTCATTTCTAGCATTTCTTTTTGATTGATTTAGGTTCCATCTCTGCTTACATTACTCATCTGTTTTTGAATATTGTCTGCTTTCTTCATAGCATATGAATACTTATTCTCTTATATATTAACTTTAATTATTATTTTAAATTCTCAATCTGATAATTACAAAATGCCTGCTCTGTCTCTTTTAAGATGTTGGGTTTTTTTTTGCATTTTAGTATCCATGTAATTGTTTGTTGAAAGCTGGACAGGATGTACCTGGTATAAAGAACTGTGGCTTTTAGCAATGTGAAGTGTTCTTTAGTCCTCTGCGTGTTCAGTATTTTCACTGTAAGCATCTTTAACTGCAGTGGCTTCACCATGTCACTCATTGGCCATAAGGCAGTTATGCTCTGAAAGATAAAATAATTGAAAATAAAAGAAGTGCATTAAAAAGGGTATAATGAAACATGAAAAAATCAACAGCAAATTTAAAAGTATTGTGAAAAACAACAAAATATTTGAATACATTTAAATTGTACACAGATTCATGCTCATGGTTGTATGTGGGTATATCTTTCGGAAAGAAATTATTCTTTTTTTTGGCTATGCTGACTGACTTGTGGGATCTTAGTTCCATGGCCAGGGATCGATCCCAGCCCCCTTGCAATGGAAGTGTGGAGTCTTAACCACTGTACAGCCAGGGAATTTCTTATACTGTCTTTCTTAAAGTCAATCAGAAAGATTCAGAATCTTACTGTAAACATAAATTCTTTATAATATAAGGAAATCTACTTTTAAGTCAATTCACATTTCCTTGGAAGTAAGCAGGGATGCTGCTGTTTCTTATTCATACATATGATGTATGCAAGGGCTTCCCAGGTGGCTCTGTGGTAAAGAATCCGCCTGTCAAGGCAGGAGATGTGGGTTTGATCCCTGGGTCAAGAAGATCGCCTGGAGGAGGAAATGGCAACCCACTCGAGTTTTCTTGCCTGAAAAATCCCATGGATGGAGGAGCTTGGCAGTCTATAGTACTTGGGGTTGAAAAGAGTTGGACATGATTGAGTGATTGAGCACGCACAGCATACTTAAGTGGTATTACCTCTCTGGACTGCCTTTAAAAGTTTTGTCACATGCTCAGTCCTTATACTTCACTGAATCATCTAAGCCAAATTCTGTGCCAAATACCAAAATTCCAGCCACCACATGTTTTTCACTATCAAATAGCAAAGACTTCAACGATTTTGAAGAATCTTAGACTTATCAGGAGTCACGTAACCATTTCTTTTGCAGGGGAATCAGAGGAACTTGATTTCCTCTTTTGCCTCCAACATCTAATGTTACATGAAAAATCTGGTAAAGATGGTGTTCGAGAACAAACTCCTGGATCTCAATTAACTAAAAAGTCAAGAATGAATGTGCTTGAAGATTTGTGAATTATTAGCCATAGCTTGGTAAGCTTTTGGTTTTGACAAGTGGGAGGGTGGAGGTGCTTGCTAAAAGCATCTGCAAACCCAATTTGTTATTTTGTACTGAAGTGTGCAGTCTGGCTTTGCACTCTTATCTCACACCACCAGTAAGGTTTCTAATCAAGTTGGTACACTGTTATCTTCCACATCGCAAGACTTGCATGTCTACTCATCACTGTATAGACCATTGAGGCCCAAGATTGCTATAATATAAAAATGGAGTACTGCCTTAATGGAGAAGCAAAACCAAACTGCTAACGAGCTGAAACCAAACTGTTAAACCATAGAAACCAAATTGTCAAACCAAACTGTCAGCCAATTATTCTGTCTCTTACTGCAGAATTGTCTTATGGCCAGTTGTCTGATGAAACTGCTTGCATCACACTCTTACGACAGAATACCTCGATCCTGTCCTCCGAGTGGGTGGACCTGTGCCCCTGGGATGCGACCTTTGGGAGTGCTGCTGGGTTTTTTTCTCTTCCTAAATGGGGCAGGGTGCCTGGAGGAATCTGGAGTTGGGAATTTCCCTCTCCCACCTGGAAGATTTTCCCAGATGAGTTAGGCTCTGATAAAACTCCAGGAGGGGGACTTCTCTGGTGGTCCACTGGTTAATATTCCAGATTTCCACTGCAGGGAGCTCAGGTTCACGCCTTGGTTGGGGAACTAAGATGCCACATATGGCATGACCAAAAAATAAAAATAATAAATACCTGAAAACAGAAACTCCAGGAGGGTTAAGCTCTGGTGAAGTGGTTTCTTCTCTCAAGGGCTGGCCTTGTTAAGAATCACAGCGTGCTTTGGGTGTATAGTTTGGCGCTCTGTATGTGTTTCACATCCTCGGATTCCACCAACCATGGGTCCAAAGTATTTTGGAAGAAAAAATATTACAGCAAGTTCCAAAAACAAGATGTGAACTTTGCATACTCAGGACAACTGTTTACACAGCATGTGCCTTGCATTTGCAACTATTTATGCAGCCTTCCCTGGAGGCTCAGTGTTAAAGGATCCACCTGCTAATGCAGGAGACATGGGTTCAATCCCTGGTTGGGGAAGATCCCCTGGAGAAAGAAATGGCAACCCACTCTAGTATTCTTGCCTGGAGAATCCCATGAAAGAGAAGCCTGGTAGGAGGCCATAGGGGTGCAAAAGAGATACGACAGCACACATCCATGCAGCTTTTACATTGTATTAGATATAAGTAAAGATGATTTAACATATAGAGGAGGATATGTGTACTTACAGGAAAATTTATATGAGTTTGGTATCTGCAGGGTCCTGGAACAACTATATTTCAAAACAGACTACTTTCCTGTGAAAAGCAGGAGAGGGCTTTTCTGTCTTCATTATGAGAATCTAGTAGAACTGAAGGTAGAACTCAACAAAAATGTGACAGAGGCCCATTGAAACTAGGTCTCACTGGAGTTTATAGCTCTCAAAATTGTCCACACTGAGCATCTGGCAGTTTGCCAATTACAGTCTGGGTTTTCCTACTCCAGTGTTGGTCTGTGGAGGCTTCTGCTTTGAGTTGTGATATTTTGTATCTCCCTGTCCCTCCAGTTTCAGGGGCAGTGGTTTGCGCTGTAACCACCGTTCTGATGGATCTAAGAAGAGTTGTTTGACAATCCAGATTTTCACTTGTTAAGACCGAATGATGACTTCCAACTTCCTTACATGCCAGACCAGAAATGAGAAGTTTAGTTCATTAGAAATGAATTTGTCGTTACTCACTCTCTTAAGTCGTGTCTGACTCTGCAACCCCATGGACTGTAGCCCGCTGGGCTCCTCTGTCCTCCACTATCTCCTGGAGTTTGTTGCTCAACGTTTCCGTCAAGTCAGTGATGCCATCCAACCATTCATCCTCTTCTGCCCCTTTCTCCTTTTGCCCTCAATCTTTTCCAGCTTCAGGGTCTTTTCCAGTGAGTCAGCTCGTCACATTAGGTGGGCAAGGTATTGGAGCTTCAGCATCAGTCTTTCCGATGAATAATCAGGATTGGTTTCCTTTAGGATTGACTGGTTTGATCTTGCTAATGATTAATCCATTGCTTTGGCTTCATTACTAGGAGAGTTACACACGTATAAGGATCAGGATTGTGTTTTCAAACTGTATGTCATAAGATTTAATCATCTTACATTAAGCATCCTCAGACAAAATAATATTTTCTTTTCATGATTTATAAGTTTTCCCTCTACTGCACTCCAAAATGGAAGAACCTGAAGGGAAAGGAGGGATCAAATGAGGATCGAAAAAATTCATCAGTTCAGTGCTTACTGATTTCCTACTATGTGCAGTGTTCCAGAGATACGGGATTGAACATGTCTTCCTGGAACCCACAAGCTGATGGGGAGGAAAGGGCTGAGATGTTAAACAGGTACATGGAGTTAGTGATGAGGCCATGAGAAAGGGACGGTGCAGTTCAAGTCAGCACAGCCCAGGCAGTGCCCCTTTGTGGCAGTAACCTTTGAGCAGAGAGCTTTCTGCCAAGGGGTCAAGGCGTGCGGGTGTGTAGAAAGAGGTGTTCTGGACAGAAGGTTCAATGCAGAGGCCTGAGGGGGCAGGAGGCTTGGCCCAATTATGAATGTAAAGCCAGTTGATGAAGCTGGAACCCAGTGGATGACGCCTGGCATAATGAAGGATAGGAATCAGCAAACTGTAGAAACAATAAAAAAAACTTTTTTTAACTATGGGGGCTTTAATGTCTTATATAGACCAATGGGCAGCTGTGTTCCAGGAAAACTTTCTTTATAGGAGCAGGCACTGGGCCAGATTTTGCACGTTGGCTGTACTTTGCTAACGTTCACCATAGGGTCTCATCGGCCTTTGGAAAGCGCTTTGGGTTTTAGTTTAAATATAATCATAGACACTGGAGTGTTAGGAGCAGACCAGTGAAGTGAGAGGATTAATTTTAAAAGGATTACTGGTTGCTTCATGGGGAACAGACATTTTCTATAACCAAGAATGAAGCAGGGAAAGTGACTGGGGGTTTTGTGTGAGTTGAGGAGATGGTGGCTTGAACTGAGGCAGTGGCAGCAGTGGCATTGTCAAGAAGGGGTGTTAGATGAAGAGTGAGTGAGAGTGTGTGTGTGTAGAGGCTTCTAAGACTGAGCAACTTAATGAAAAGATAGGTTCAAGAAGACTTCACCAGATTGGGATTTTGTGGAGAAACCAAGTGTGATTAAGTTTGAGATGCCTGTTAGACATCTAGGTGCCAGAATTGAACAGGCAGTTGGATGTATTCCACCCTTACCTCTTCCGGGGAGAGGAGGAGGCGTGCAAATCATGTGGGAGAGTGAATGGAATGAGGAAAGAGAAATGCTAGACAGCCCTGAAATAGCACAAGGCCTGTCATACATCTGTGGCAAGCGTAGATGCCATTCCCATGTTCGTCCTCCCCAGCCATGATGAGCTCTGTGGGTGCAGGTGTGGGGTAACTGGAGAGCTGGGTTGAACTCGAACTTGGATTTTGTTAAGCAGGTAGAATGAAGGGAGTGAATCCTAGGAAAGTATGTGGTCTGTGGACTCCAGTTGGGGTGGGGAGTGAAAAATGAATAAGTCATAGGTCCTGGTGGAGTAGAGGAATTGTTGGACTCATTGTTGCTGGAGGAAGCAAAATAGAAAAGCAGCCGTTTGGTCAGATTTTGCTCTTGATGCGTTAATTGCTACCACAGAGATCCAGCACATGGCCACGAGAGTGAGTAAGGGATATGACTGCGATTGTGACGACTGGATGTCAGGAGTCCAGTAACTGAGAGGCTGGAGTGAGCCGTTACCATGTACATTTTGGAGTCAGAATGATCATCAGCGTCGTCAGGGAGACAAGGCAGTAAGCTTGGAAGCCAGTGAGACTCTTCAGTGAACAGGAATGATGACGAGTGAGCCAGAAGGTGGTTGTTAACTGCTGATTTTAATCAGCTCTGTGACTTCTGGCCAGTCAGTTAACCTCGTAGGCATCTGTTCCCTTCTGTTTGTACTAGTGTAATACAGCAAGTGAGGGGAGACTAAGGGCACATCGTGAAGGACAAGGATCGGCCAACTTCTTTTCTATAAAAATAGTTGTTTTTTTTTTTAATGTTGAGGACATCATGGTCTCTGTTACAACTGCTAACCTCTACTCTCATAGAAGCATTGTTATAAACATGAAAACCTCAATTATCATACATGTTGGAAGAAGCAAGAAAGGGCTGGAAAGGTAAAAAATGGAATTTCCCTTTTAATGCAGTGATGTCTTTGAGCATTATTTCCTTGAAGCATCAGTTAATGAATTTCATTGATCCAGAGTGTTTGTCAGTGATACAACCACACATTTGTCACCAAAATCTAAAGTCAAAATACTTTTAAATGATGACAACTGACTTTTTATCTCATGTCTCTATTTCTCAGTCTCTACCACAATGTTTTACGTGTTACAGTGTCTTTAATAAATTGTTAATGAATGAAGATAAGAGACTTCCTAAAATTAAGTTTTTAAGAAGCAGTTTTCACCCTTTATGCCAATACAGCATGATGAAAAATTAGAAAGTAGTGGTTATACTTCTGCATATTTTGTTTAACATTTGAGACATTTAATAGTTTTTGTATGTAAATAATTTTAAAGGATATAAAGTCTTTCTATTAACAAGGATTCTGAAATGTGTAGTAATCAACAACCAGTGTGTCTCAGTAGCCAAAGTATATTCATGATGAGATAGGAGTTATTTAGGAGAAGGCAATGGCACCCCACTCCAGTACTCTTGCCTGGAAAATCCCATGGACAGAGGAGCCTGGTAGGCTGCAGTCCATGGGGTCGCGAAGAGTCGGACACGACTGAGCGACTTCACTTTCACTTTTCACTTTCATGCTTTGGAGAAGGAAATGGCAACCCACTCGAGTGTTCTTGCCTAGAGAATTCCAGGGATGGGGGAGCCTGGTGGTCTGCTGTCTATGGGCTCACACAGGGTCGGACACGACTGAAGTGACTTAGAAGCAGCAGCAGAAGTTATTTAAAGCTTAATTAGGTCAGAAGGAAGCAGGAAAATGAATCTATTTCCAGTAAGGTTTGCAATTTGATTTTTACTTTCTCAAGGATGTCATAGTGTCAGATAAGGATATTTCTTCTTTCCTTTAAGCAGTTCCTAAAAAGTCGTCTGTGAATGAATAGTCTATGTTGAGGTGCTGACCAGTGATACATTTATGGATCTAGGTATTTATTTACTTATTTGTACTTTCATAGCACTTATGTTCACAGCACTTACTATGTGCTATGTAAAGTTAGTTGTGTATGTGTGTGTGCTTAGTCGCCCATTCATGTCTGACTCTTTGCGACCCCGTGGACTGTAGCCCACCAGTCTCCTCTGTCCAGGGGATTCTCCAAGGAGGACTACTGGAGTGGGTTGCCATGTCCTTCTCCAGGGGATCTTCCCAACTCAGAGTTCGAACCCGTGTTTCTTAAGTCTCCTGCATAGGCAGGCAAATTCTTTACCACTGTGCCACCTGGGAAGCCCGTAAAGCTAGTTGTTCAGTCGCCCAATCGTGTCCGACTGTTTGTGACCCCATAGACTGCCCAGGCCTCCCTGTCCTTCAGCATCTCCTGAAGTTTGCCCAAGTTCATGGTCATTGGATCAGTGATGCCATCCAGCCATCTCATCCTCTGACACCCTCTTCTGCCCTCAGTCTTTCCCAGCATCAGGGACCTTTCCAGTGTGTTGGCTCTTCTCATCAGCTGACCAAATACTGGAGCTTCAGCTTCAGCATCAGTCCTTCCAGTGAGTATTCAGGGTCGATCTCCCTTAAGATTGACTGGTTTGATTTCCATGCTGTCCCAGGGACTTTGAGGAGTCTTCTCTAGCACCGCAGTTTGAAGGTATTCCTTGCTGTCCAAGGAACTTTCAAGAGTCTCCTCTAGCACCACCGTTTGAAGGCATTCTGTCTTCTTTACGATCCAGCTGTCACAACTGTATGTGACAGTTGGGAAGACCATGGCCTTGCCTATAGGGACCTTTGTTGGAGGAAAACACACTGTCCAGGTTTATCATAGCTTTCCTGCCAAGAAGCAATCATCTTCTGATTTCATGGCTGCGGTCACCATCTGCCATGATTTTGGAGCCCAAGAAAAGGAAATCTGTCACTACTTTCACCTTCTCCCCTTCCATTTGCCATGATGAAATAGAGGCAGATGCCTTGATCATAGTTTGTTTTTAGTATTTAGTCTTAAGCCGGCTCTTTCACTGTCCTCCTTCACCCTCATCAAGAGGCTCTTTAGTTCTTCCTCTTCGCTTTCTGCCGCTAGAGTGATATCATCTGCATATCTGAGGTTGTTGATGTTTCTCCTGCCTGTCTTGATTCCAGCTTGTAACTCATCCAGCCCGGCATTTCTCATGATGTGCTCAGTGCATAGGTTAAACAAACAGGGTGACAGCAGACAGCCCTGTTGTACTCCTTTTTCAATCTTGAACCAATCAGTTGTTCCACACAGGGTTCTGTCTGTTGCTTCTCGACCTGCATACAGGTTTCTCAGGAGACAGGTAAGATGGTCTGGTATTCCCATTTTTCTAAGAGTTTTCCACAGTTTGTCATGATACACACAGTCAAAGGTTTTAGCATAGTCAATGGAACAGAGATGTTTTTCTGAAATTCCCTTGCTTTCTCCAAAATCCAGCGAATGTTGGCAATTTGATCTCTAGTTCCTCTTCCTTTTCTAAACCGAGCTTGGACATCTGGAAGTTCTTGGTTTGCATAATGCTGAACCTTAGCATGCAAGATTTTAAGCATGACCTTACTATCATGGGAGATGAGTACAATTGCCTGATGGTTAGCACACTCTTTGGTACTACCCTTCTTGGGAATTGGGATGAGGATTGACCTTTTCCAGTTTTGTGGCCACTGCTGGGTCTTCCAGATTTGCTGGCATAATGAATGCAAAACCTTGATGGCATCATTCCTAAAGGATTCAAATAGTTCTGCTGGAATTTAATCGCATCCTCTAGCTTTATTAACTGCAGTGCTTCTTAAGGCCCACTTGACTTCGCACTCCAGAATGTCTGGCCCTGGGAGACTAAAGCTAGTTAAGCACTTATAAATAGACGCTCAGTAAATATCTTGAATCTTGGCATATGGATTACATGGGGATTCTCTGCTCTCTTGTCCTTTGTAGGTGAGTATCTGGCTCATAGAGAGAAGCCCTATTGCACTTACTTCTGTTCTTCCAGCATTCCCTACCATCTTCTGCTTCTATGTCTGTAAACATGCTGTTCTGTCTTCCTGGAACATTCTCTATACATTTCCTCCTGGTTACCTGGCCTTGATCATACATCCATCCTTCTCATCTTGGCTTGAGCACCACTTCCTCAGCACAGCCTTCTCTGGTGCCCTTCTCTTGGTGAGACTGCCTTGTGTTGGGATCAGCGCCAAAATACCGATCATATTTGTGTCCACCTTTGTATCAGTGCTCCAGTCTTCTCTGGAGTAGAAGTCCCACGGAGCTAAGAGCTTTATTTCTCTTGTCCTCCCCACTCCCCTTCTGGTGTTTATGTCGTCTGGCACCTAATGGGCACACAACAAACTGGAGTTGCAAAAAATGTTATTGGTGCATGTATTCTTGGCTTTTGTTATTGGAGACATTTAAAACTCAGTTTCTAGTTGCCATGAATAATGGTGGATCTTTCCTGACTCCCAAGACAAAGCTGGAGAGAGGTGTGGCGCAGCTCATCAGGGAAGGTGTGGGCTGCAGTTTGATTCTGAGCTCATGGCATGTGATCAGTTCATTGATGAGGTATTTGGTGCTGAACCCCTTGATCACTGGGCTTCCCTGGTGGCTCAAACAGTAAAGAATCTGCCTGCAATGCAAGAGAACCCGGTTCAATCCCTGGGTTGAAGGGAATCAGGTTGATTCCCTGGAGAAGGGAAATGGTTACCCACTCCAGTATTCTTGCCAGGAAAATCCCCAAAGGGTCACAAGAGAGTTGGACACAACTGAGCAACTAGCACTTACACTTTTCACTTTGCTGGGTCACTTGAGCAAGGATGACAGTACTGTTAGGAATCCAGTATTAGCTGCTGTGGTGGGAAAAACTGGTTGTGTCCAACTGGTGTTTAGTTTTTATTTGGATAGAATATATTTTGGTGTTAATGTGAGTATCTAAAGAAATGGTCTGGTCCTAGATCATGGAATTGCTAAGTAAAATGTTTGGCTTCTCTGTCTGCCCCAGTTATAGTAGAATGATATTCCCATTTTCCTCACAATCTTTTTGTGGAGGAGTAAAATTAATTTCAAAACACAAATCTGAAAAGTTTCCCAGGAGCTGCGTGTCTGTTTTTTTACATCACATCTTTGGTTTTACCTCTGAAGCCCAATGATGACTTCAGGTGAAAAAAAGCAAAGACTGAAAAAGAAAGCAAAGACTGTTTCCTTATTAGCCAAATAAATAAATAAATAAATACAAAATATAGACATATTCAGGTGAAGCTTTGATGTTTGATGTAAATGTATTAATAATTCAGGTTTTTCTAAAGCTAGGGGACTGGGATGCCCACATGTAGCTTTGCTTAGGATCATTATATGTTCTGTGAGCTTGCTGTCTATTTGAGAGGAAAAACTTGCCCTTTTAAGAAATGTGGCACACACACTCTTAATAGAACATGAAAGAAAAAGTTCTTCATGCCAAGAAATCCCTCACGTGGGATGGACTCTCTTTCAACAAATCTGGTGACAAGCTTTCTTCTGAAAGCTTGAAAGAAAGATGAAATAATCTTTTGTGTTAAAGAAAAAGTTATTTATTTTTGGCTGTGCTGGGCCTTCACTGCTGTGCAGGCTTTTCTCGTTGGGATGAGCAAGGGCTTCTCTCTCGTGGTGGCTTCTCATTGTGGTGGCTTCTCTTGTCGCAGAGCACGGGCTCTAGAGCATGTGCACCTCAGTAGTCGTGGCGCGTGGGCTCAGGTGTTGCAGCTCCGGGCCCTAGAGGACAGGCTCAGTAGTTGTGATCCACGAGCTTAGCTGCCCTGAGGCATGTAGGGTCTTCCTGGATCAGGGATTGAACCTGTGTCTCCCGCATTGGCAAGCGAGTTCTTTACCACTGAGTCATAGAGGAAGCGCAGGATGAAATAATCTTAACCTGTGTTCCTGGCCATCCCCCTCAGCCTTTCATTCAGAGCGCGTGAAGCCTGCCTGAAAACTCAGACTCAGCGCCGGCAGCCCCTGTTGTACAGCCAAACGGTGTGCAAAGCCTGCTTCTCTGGGCAACTTTTCCAGTTTTCAGGTGGCAGTGACGATGTTTAGATCCACAGCAGGATTTAGATCTGCTGGAAGACAGCGCGATTCAAAAAACGAGGTGTTAGGACTTCCGGAGTGAGGGTAACCCACCAGCCTCTCAGGGTCACGTTCAAGTTCAGAACTGTGTCGGCAGTTCAACAACAAGGGAAACAAGCTACTTTGCAGGTTTGGGGGATTTTGGTTTTTTCCCTCTATCCAAGGACTGAACTATTTTTCTTTTATCACATTGGGCTCCATACCTTTTCCTCTGTACGTTGCTTCCCTGGTGGCTCAGTGGTAAAGAACCTGCCTGCAATGCAGGAGACCCAGGTTTGATCGCTGGGTGGGGAAGATCCCCTAGAGAAAGAGATGGTAGCGCACTCCAGTATTCTTGTTTGGAGGATTCCATGGACAGAGGAGCCTGGTGGGCTACAGTCCAAAGGATCAGAAAGAGTTGGACGCAACCGAGTGACTAATGCTTTAACTTTCTTTCACATTTTCCTGAAGCAACAGCCCCGTTTACAAGTTCCATTTTGCTTAGGGTATCAATATCTTGCTGCTGCTGGGAGCTTTCTGCCTTCAATCCCGAGTCTCAGTAAAAGTCCGCCCACCTTCATATTTGCGAGTTTTCCCATGGTGTTAACATTCCTCTTTAAGTGGAAACACAGTGTTTCCAGCTTTGCCCTGCTTGCTTGACCCTCTGTATCACTGATGATTTGTAGAAATCAAATAGGCATTGCTGCCTCTGCATTCTTTTCCCAATTTGAATCTTTCCTCTGTTTGGAGAGACGGCTGTGTGCTGTTAGTGAGGGCCCTATGACCTCAGCCTTTGGCAAGAATTCAACAAAGGCAAGACCTCAGCCAAGAAATTTAACCGGATCAAACTTCTGAACAGCGTCCAAAACACAGTATCAGGGCTTCTATCATCCCAAGTAAGGACCCAAATAACCCCTGAAAGCCATGTCTGTTGGCGACACAAATGTAATAAAAATACATGAGGATATTACTACTTTTATTACTACTTTTTTTCTTTTAATCAGTAATATCCTAGGGTGAAAAGCGATAATTCTTTCCTTCCTTTTGGAAGTGGTAGCCATCACAAGTCCCCCCGCTGTTTTTTCCCGCTCTCAATAGATGCATTTTTTGTTTGTTTGCTTTTGTTGTCCTGAAAATTAGAATTTAGCTCTCTACCCAGATACGTGAGAATTATTTTTAAAATTTATGACAAATCTCAGATGGGTCTAGGGTAAAGAATGTACACTTGTTGAGATATGAAAGGCAATCTCTTGAGAGCATTTTGTGGGAATCATGCTATTTAAGTATTTCTGTGCTTTCCCAAACCACTCTTGGCTTCCTGCCCTGGGGAGTGAAGCCTCATCGCAGAAGGGCAGGGGAGAAACTCTGGATTAGAAATCAAGAGATGTAAAAGCCAACCTCAATACCTACTGCAAATTTGTTTTGTCTTCCTGGGCAAATCTTTTCCTTTCTCTTTACCCCGTGGTGAACTGATCAGTGTGATGATATGGTTAAAACTGACCCCGCTTAAATCAGTTTAAACTTGATTTAATTTTGTTGTTCTTTTTTCCACTGCAGTGTCCTCTTATCAAATTGTATACTTACATAAACTCTAGCACATCATTTAGATAAAAGATAATACATGAATTCTAAGTTAATCTTCATGAGAGAGTTAAGCCATGAAAACAGGCTGTTTCAGCCTTTATAAACAGTTGAAATGGGAGTCATATTAATTTCTTAAGGCTGCTGTAACAAATTACCACAAACTGCTGGTATCTTTTTTTTTTTTTTTAATATTTATTTATTGGGCTGCATCTGGTCTTAGTTGCAACTTGCAGAATCTTCCTTGTGGCACACAAACTCTAGAAACGTGGGCTTATTAGTTGTGGCAGGGGTCTTACTTGCCCTGAGGCATGTGGGATCTTAGTTCCCTGACCAGGGATCAAACCTCTGTCCCCTGCATTGTAAGGTGGATTCTTTACTACTGAACCACCAGGAAAGTCCCAAACTTACTGTTTTAAACAACAGAAGTTTTATTACCTCACAGTTCTGGACGGAGAAGGCAATGGCATTCCACTCCAGTACTCTTGCCTGGAAAATTCCATGGATGGAGGAGCCTGGTAGGCTGCAGTCCATGGGGTTGCGAAGAGTCAGACATGACTGAGTGAATTAAACTTTCACTTTCATGCATTGGAGGAGGAAATGGCAACCCACTCCAGTGTTCTTGCCTGGAGAATCCCAGGGACGGGGGAGCCTGGTGGGCTGCCGTCTATGGGCTCGCACAGAGTCGGACACGACTGAAGCGACTTAGCAGTAGCAGCAGCACAGTTCTGGAGGCGGAAGTCCAAAATCAAGGTGTGGTCAGGGCCATGCTCCTGGCAAAGTCTGGGGAAGGATGCTCCCTTGCCTCTTCCAACTTCTGGCCACCCCAGGCATTCCTCAACTCCCAGCAACATAATTCCAATTTCTGCTTATCTTCCCATGGCCGTCCTTCCTCTTTGTTTGTGTCTCTGTGTCTTTACATGGAGAACTTTTTTGTGTTTTCTAAGAACGTCAGTTATGGGGTTGAGTGAAAGTGTTAGTCACTAAGTCATGTCTGACTTTCTGCAACCCCATAGACTGTAGCCCGCCAGGCTCATCTATCCATGGAATTCTCTAGGCAAGAAAACTGCAGTGGGTAGTCAATCCCTTCTCCAGGGGATCTTCCTGACCCAGGGATCCAACCTGAGTCCCCTGCATTGCAGGCAGATTCTTTACTATCTGAGCCACCAGGGGAGCCCACATTGGGTTGAGGGCCCATTCCAGCTGAACCTGACCTCACCTTAATTATATTTGCAAAGACTCTCTATATATTTTTTAATATAAAGACCTTATTTACAAATGAGGTCACATTAACAGGAACTGGGGTTTAGGATTTCAACGTATCATATGGGGGAATCAATTCAACCGTAATAAGAGTGACAGATGACATTTTCAGGGTTGTATTAACACTAGTAACCAATTCACTTCTGTGTTTTTTTAGTAATACCATATGGAAGAAAATACTGGTGCACACTAGTCAGTAAATATAAATGATTTTTTTTTTAATGTAAACATGTCATTTTGCTGTCTCAATCTTGATCCCTTCAGTTAAACTGATCCCAAGGTCTGAAAGAGCCACATGGGGAAATCAACATTAAATTACTGACAATTTCTTGAATAACACTCACCTTCCTTATTGGAGAGGGTTCACTTTTTCAAAGAAGTTGATAAATGGACTCTGGAGGAAGCTTAAATCATCATTATATTTGGCTGACATTGTTTTTCAATGTCATCATACCCCAAGTTTAATGGCACCATTTGAAAACATCTCACTAGTGACATGTCCTGTCACATTCCTTCAAAATTTCAAGAGTAAAAATAATGTTGTTTCTGCTATTGTGAGCGGTAATGGGGGGAGCATGAAATCCAAAGGAACCCTTTCAACTGGTTGAAAACAGTGTCCAGCTACTCCAGCTGGTCCAACTAAGTTATATTCAGGAGATGTTTCTTTAATGGAGGTTTAGGGCTTCCCTGGTGTTTCAGACAGTAAAGAATCTGCCTGCAAAGCAGGAGACCCGGGTTCAATCCCTGGGTCGGAAGATCCCCTGGAGAAGGGAATGGCAACCCACTCCAGTAATCTTGCCTGGAGAATCCCCATGGACAGAGCAGCCTGGCAATCTACAGTCTGTGGGGTCGCAAAGGGTCAAACACGACTGTATGACTAACAATTAACACTTTTCTAATACATAAATAATTTATATTTTTATTGGAAATATCTGCACCAGAACCTTGTTTTGAAACTACTAAAATGTTCAGTGTTAAAACATGCATTCTGGAGCTTACCATCTTTATCATGAAAGTAACACTGAAATGTCCCCAGTTTTAAGACTGGGGACATTGTAAGACCTGTAATAAATTTGACAGTTTTTATGGCTTTATCCACCTTCTTCCAGAATTGCTGCACGACCTTTCAGCACAAGTGCAGTGACCACCAGTATGTTTCAGTAACTGCTTTTATCTGAACAACTCTTTCTATAGCCTCAGTATATACATGGTTCATTTTTGATAAGTTGTTCAATGTCATAATCTAAAAGCATTTTTCCCCCCTGTTGTGTTTTATCTAATATGTCTTCTTTGGGTTCATTTGGATTACTTCATATAAAAAACAAGCAAAATGCAGAGATCAGCCAATTCATATTTTCATTCAGCTGAATTATAAAAGTTTTAAGGGAATTCACCAGATGTATTTTGATGTGTATTTTTGGGTAAGAACGGTGGTGCTACCCAGCATGGTATGGGTCCTCAGGGATATTTATTTGCAAATCTGTGGGGGCATTTTGCTTGACACTAAGTTTCCTTGAATGAAGGTTGCTAAGTAACTTGTACTTGTCTCATCTGAAATGCTAGCAGAAAATGAGGGCAATTACGTTGCTGTACATGTCAGCTTGGGCTTTCTGGTGGCTCAGTGGTAAAGAATCCACCTGCCATTGTGGGAAATGCAGGTTTGACCCCTGGGTCAGGAAGATCTCCTGCAGAAGGAAATGGCAACCCACTCCAGTATTCTTGCCTGGACATCCATGAACATAGGAGCCTGGTGGGCTACAGTCCATGGAGTCACAAAGTCGGATACGACTTGTCCACTAAACAATGCAAAAATGTCTGTTTATTTAACACAGCTGAACCTCGAACAAGCTCTTTCTGATAGAATTTGTCTTTTCCTCACTTAAAGCTTTGGATTCTCCTGTTGAGTTAGTTTTCATTATCAGATTTACATTTGGTTCACAAAAAAATTTGTGCTGTTGACACCAGGCAGGATCATCTGAGTTCCTTACCTTTCGAACTTCTGTGTTTTGTTTCCAAATCCTGTAATTGTGCAAGGTTAGAAATGGTACACGGAGAAGGCAATGGCAACCCCTCCAGTACTCTTGCCTGGAAACTCCCATGGATGGGAGTCTGGTAGGCTGCAGTCCATGGGGTCCAAAGAGTCAGACATGACTGAGCAACTTGACTTTCACTTTTATGCATTGGAGAAGGAAATGGCAACCCACTCCAGTGTTCTTGCCTGGAGAATCCCAAGGACGGAGGAGCCTGGTAGGCTGCTGTCTACAGGGTCGCACAGAGTTGGACACGACTGAAGCGACTTAGCAGCAGCAGTGATGGTACAACTTCACTGAATGAAATACAAGAAGTTGAGCAGTCTTAGGTACACTGAAATGACTTTTAGTGATGGATATTTCTCATTGTAACTTTCTTGATTTCAAAAGCTCTCCTGTGAAACTTAAAGACATTTGCTTTCATTTCATACAGTGTTGTTACAGTGGTATGGTTGAATCTTGATTATCACTTTGTACCAAATTGGCACTTTAGTCATGAGACAATCTTATTTTACTTACAATCTTATTTTCTCATTAGATTTAATTCTTTAACCAGTGATTCACTTCTACTTTTAAAGGTAATTACTTTGTCTCATGAGAAAAAAATTTTAAAATATCCGAAGTTTACCATAAGCCTTAAGCTTAGATAATAATCACAACATATGTGACTTGTTGGCCACGTGGCTTTCTGACATGAGCAAGTGCTGAGTAGAAGCATCTGAGCCTCACCTGGCATTTGATGAATCTGATTAATGTCTCCTAGGGTAAGTCTACTCTCCTGCCTAATTTTACAGGAGAGGCCACAAGCAAGCCTGAATTAAAAAAAAAAAGACTTGCATAGTTACTACCTTTTCAGTGTATTTTATACATGCTAAGTAAAGTGTTAATTACTCAGTAGTGTCTGACTATTTGTGATCCTTTGAACTGCAGCCTGTCCATGGAATTCTCCAGGCAAGAATACTGGAGTGGGTTGACTTGCCCTTCTCCAGGGGATCTTTCTGACCCAGGGATTGAACCCATGTCAATTCTTTACCATCTGAGCCACCAGTGGCTGAAAAAGCTATAATTTAAAGTCTGCATAAAAATGAAGAAAACTGAATGGGAGTTAACTGTGTATTCAAAGTTGGTGTTTTTAGTGACATTTTTAAAAAACTTGGTTAAAATCTAACAGCTGGTTCCCCACCATCCCAAGCTCTCAGGTCCTTAGTAGTGTTCAGCTTGGTCTGGTCCACTTCTTCCTTTTCTTTATCTCAGTCCAGTCTCCTCATTTCCATGTCAACTTCAGTGTAAGTGATTCCAGTGTAGACAGGAGCCCATCTCAAGATCTCTGTCCTTTTCCCTTGTGTATGCGTGCTCAGTCGTTCAGTTGTGTCCAACTTTTTGTGACCCAATGGGGTTCCTGTGACCCACCAGGTTCCTCAGTTCACGGGATTCTCCAGGTAGGAATGCTGGAGTGGGTTGCCATACTCTCCTCCAGGCGCCTTTTCCCTTACCCAGGTCCCCAGTTCCAAACTCACAAGGGCTACCCCAGATAACTGAGAAAGGGACACTTCACGTCTTGGTCTTTTCTGGGCTTGTTCCCCCCGGGGAGTAAATGCCAGGTCTGCTTGTATTTTTTTTTAATTCACACCAAACAATCTGGCTTCCCTGCTGGATCAGTCAGCAAAGAATCTGCAATGCGGGAGACCAGGGTTCGATCCCTTGGTTGGGAGGATCCCCTGGAGAAGGAAATGGCAACCCACTCCAGTATACTTCCTTGGAGAGCTCCATGGACAAGAGGAGCCTGGTGGGCTAGAGTCCATGGGGGTGCAAACAACTGGACATGACTGAGCGACTGAACTGAACTGAGTGATTAACACTTTCACTTTATTCTTTCTTACAACCTGGCAAAAATTATGGCTCTGAAATTGAGCTTCGATGTCCTCTTTTCTTCATGTCAGGAGGCCCAAGTAATGTGTTGTACCTTTGCTCTGCAGATGGTCTCCTGGCCGGTGGACACCGTGGCTATGCACGTGGGGCCCATGGAAACTTCTGGGTCTTCACCATCCCCTTAGGAGCTGCACAGGGAAACCCAGGGGGCTATTTCTAACTTTTCCTGGTTGCAGTCTCCACAATCTTGCCCCCTTACAATGCAGAGTGCTTCTGTGTGTCTGGGGCTTTCAAAGTTGGAGCTGAACACGTGTTCTCTTTACTTTGGGATTCCCCAGTGAAAGGTTTTCCATACTGCCTTCTCTCTTCTGGTGACTGGCCACCATGCCACCACCATGCCACCACCATGCTACTTCCCTTCTTGAAGCTCTCCTTTTTCCTGCTGCTGAGAGGTTTTTGTCTATTTGGAGTGAGGAATAAGGGAGAACAAGGAAAATCTGTCCTTCCAGTGTATGTCTACTTTTTGTAATGTTTTGTTCTATCTGGGTAGAAGCGAGGAGTGCACTTTCCTTTGAGTTAGAGATTAAGATCATGATGTCTTTTTTTCTCCCTGTTTTACAGTCACAGATACACTGACAAGTCCTAGGAGGATCAGTCATTTTACTGGGCATGCATGAAGGAGTGCATCATTAATGCTTTGAAATATCATCATGCCACATAAATGAAGCACACACAATGAAACAAAAAATTAGCACCTTAAAATCAATCAGTTCTTCTTTCTTAAAATTTCCTACCTTGAAAGTGGTTTGGCTAGATGTCGAAAGTTCCTTCAGAGAAACCCTCCAGTTTTACATTTGCTAAGTGATGATGACAATTATACTGTGATTTCTCAAAGATTAACACAGCGAAACATTCGCTGGTCATTCCCTTAAACAATAGCGGTATCAAGGTTTTTCTCTGTAGAGAAAATGCCAGTTAGTGGCCTGAAGGAGGAAAGAGAAGAGAATTATAGGATCCTTAGAATAAGGAAAGCTAGAATCCCTATTAAAAGGAAAAACCATTTTTCCCTACCCATGGACCACTTCTGACACCAAATGTATATAGCTTTTGTTTTGTTTTTCCCTCAAACCAAAAAGTTCTTCATCTGTCTCAATACCATTTGGGTGCTGCAGTCAAACTCTGCACTAACTATTCTGAATTAGCAGAGATCCCAAACAGGTTGAGGGCTCAATCCCACAAGACTGCCCCCCCACTTCTGATGCCAATAGCAGATCTCAGGATGTCTTCTCTGTACTTCTGACCAACTGGCTATAAGTCAGGGATTCCCACAACTTTTTTCTCCAGTTCAATAATTTGCTAGATGGCTCACATAAGTCAGAGAAACATTATTTACATTTATGGTTTATTTTGAAGGATATAATAAAGGATACAGAAGAACTGCCAG
Source organism: Cephalophus harveyi (assembly GCA_006410635.1). NCBI lineage: Eukaryota > Metazoa > Chordata > Mammalia > Artiodactyla > Bovidae > Cephalophus > Cephalophus harveyi. Next base: position 91,692 of record SJYT01074620.1, on the reverse strand, counting down.
ATGACGTGGTACAGAGGACAAAATCTGGAAGGGTCTTGAGTGCAGGAGCTCAAGGGGAAAGAAGCTCCTTGGAGGTCGGGAGTACCATCTTCCCAGGATGTAGATGTGTTCATCAGCCCAGAAGCTCTCTGAACCCCATGGGTTTGGGATTTTTATGGAAACTGCATCACATAGGCATGATGGGTTATTAATTTATTCTCCAGCCCCTCTCTCCTCCCTGGAAAATGGTTTATGGGGCTAGAAAAAAAAAATCCCAAGCTAAGCTATCATGGCTTAATTTTTTGGTGAGCAGCCACCATCCTGAAGGTATCCAGGAGCCACCAAGAGTCACCTCATTAGAACAATGACTGGGGACATCCCAAGGGAGTCAGGAACTCTGTGTCAGGAACCTGAAGTAGAGACCAAATGTATATTTCTTGTTATGTCACACCTGTGTTAGGTGAGATGAACTTTACCTGATAGGTGTGTGTAGCTTCAATATAACACAGAGGGAAAAGACTGACCAGTGAGCCCTAGGTCTTACTTTCTTTTTTCAGTTGTGGCTTGTGAACTCTTAGTTACATTATATGGGATCTAGTTCCCCTACAAGGGATAGAACCCTCTGCTTTGGGAGTGTGGAGGCAGCAAAGACAAACTCATTTGGACTAGAAAACTCTTGAGATATTTCTATAGTTGTCAAGGGTCAAATAAAGGAGATCCAGGCAGAGTAACTGAGGAAAGATTAAACATTATATATATATATATATATATATATACACAGACACATACATACAGACACATATAAATTTCAAATGAAAAATTAAAAGATAATTATCAATAAAGCTGGTTTCTGTAAAAAATATTTAAATTTCAAAAAGATCATAGAAACATAAACAGGCTTATGTAAGTTGGTTATCAGCCTTTGAAAAATTTTAATACTTGATACAATGATACTAAAACTATCATTGAAAAGATTTGTTATTTTGATATTAATGCATGTTTTTAAAAAGAAAACTGAAGGAGGGATTTCCTTCCTGAGAAGAACCAATAGATCTTATAATGTAATAGATATAATAGTATCTTAAATAGCTGTCCTGATAGCTAACAAAACCTAAAGTGCTTTGATTTAATTAATTTCCCTTTTGTTTAATCCATGCACATTTCAGAGAAAAATTGATCCAAACATCAGATTAATCTTTTGATTCATAAGAATGCTGAGTTGGAAGATGTTAGTGTTCTGTTTCCAAGAATCTTGTTTATTAGATAGTCAGTGTTCATGTGTTTTGCTGAGAGAAATCATAATTAAACTTCTGATGGTTATAGTTGGGAAACCGTGCCGCCTTTCGTGGTGGCAAAGTATTGTGACACGTTGTAAAGGTTCAACATCCTTGTTACAAGTTTGTGGCATCTTTAGGTGGAAAAAATGGACAGAGAGAGGGTTATAGAAGATCTTATATGAAAACAGACTCTAAATCTAGAATCCAAATTCTGAAACACAGTGCATGGAAGCCTCTGAAGAATGGAGAGAATGTCTTTCAAGACCATTGAAACTGATGAATTGAGACTTAATTTTGACTTAAATATCAACTAGCAATAATTATTTACTTCTTTTCCAAGGCAAAGGTCCAAGGCAAAATATGCAATTTGTTCAAATCCTATAATTCTTTTACTCTGGTGCAAATAATGATAATACAATTACCAATAAATAGACCTAAACATCCTTTTAAATATTTAGATTTTCCCTCTAGATTTTGACACTCACTGGCAACAATGAGCAAATCATTTGGATACTAATATGTCACATCATGTTATTTAAACTGAAGATACTGAATTTTGTCATTTGTTTAACCACATCCGTTTTTGTTTCTTCTTTCCTTTTTTTTTTTTGGCCTCTCGGCATGTAGGATCTTAATTCCTCAACCAGGGATCAAACCCATGCTCTCTGCAGTGCACAAGCACAGTCTTAACCACTGAACTGCCAGGGAAATCCCAGGAAATTTGTTTAAAACCTTGTCACAGTATGACAGTGAAAAGGTTATATTTGTTTCCCTCTTGGGTCTCAATAAAACCAAACTTTTATGGCCAAATGTTTTTCCTCCAAAGCTTTTTAATGTATTTTTATTTAAAAAGAAAACAGTTCAGTTGACAAGACTGCAAATCCTATGGTTGATGCTTCCAAACTATAGGATAGTTGTCAGAGAAATCAAAGATGAGCAGATGGAGTTATGCTGGTAAACCTGCTTGAGAATTAATCATCAAAAAGTTGGAGGAAAATAGTTCTCCTGGTCCTTCAAAGGGTAAGACTGATTTCCCAGAGACTTAGATACCTTGAGTCTGAATTGCCATCCACAGGATAGCTATTCTAAGACTTCACTTTCCAGAGCCTTCTCCTGACCTTGAAGAGCAACATGTGGTCTGCAGATGTCTTTGCCACCTGACAAATGACTCTGAACAACAGCCAGATCTCTTCTGTTCTTCATAGAAATTTTCTTAGATGAACCTTTTTTTTCTCCATCAGCCTTTCCTCTTCTGAAGTCTCATATGAAGAGAGACATTCTCTAAATCACTCATCTGAATAAACTGGTCAAATGTTGCTTCATACATACCACACAGTCATAGAAATATCTTCTCAGAAAGTCTATATTGACCTCTAAGAAATTGCTACTCCTGCTTTTTTCAAAAGAATAAAACAAGATTTTGATATTATGTTCAAGAGTAATTCTGAAATGTAGCGTGATTTTAGAGACTGCAGATCTGTTCGAGAATTTTGCTTTAAGGACTGGAGGGACTGGTAAAGTAGGAGAGATGGGTCCTAGAATTTTCTCCTTCTGAACTCTGTATGGCCTGTTTTTTTTTTTTTTTCCTGCTGGGGTAAAGAACAGGTTGGTCTAAAATACATTACCTTTACAGTGTTTCCAGTCATATGATGTGACTTGCTTTTCTTTATGTTATTATTGGGCTGTAGGGTACCCTTCTGGAGTGCATGGTGGTGATGTTGATAGTGAACTGTAATGAGAGATATCACTGGAAATGAAGGGCTGGGTAAATTTTGGAAGACTTGGACTCTTAGACCTAAGAGTTTCGATTTAATTGAATAAGAATACAGACCTTTTCAGCATGATTTGCACATTCTACTTGTCTCCATAATCACTTACACATCTTTGTATTTTTTTTAAATGGTAAATGGCATGTTATTTATTTTTAATTACTATGGGGAAAAAAAGAATGCAGGATTCATACATGTTACAACATGAATAAACATTAAAACTATCTTTAGTGAAAAAAATCCATATAGAAAAGGCCACCCAGATCCCATATTCACCATGTCTACTTTATTTTTTTAATATTTCATCTTTGTATTTTAATTCTCCAGGAAATGATTGTTCTTATAGTATTTCAATATGATTCATGTATATGAAAACAGTTGAAAATGAAAGCAGCATGGCACAGGAACTGATATCTTGGATTCTAGAGTCAGGAAGACCTAGATTAAGACCAACTCTACCACCCACCATTTGTGTCTTTTGGGGCAAGCATCTTAACTTTCTTAAGCCTCAGTTACCTCACCTGCCATGGGAATACCTATCTTGGAAGGTTGCTGTGAATATCAAATGAGAAAGAATGTATAAACTATGTAGTATAGATTAGGGCACATGGTAAATTATCAGTAAATATTGTTATAAATAGTTATTATTGAAATTAAAAAATCACTCTTAAAGTTATGGTGTCCCCCCCCCCAATTCATATGTGGAAGTCCTAACCCCCAGTGTGACTGTATATCAAATAGATAATTAAGGTTAAATGGGCCTTTCCCGGTGGCTCAGCAGTAAAGAATCTGCCTGCAATGCAGGAGCCACAGGAGACGTGGGTTCCTGGGTTGGGAAGATCCCCTGGAGGAGGGCATGGCAGCCCACTCCAGTATTCTTGCCTGGAGAATCCCATGGACAGAGGAGCCTGGTGGGTTACAGACCATAGGCTCGCAAAGAGTCAGACATTACTGAGTGACTTGGTACACGTGCACAAGGGTAAATGAGGGCAGAAAGTTTGGAGCCCTATCTGATGGGACTGGTGTCCTTAGAAGGAGAAGAAGAGATACAAGAAACTCTCTTTCTGCACTTGTATACAGAAGAAAGGTTTTATGAGGGCATAGTGAGAAAGTAGCCATTTATCCACCAGAAACAAACCTCCTCCAAAACCAACCTAACAGCACCTTGATCTTGGACTTTTAGCCTCCAGAACCATGAGAAAATAAATTTTGGTTGTTTAAGCCAGCTAGTTTGTGGTATTTCATTATGCAAGCTCTAGCAGACTAGTATACTGTTTAATGAAATTGTACTCAATGGTAAAATCTTATAATAATAAATCCTATTTTGTATGCCAAATGAATCAATATCACGGAACTTACCTTTGAGCAAGACAATGAAGACTTTTCCCATCAGCGTAGACTGTGATGGTTGAAACACAAATGTTTAGTTGCAGCTTGAGAAATTCATTAGAAAATCAGCTGGTGAGCTGACTGTCAAGCCAGGGTGACTGGGTCACTTGTCTTTTATGCTCCAGCAAAATAGTCCAGGTTTGTTTACATGGTGGGAGAGTTCCAAGAACAGCCGAGGATAAAGTCCAGCGTGAAAGCATGTATTAAGCTTCTGCTTGCATTACATTGGCCAAAGGGAGTCACATGACCTACATAGATTTAAGAGTAAATCTGCATTGGCAGGGGGATAGAATTTGAGGCAATTTTTGCAATTTTCCACATCTTTTATGTTAGCTACAGAATAAGACCATCTGAAGTCTAAGCTGAGCTACCTGTGTTGAATAGTCACAGAGCTATGTCAGTCCTTTCAAGTGTTACTAGCTGCTGAATGTAGTTACTAATCTTACTGTAAGCATTTCCTCAAACTCTCTTTTTAAGTATCACTAATGTTGCAGCTACCTGCTTGATCTTGTTTTTCAGGGACTGGTAGGAGGGACTTAAATAAGCTTCCAAAGAATCATTCATCTTTTGTTGTTGTTTAATCATGGGAATTAGATGCTGGTTTCACTGGTAAAGAATCATGAACATTCAGAAACTTCTAAAACTAATATACTGTCGGATTTTATAAACAATGTGAAAGGTCTTTTGGTTTTCTTTACTAAGAAAATCAGGGGAATTTTCCTTAGGTCAGTGGTTAAGACTGTGCTTTTACTGCTGAAGGCCCAGGGTTCGATCCCTGGTTGGGGATTCCACAAGCCACATGGTATGACAAAAAAGAAAATCAGCTGGGTTTTTTTTTGTTGTTGTTGTTTTACTAGCAGTGTTTCAATATAATACTGCAGAATTCTGGAATGCCATCTTCTGTATTATATGGGTAGGGGCATGGCTGTTATTTCTGCCACATAAATTCAGTTCCAAGAATCCTCTTCCTTTTAATAACAGGATAACTGAGGCCTCCCTGGTTATCTGTAAAGCTGCCCTCCATTTTGAGGAATTTTAAGACCTGGAGTGAGGGGTGCAATTGATTCTGTCCTTTGAGCCTGGTACATTGTTTGATTGAGGGCAACAAATGGTCTACATGTGGTCATTGAGTTAGCAAACATGCTGAAATTACTGGATTTTTGGATTATACAGTGTGTAGAAAGAAACCTCTTGATGTAAATAGTTTGCAAGCCTAGAATTTTTTGTTTTCCCCTGCGAAAAGCTTTATTGTTTCCATATGCTCCATGGCTTGGGCTAGAACTCCGAGATGGTTAAAAAGCTGCCTAGTGGCTGCAGGGAGAGGCTCGGACAGAAAACCTGATGCTGGGGGACTGCCAGAGAGGCCCCGCAAAGGCTGCTGGGCTCCCGAGGCTCCTGGTTAATGCGTGCGAGGGTGAGGGGTATTTGCCCAGCCTGGAGGCTGCCAGGCTGCAGAGGGCAGGCAGGTGGGCTCTGTCTTCTAGATGAGTTTCACCTGCTCATCTAGTTAAGGAGGCGGCTTCCAGGAAGTTGGTCGGAGTCTGCGCCGGCAGAGCTCAAACCGCTTGGTTCAGGTTCTCCTCCCAGACCATGGCGGCTTCCGTGTCGTCCAGGGTTCCACCCCACTCATGGGGGCGGTTTCTGCCTGTCCGGGAAGGGGTGTGTCTGACACCCTGGTTTTGCATCTTCAAGAGAGGCTTGGCACCCTGACGCTTCTCCTCAGCCCAGTCACAGAAGCAGCAGCGTAGGCCCTGCAGACCCACTTCTTTGGGTGGAAGTAGAAATGGCAACCCACTCCAGTGTTCTTGCCTGGAGAATCCCGGGGACGGGGGAGCCTGGTGGGCTGCCGTCCATGGGGTCGCACAGAGTCAGACACGACTGAAGCGACTTAGCAGCGGAAGCCCCAGGAGAGGTAAGTGTGGGAGGCCCGCAGATTCGGTTGACCCGAGGGTTGACGGGTGGACTTCATCTGATGGATCTGGGAGCTCCTGGTTGGTGGGCAGTAAGGAGCTAAGCACAAAAAGCCATGTTGGCTGGTCTTGGAGGTAGAGGATGGAGGGCAGAAAGGTCCCGAAAGTTGCTGCTCACGAGGTGGTTGGAGGCTGAAAGAAGCTACAGGCCTTGGGTCTCCTGTGTGCAAACACGGGGTACCCGGGACCCTCGAGTGCCCTGCCAGCTCACATAACCTTTGAGAAATGTTCTCAGGACTTACTTCACTCAGAGCACAGGATATATATCCAAATATATTTATATGAACCTGGATGGTTTCTTTTCTCTCCAGTTGTAAAAAGGTGTATTCTGTAAGTAAACATTTGTTAAACACTTTCAGAAAATCTTTTTGGGATGACTTCTAGAATAGCTCCTTGTGTAACAAATACAATCTTGTTGTTCTTCAGTCAGTAAGTCCTTTCCGACTCCTTGCAACCCCATGGACTGCAGCATGCCAGGCCTCCCTGTCCCTCAGTATCTCCTGGAGTTTGTCCAAGTTCACGTCCGCTTAATCTTATCCTTTCTTGGAAAAGTGCTTCCATCGTCTTTTGGAGAATTGTTGATGCTTTCTTATTCCAAACACATGGTTTTGGTGAGGCTGTCTCTATCATAGGATGGGGCTCTCGCACTACTTCATTTTCCAAGCAGGAGAACTGCTTGATCAGAGATGGGGAGAAGTTAGATGGACCAATCAGAGACCTCCTCCAGCTTTTTTTTTTTTAATGAGAAGGTCATGTGCTCTTTCCTCTGTGGTTCTTTAAGGATGTTGCTGAGTTACTTATATGCAGTCTTGTAACCTCTAGAAGCAATCGTCTTTATGCTATTGATTCTCCACAATAGCATTATTCCACATGCTATTGAATAATTCCACAATACTCCACAATATTGATATTCCTTGTGTTGTTCTAAGGTGTTCTTGTTGCCTTAAGGAAGAGAGCAAGAAAACTGAATCTCGGCATTTTTCTCTTTTTCTTCCAATAAACAAGGTTTTGAGAATCACAGGAGAGGTCCTGAAGGAATCTAGACTTAGAATTTAGACTCTGACTTACACAACTAGCGAGAAATCTGAAGAATGAAATTGGCCTCAGCTGTACCCTTGAGACCGGAGGAGGGCAGCTGGGTTCGGGGAGATGGGGCATTGCTTATAGGAGATGGGAGTCGGAGTGAGTGGTCCTCACATGCTCCAGGTGAGGAGGAGTTGGATCAAGATTCAGAGCCTGATGGGTTTCACTGGTGGCTGTCTTGAGGCAGCCAATGGGAGCCCTGCTGATGACTGTAATTCATCATCCTTCAAGAGAGCATCATGTGCTCTGTGTGGATTGACTTTATAAGCTCTATTGAAGTCCAGTCTATATATTTCAGGGCTTCCCGGGTGGATCAGTGGTAAAGAATCCGCCCGCCAATGCAGGAGTAGCAGATTTGGTCCCTGGGTGGGGAAGATCCCCTGGAGAGGTAGTAGGAACTCACTCCTCTATTCATTCCTGAAAAATCCCATGGATAGAAGAGCCTGGCAGACTACAGTCCATGAAGTCACAAAGAGTCACACACACACATGCTGTATATTTCATGAGTCAGCTGTACTTCAGTTCCTGCTTTTACCTCTTTTTCTCCAACGACATGGCAGGGAGGAATCTCAACATCCATAAGAATGATTTGTTTTTTCCCTGTACAATGAGCGATTTTCTCAACCCCCTCTAATAAACAATCTATTCTTTTCCCATTACTCAATTGATACCATATGTAACACTTATATATATAAATAGGCCTGTCTCTGGCAGGTCGCCATTTAAAATAAGAGGCCTCAAGCTTCCTGCATTTTCCATAAAAGCTGAAGGATAGAAGGAAAGAGCTGTGGACATACCCACACTCTGTCAATGGCCTGAGGCAGCAGCCAGGCAGCATTGAAACTGCAAAGCTAATCAGTGGCGCCTGCCTCGGTCTTTACTATCTGGGGGACTGCACAAATGGAACTTTATAAATCTGAGTGGAGAAAGTTGGAGAATTTGGCAAAGCAACACTGTATCTACACGACTTCAGTTAAAAAAAGCACAAGCTGGGGGAAAATGGGAACAGTGCAGCTGGGTTACATAGAACATTCCAGAACATTCTGAGAACGTTGTGGGTTAAAACCAATTTTGTTGAACTTGCCCTGAGAAGCTGCTGACTGATTCTCAGCCCAGGCTATGTGGAACACAGTTCCCTGCATCACTACTCCAGAAAGATTCACGTGAATTTTGTTTTTTCTTCACTCTGACCTCAGAGGTGGGAACTGTGCTCTCTGCAAGCTGACCCTCTACATATAGAAGCAGGAACAAGCTTGCCCCAAATGTACATGGCAGGTGGAAATGTTGACTTTCATCTCCGTGGAGAAAAGCAATTTTACAGCAGGGAGAGTCAGGCCTCTGGTGCCCAGATCCTAGTCATACGTACGTATCTTCAAGTAAAAAGTGGGAACAGAGCCCAGAATTCAGAATTTAGTGGGAAAGCAGGCCAGGGTTCCCCCTTTCTTGCTTGTGAGCCCTTGACTTCTTCATGTGCTGGTTGACTTGCAAATGGCTGAGACTCACTGAACTCTCTTCAAAGCCAATCTGATATAAAATGCCACATCAACGCTGTATCTCTTTCCTTTTTTGTTTTGGGGACCAGTGGGATGGACCAGGTGCCTGGGCATAGCCTGTGAGTGTGGGGACTGGGACGGGACTAAGCACGGCCAGCACCTGTCTGATTCTGTCTGTAGAGCTGGGGCACATTGTTTCTCTCTGACTTCATTGGTTTGAACATGAGACAAAGAGGAGATTTGATCAGGTTTGCACGGATTTGGTCCAAAATATTCTTAAAATTATGGGCTTCCCAGGAGGCTCAGCGGTAAAGAATCCACCTGCTGATGCAGGAGATGTGGGTTCAATCCCTGAGTCAGGAAGATCTGGAGAAGGAACTGGCAACTCACTCCAGTTTACTTGCCTGGGAAATCCCAGGACAGAGGAGCCTGGCAGGCTACAGTCCATGGGGTCCCAAAGAATTGTACACGACTTAGTGAGTAAGAACAGTTCTTAAAAATGCACTGAAAGTGGCTAATATATTCTCTTTATCTGTTGCCTAGACACAGTAACTTTGTGATGAAAAAATATATTGGCATCTAAACTCAAAGAAATGGAAGTGTTAGGTGTTTTGGGAAAACAGATGGATAACCTCTCTCTCTGTCCCCCTTTTGTAACCTCCCCTCCATCTCCCCATTTTCTCCTTTTTAAAAGTTAATTTAATAGATAAAGGACATTGTTAAGTGACTGTAAAAATAAGGTTCATGTTTAGACAGTTTCCCCAGCTGCAGTGCTCTGTTTAAAATACTGTTTTCCTGGCCTACAATGTTTATTTTACATTCAGAGATGTGGGCACATGGGAACCATTTGCAGAAAATACCTTTGTTGGCTTCTACGATTGATATAATACAGAAGCAGGGGGTAGAGGTTCAAAAAGCTGCCTTTCTAAAGCCAGATGTATACTCTATCCTCTTATTAATACTAGCAAGTACATTTATAAGAAAAAATGAAGTTATGGAAAGTAATGAGATAAATCCATTCTGTCTTTGATTGTCACACCCAAGATTTACACAAAATAGAAAGTTCTCAGGGATCATTGGGGGTCAAATTCTGGTGGAAATGCTCAGAGCCATTTCACCTACCTGCTCTGAAAAATTAATCATCGATGATAAAAGTGTTGTGCCTTAGGTTTGACTCTCAGTACATCTATTACCAAAGATTGATCTGCAGGTGCCTTCAGACAGGTTTCTCCACATTTGATTTCAATTTCTCCTTCCCCTAATCAATCCATCCTGTATTCTTCCACCAGAGCAATCTTTACAACTGCAGACTGACCATGGTTCCTCCCTGTCTTAAGTTTCATAATGGTGGTTCCTTTTTGCTTCTAGGGGAGGTAAAAATGATCTGTTGGCTGAAACCAGCTTTCAAGAATATGTGATACTTTTTTTGACCACATACTGTGAGCCTGAAAAAACAGGTAATAGTTGCCAACATTTAAAAACCAGAGAATTTGATAGAAAAATCTGGATAGTCTCCCATTATTAAAGTGGTATGCCTGGCAACACTAGTCTTACACTTGGTATAAAAATAATCAAACTTCCATCTGGAAGGGCACTGTCTCCCCAGTTTCCCAGAGGACCCACACTTTCTTTTTTCTCATTTGCCTGATCAGTTTGACATTTACAGGCATTTAAACGGTCAACTCCTGGACCATGGGCTGAAGTCCAGCTCTTTGGCCTCACACGTAAGGACCATCTGACTCCTATTAACTTTTTAAGGCTAACTTCTCACATTTATTTTCTCTTCTGGAGCTTTCTACTCCAAAAATACAGGTTTTCCCCCAAGACACTGTGTTATATTGCTATTTCCAGGCCTTTCCATCTATCTGCAAAGTCTGCCCACTTACCCAATTTATATTTTCCTTCTGTTTTTCTTAGAGTGAACCATCCTTCTTGGTATTTTTTGGGGCATCTGAGCATACTTCCATTACTGATTACATATATAAGTAAAATACAGAGTAATATAAAGTCAGGAGAAACTCTTATGAGCAGCAGGTATAAAATTCCTTGAAGGGAGATGCAAGGCTCCGCAGAGGAGGAGCTTGCTCAGGACCTGTAGGTGAGTCCCCTGGGCTCAGAGGACCCACTGAATCTCTCTGTTCAGGTTCCTCTTTGGGAAGAGGGCTTCAGGTCCTTGCAGTCTGCCTGGGGGTAAAGTTGAGAAGATGTTGTTCAGTCACACAGTCATGTCCTACTCTTTGCGACTCCATAGACTGCAGCACACCGGGCTTCCCTGTCCTTCACTATCTCCTGGAGTTTGTGCAAACTCATGTTCATTGAGTCCATGATGCCATCCAGCCATCTCATCCTGTCACCCCCTTCTTCTCTGGTCCTCGGTCTTTTCCAGCATCAAGGTTTTTTCCAATGAGTAGGCTCTTCACATCAGGTGGCCAAAGTATTAGAACTTCAGCTTTAGCATGAGTCCTTCCAATGAATATTCAGGGTTGATTTTCTTTAGGACCGACTGGTTTGATCTCCTTGAATTCCAAGGGACTCTCAAGAATCTTCTCCAGCACCACAATTCTAAAGCATCAAATCTTTTATGCTCAGCCTTTATGGTCAGACTCTCAACGTCCATGCATGACTACTGGAAAAACCATAGCTGTGACTATATGGACCTTTGTTGGCAAAGTAATGTCTCTGCTTTTTAATATACTGTCTAGGTTTGTCATAGCTTTTCTTCCAAAGAGGATGCATCTTTGGAGATAGAGGAGGCTTGAAAGGGAGACATTTCAAATGGAGGGTTTTTCATATAAAAACCATAAAAAGAACTGAACGTGGAATTAATTGAAAGTAATGAGAGGAGGTTGGCCCTCAGGGATGGCATAGAAGGGTGGAGAGTGGGTTGGGGCGGGGGGGGGCAGTTGCTTCTCACCATAAGCCTCCTATCATCTTTAATTTTTCAAAATCAAATTACTTTGATAAATTATAATTAGGAAAACATGAATGTAACAATTGATTGTATTTGCTGTGATCCTCTCCCGTGGTCTTAGAAATCATCATAAAGAATTGTTTAAAAAAAAATAAATCTGCAATGATTATTTTTCTTAGGAAAACCTGTGAAGAATCTGGGTTCTAAATACTGGCTAATGTGAGACTAGAAGTGTCAGCACTTGTGAAGGTCAGAACAGCTGGGATCTTAGTTATGTTAATACTTTTCCAGGTATGATCTTAAAAAAACTGATCAAACTAATACATGCAATTGATTAAAAAATATATTGCAGAAGGCTATAGATAAAAAGCCACAGACCCCACCCTGTTAATCAGTTCCAGTCCCACCCTCTTGGCCCAGGTTCAACCATTTTTTAAAAAATATTTTTCGGGAAGACTTTATTGGCCATATTCATACCCAGCTTCCCACGTGGCTCAGTAAGGAATCTTCCTGCCAATGCAGGAGATGCAGGTTTGATCCCTGGGTCACGAAAATCCCCTGGAGGAGAAAATGCAACCCACTCCAGTATTCTAGCCTGGAAAATCCCATTGACAGAGGAGCCTGGCAGACTACAGTCCATGTGGCCGTAAGAATCAGACACAGCTGAGCATGCATGCACATAATTTCAGGTATCATACCACAAGGGTAGACATTCAGAACTTTGATTAAATCCTTTGAGGAAGACTTACATTTCTAGCAATGGTAAATGATAGTGTATACAGTTTTGTTTGTTTTTTACTTAGAACATTTTAATTCATTAAATAAATTCTGTATTTAGTTCTTATGGTAGTGATCTTCATAACCCCAAATAGTATGCTAAGGTCACTGCAGCCCAGCTTTATAGCTGAGAAAATAAGTAGTCCTGTAGTTAGTCTGTAGCCAGAGCACATTGCTCAGACTTGACCCACATCTCTCTCATTCAAGCATCCTGGGGTTGTTGCAGGCTCTTCCTCTAGCTCCCCACCATCGCTTCCAGATGGCAGAGCCAGATATCCAGATTTAGGAGAGCCTCTTGTGTTTTGGGACAGGGACCTCATGGCCATCAGTAGTGCAGGTATCTTTGGAAATTTAAATACAGCACGGGAAAGTTGTCCTGAACTGGGAAGTACTAACGGGGACTCCAAAAATTCCCTGATGGTTCAAACGTTGAAGAATCTGCCTGCATTGTGGGAGAACTGGGTTTAATTCCTGGGTTGGGAAGATCCCCTGGAGAAGGGCATGGTAACCCACTCCAGTATTCTTTCTGGGAAATCCCATGGACAGAGGAGCCTGGCGGGCTAGAGTCCATGGAGTCACAAAGAGTCAAACATGGCTGGGCAACTAATATACACAAAGGGGACTCCGCCAATCAAACTGATTAAACCCCTGTCCTAATAAGCCTGATGGGGCTGACCTTCCACCCTCAGAGGGGACTTGCTGATCCTGGCTGCCCTCATAAGCTGTGCTGTTCCTCAAGTGAGTGAGTAATGATGGGATACCCCATGGAGTGATGCTAGCAAGGGGGTGAAGAGGAGGAGGGCATGGTGACAGTCTTATACACACAAATAATTGCTTGTTGATCTATATGAGGAAAAGTAGACAGTGCCTCAACAAGCTACCCCAAAGTGGTGACCACAATTCAGATCACAAAATAGAACATTATCCGTAACCCAGGAGACTTCCCAGAGCTCCCTGCAGTCACTACCCTCTTTCCTTCCAAAGATAAACACCATCCTAATTTACAACATTGTAGTTGTTTGTTTTTTTAACTTTTTAATTTATATTGGAGTATAACTGATTAGCAATATTGTGATAGTTTCAGGAGAACTTGAAAGGACTCAGCTGAATATACACATGTAGCCATTCTCCGCTGAACTCTCCTCCCCTCCACGCTGCCACATAACATTGAGCAGATTTGCATGTGCTATACAGTAGGTCCTTGTTGTCTAACACTATAGTTTATTCAGTTTTATAGCCTTGGAAACTCCTACATGAGAAAACATAAATGTTTATTCTAGAATCATTTGTTTTTGTTCACTCACTAAGTCGAGTCCAACTCTTTTCAACCCCATGGACTGCTGCCCACCAGGCTTGCCTGTCCTTCCCTATCTCCCAGAGTTTGCTCAAATTCATGTTCATTGTGTCAGTGATGCCATCCAATATCTCATTCTCTGTCACCCTCTTCTCCTCTTGTCCTCTATCTTTCCCAGCATCAGAGTCTTTTCCAATTAATAGGTTCTTGGCATCAGGTGGCCAAAGTATTGGAGCTTCAGCATCAGTTTTTCCAATGAATATTCAGGGTTGATTTCCTTTAGGATTGACTGGTTTGATCTCCTTGTTGTCCAAGGGACTTTCAAGAGTTGTCTTTAGCACTGTCGTTCAAAAGCATCAATTCTTCGTATAATTAGATTTGCCTGTTTTTTGAACTTTATGTAAATGCAGTTGTACAGTATGTATGTGAGATTCATCCATGTTGAGGCATATAGTTGTAATTGACTCATTTTTTTACCCCTGCATACAGCTGCATGCAAGTGTCATGACACATACATACTCATGAGATACATACAACAAGCTTTCCTACTGATGGAAAAATTTGCGGTTGTTTCTAGTTTTTGGCTATTACAAATAGTGCAGCAATGAGCATTCTCTGGTATGTAATTTTGGTACATATGTATGCATTTCTGTTGGATATGTAGTGAATTACTAGGCCCTACAGTATATGCAAAATTTTCATTTCTCCTCCAGATTTGAGATATGATTAACATGTAACATTGTGTAAGTTTAAGCTGTATAATGTGATGATTTGATACCTGTGAGTATTGCAAAATGGTGACCATAATTGTTTTTGTGAACATCTCCATCACTTCACATAATCATCCTTTTATTTTTGGGCGAGACATGTAAGACCTACTGTTAGCAACTTTCAAGTATATAATATGATACAATTAACTGTAGTCACCATGCTGTACATTATATCCCCAGTACTTATTTATAACTGGAAATTTGCACTCTTGGATATCTCCCTATCTTCCCTACCCCTCAGCTGTTGGCAACTACTATTTACTTTGTTTCTATGAGTGCAGCTTTTTAAGATGTCACAGATGAGGGAGAACAGATAGTGTTTTGTCTTTCTCTGGCTGACTTATTTACTTTAGCATAATAGACTCACGGTCTGCTCATGTCACAAAAACAGTACTTTCTTCTTTCCCATGTCTGAATAATCTCATTGTATTTTTCACCACATCTTTGTGTGTGTGTGTGTGTTAACTTTTTATTTTGTACTGGGATATAGCCGATTAACAGTGCTATGATAGTTTCAGGTAAACAGTGAAGGGACGCAGCCATACATATACATGTATCCATGACCCCATCTTTTTTTAAATGGTTTTTTAAAGTTTATTTTCTACTGAAGTATAGTTGAGTTGTGATGTTGCATTAATTACTGCTGTACAATGAAGTGACTCAGTTATTTTTTTCCACGTTCTTTTCCATGATGGTTTATACCACGTCGCTTTTCATCCGTTCATCCCTTGATGAACACTAAGGTGGTTTCATATCTTGGCTACTGTGATTAATGGCACAGTGAACATGGGAGTGCAGATATCCCTTTGAGAACTTGATTTTATTTCCTTTGCTTATATGCCCCCAAATGGAATTGCTGGATTATATGATAGTTCCATTTGTAATTTTTTTGAGGAGCTTTAATAAAAATTCTTGCCATAATGGCCATAGCAATTTGCCTTCCCACTAATGGTTCACAAGTGTTCTCTTTTCTCTGCATCCTCACCAACACTTATCTCTTGTCCTTTTAATAATAGCCATCCTAACAGTGTGTGGACTTCCCTGATAACTCGGTTGGTTTAAAAAAAAGCAACCCACCTGCAGTGCAGGAGACCCTGGTTCGATTCCTGGGTCAGAAAGATCTGCTGGAGAAGGGATAGACTACCCACTCCAGTATTCCTGGGCTTCCCTTGTGGCTCAGCTGGTAAAGAATCCACCTGCAATGTGGGAGACCTGGGTTAGATCCCTGAGTTGGGAAGACCCTTTGGAGAAGAGAAAGGCTGCCCACTCCAGTATTCTGGCTTGGAGAATTCCATTGACTGTGTAGTCTATGGGATTGCAAAGAGTTGGACACGACTGAGCAACTTTCACTTACATCCTAAGAGTGTAAGGCGATATCTCACTGTGGCTTTGATTTGCATTTCTCTGATTAGTGATGCTAAGTGCCTTTTCGTGTACCTGTTGGTCATTTGTAGTCTTCTTTAGGGTGGGTTTTTTTGACTGCCTTCATCAGTAGAATATTATGAAAGTGATATTATGTGACTTCCAAGGCCAGGCCATAAAAATGTCCTGGACTTCTGCCTTGTTCATATGTGATGGAAGGGTATAGGTGCAGAAGCAGAAGAGACTGCCCACAGCACTGAAGTTGGAGGAAGGACCTGGAGCCAAGGAACTCAAGGAATATAGCTCTGGAAACTAAAAGCGGCCTAAGGAAAGGAATGACAGTGATGCAAGGTGGCAGCCACCACGGGCTCAGGAGTAAAAGTTCCTTGCAGTTTCCACCTGTTGGAAGAAGGCCAGAAAGGTGTAGGAGATAGCAAAGTTAGCCTAAGTCTAGAAGATGATGAAGACACGGACTTACAAGATGGGCAGGGATGATTGGGCCTCCAAGAACAATTTATGAAAACTGAATATACAGCCTTAAAATAGAATATGGACCCCAATACTCAGAAGCACCCTCCCTTTGTGAAATTTGTAACAAAAATTAATATGAAAGGAGTTAATAGTTCTAATGGTGTAGTGGAGCCCCATGAGAGCCATATCAATGCTACCAAAATGGCAGAATTAATAGCATCAAAGTTGTCCTCAAGAGCTTCGACACCTAATGATGTCTAAAGAAAATCTGAAACTCCCTCAGCCACCTGAAGGACGGTGTTACAGCAGCTAATAAAACCTGAGAAACCACAGGCCCTCCCCTACCCGCTGTTTGATTTCATCAGTCTTCATTTTGTGCAGTAGTAAACTTTCCAGAATAGTAACTTTCTACATCTTATAGAACTCAGTGTACTGTAAAGACAACTCTCATTCAGAGACAGTTTATCTTAAGATACTGTAAATGGTACTCACTTTTTTTCTGTCCAATTGAAATATATGAGTTGTGCTATAACAACAACAAGGTAAGGAAAAGATTCTCTTGTAGAGACTTCCAAGGAAGCAGAGCCATGATGAACCTGAAGTTTATTTCAGTGATACTGATTTTCAGATTTCCTGTCTCCAGAACTCTGAATGAATACAATTCTTATTTTAAGCCACCAAGCTTATGATAATATGTTACAGCAGCTGTAAGAGCCTGATACAAATGGCAAAAAAGTACTTGAAAAGATACTCAACACCATTAATGATAAGGGGGGTACAAATTAACACTGCCGTGTGATACTACTATATACCTGCCCAAATGGTTAATATTGAAGATGTAATAAATTGATCACTGTGCATGATACCCCGATTTTAGTGAAAATGCGTTATGCCGATTTTCTTCTGTTGTCATGAACACTTTAGAAGGATATCCAAAAAATTAATGAGAGAGGTTACTTTGAATTCAATGAAACAGAAGCCAAGAACTGTTTCCCAGAAGAAAGGTATTTCAGTTCAGTTCAGTTCAGTCACTCAGTCGTGTCTGACTCTTTGCGACCCCATGAATCGCAGCACGCCAGGCCTCTTTGTCCATCACCAACTCCCGGAGTTCACTCAGACTCACATCCATCGAGTCAGTGATGCCATCCAGCCATCTCATCCTCGGTTGTCCCCTTCTCCTCCTGCCCCCAATCCCTCCCAGCATCAGAGTCTTTTCCAATGAGTCAACTCTTCTCATGAGGTGGCCAAAGTACTGGAGTTTCAGCTTCAGCATCATTCCTTCCAAAGAAATCCCAGGGTTGATCTCCTTCAGAATCATGTTTTGACTAAAACTTGTTCTTCTTCGTATCTCCTGAAAGACAGCATTACACTGCCACCAAAGACCAACTTAGGAGTCTTTCTCTACCACTGTTCTCTCCCAGCCCCTACATCCCAGACACTGAGTCTTGTCGGTTTTATTTATCAGTGTCCTTTAACTCCATCTTCTCTCCCAGGCTGCTTCTGTTGCCTCCACGGGGCCTTATGATATTTTCCATGGACACTGTAATTACCTCCCAATTGATCTTCCAGCTGCCATCTTATCCTTCTCCTTTTACTGATGACCAGGTTGATTTTTTAAAATACACAAATCTGGCGCTTTGCTGGCAGTCCACGGATTAAGACCATATACTTCCAGTGCTGGGGGCTCAGGTTGATCCTTGGTTGGGGAACTAAACTCCCCCAGGTCATGTGGTGCGGCCAAAACAATTTAAATAAATAAATGCAAATAAAAAAATGTACAGATCTTACCAGACCGATGTCAAGGTTATATCCTTTAATGGATGAAAAAGTGCTGGTGGTGGGTAATTCTTCGAGACCTGTCTTAACTGTGAAAAGAGTGCATAGTGAGAGTCAGTGGCTGACAGAAGGTCCAAGGAAAAGATGACTGAGCGTGAATGCGTTTGATTGAATTCCTGTTTTGTGCAAGGGTCAGAGGGTAAAATGGAGCAACAGAGGAAAAGATTGATCTGGAGGCTCAGAAATGGAAAAGGTGAGATAAAAGGAACAGGAGGTAAAGATCAGAAAGAAAAGAGAGCATTCAAATTGGAATCATCACTTTTGTTTCTATTGAATTGGGAAGTCACAGAATTTTTGCATTAATGTGCAGGAAATTATTTTATAAATCCCAGAAGCATCTGTAACAATTCCCTAAAAAGATGTAGAAAAAGAGACCTCAATTGATATTATAAAGGAGAAGGGGAAAAAAAATGTAAAACAGGGAATGAAGTTGTGGTTGCCTTTTGAAGTTCAGAAGACCAAAGAAAGTTAAAAAAATTTTCTTTCCTTTTTTTTTTTTTTTTTTGGCAGAGTTGCTTTGTGTATGTGTGTTTGTGGGTTTAATATCAACAGATGCTCCACCATTTTCATGGGCCTGGAACGGCAGTTTCTGACATCTGTTAAATAATCCTAAAATATGAACAGTGCAGGCCTGGCTGGTGGCATACAGTGTGCTCTATTGATTAGACTTGTCTTTCAAATGGTTAAGTCCGGTACATTCTTTATTTGAAAATACAAGAATTAAAAACAAAATGCAGAAATTTAAGGGAAGCTGATAGCTGATCAAGTACAGTGTGCTTCCATCTCTGTTAGAAGTAGCTCTGGCATGACTTATTAAAAAGAAAAGCAACAGAGACAAAATAGAAATGTACCTTTTCAAGCAAGATGGAAGATTTAGGGCAAATAAACTGTTAGTCACTCAGTTGTGTCCTACTCTTTGAGACCCCATTGACTGTAGCCCACCAGGCTCTTCTGTCCATGGAATTCTCCAGGCAAGAATACTGGAGTGGGTAGCCATTGCTTTCTCCAGGGGATCTTCCCAACCCAGAGATTGAACCTGGGTCTCCTGTGTCTCCTGCGTTGCAGGCAGATTCTTTACTGTCTGAATCACCAGGGAAGGCTGTGCTGCTGCTGCTGCTGCTGCTAAGTCGCTTCAGTCGTGTCCGACTCTGTGCGACCCCAGAGACGGCAGCCCACCAGGCTCCCCCGTCCCTGGGATTCTCCAGGCAAGAACACTGGAGTGGGTTGCCATTTCCTTCTCCAATGCATGAAAGTGAAAAGTGAAAGAGAAGTCACTCAGTCGTGTCCGACTCTTCATGACCCCATGGACTGCAGCCTACCAGGCTCCTCCGTCAATGGGATTTTCCAGGCAAGAGTACTGGAGTGGGGTGCTATTCAAAATTGTGTTGCTAAAACATTTGAAGATGGCAGGTAAAGAAATAGCTAATATAAAATAGCTGTTTCATTGTGATATGGTTAAAAATAGTGTTGCCCTCGGGCTTCCCTAGTGGCTCAGATGGTAAACAGTCTGCCTGCAATGCAGGAGACCTGGGTTCAGTCCCCTGGGTAGAAGGATCCCCTGGAGGAGGAAACGGCAATCCACTCATCGTGGATTCACCCATAGTCATAATGCATTGTGATCTAGAATATTAAAATGCTGTGGATTTGTAGATAATTGAGGGCCCTCTTAATGTGAGATCCCTGGACTGCTAGAGTTCCTCATCAGAAGTTTACACAATTGAGTAAAAGACATCAGGTCTATAACACTGTGTATATCTGGGTAGAAAAATGCAAGACACAGGTACTGGGCCACTTCTAGGATGAAGTTGTTGAGTTGCTAAGTCATATCTGACTCTCTTGCGATCCCATGGACTGCAGTCTGCTAGGCTCCTCTGTCCATAGGATTTTCCAGGCAAGAATACTGGAGTGGGTTACCATTTCCTTCTCCAGGGGATCTTCCCTACCCAGGGATCGAATGCATGTCTCCTGCATTGACAGATGGATTCCTTACCCACTGTGCCGCCAGGGAAGCCCAGGGGTGGGTTTTGGTATTTCTCCCTTGCTTTGGAAGATTACAATTAAAAAAAGATTCAGACCAGGATACAGTGCATGCATCCATATATGCATGCAATTTAGGGAAAGAGTTTAATTTTGTGAACTTGGCTTACAGAGACAGACTGATATTCTTCTGGGAGGGATGGGAGTGCTTTGCAATTACTGGGGAAGACACTTGGCAGCTTTCCCATGAGAGCTGGAATGGATTTTGTAGGGTGGTTTCAGAGTTCACACTGAGTCATTAATGTTGGTCAGGCCAGTGATGGAATTGCTGAGAAGTCAGGCAGGAGGTGGGGAGCCAAGCCTGATACTGGATGGCAGGAAGCTAGTGTCACTCCTTGGCGGGAGGGACAGAGGAAGGAGTTGATGCTCCTGGAGCCCAGAGCCCAGAGTCCCTCTGTGGGGAGTGAGGTCACTGGAGGCTGGGTCATATGAGCCACAGCCCAGAGGGAGCTGAGGAGGAGGAATAGCTTGGGCTCTCCTTTCTTCCACGTATCCAGTCTTCCTCTCCTTTCCCCTCCCTGACTGATTTCAGATCCTCCAAGGACAGAGGTCCCTGGATGAGCAGCATGCCGCGTCACCCCTGTGCTGTCCAGAGCAGTCCAGGGGAGGGAGAAGGATACCACCTGGGGTACCTGGCTCAAGCTTGGAACAGTGGGAGAGAAGAAAGTTTGAGATACTGCATAACCAAGAGAGCTACAAAGTTCTTTTAATAAAGTTGTTCAGAAAGAAGGCACATGGAAGGAGGGTTTAGGTTGGCAGTTAAAATAGATCAATATACAGGGACTGACAAGTCTACATGTCGAAGTTCAGAGAATGACATTTAAAACTGAAATGTGTGAAGAATTGGTATAGATGATCTAATTTACAAAGCAGAAATAGGCACAGATGTAGAGAACAATCATGTGGATACCAAAGGGAAAAGGAGTGTGGGATGAATTGGGATTGACATATACTGCTACTGCTAAGTCACTTCAGTTGTGTCCAACTCTGTGCGACCCCACAGACAGCAGCCCACCAGGCTCCCTCACCCCTGGGATTCTCCAGGCAAGAACACTGGAGTGGGTTGCCATTTCCTTCTCCAATGCATGAAAGTGGAAAGTGAAAGTGAAGTTGCTCAGTCGTGTCTGACTCTTAGTGACCCCATGGACTGCAGCCTACCAGGCTCCTCCGCCCATGGGATTTTCCAGGCAAGAGTACCGGAGTGGGGTGCCATTGCCTTCTCCGGGATTGACATATACATACCCACTATTGATACTATGTATAAAATAGACAGGGGCTTCCCAGGTGGCTCAGTGGTAAAGAATCTGCCTGCCAAACAGGAGCCTCTGGTTCGATTCCTGGCTCAGAAAGATACCCTGGAGAAGAAAATGGCAACCCGCTCCAGTATCCTTGCCTGGAAAATCCCATGGACAGAGGAGAGTTGCAGAAGAGTCAGACACAATTTAACGACTCAACAACAGCATGAAATAATTACTAATGAGAACCTACTGTCTACTCAGTGCTCTGTGGTGACCTAAATGAGAAGGAAATCCAAAAAAGACGGAATATATGTATAGATGATTCACTTTGCTGTGCAGTGTAAACTAACACAACATTGTAAAGCAACTACACACCAATAAAAAAAAAAAACGCAACTTTTCAATTTATATGAGTGAGACTTGCTGAAATGGGCTGGTGTTATTAAGTAGTGCACATTTTGCAATGGAGAAATTACCTTGCTTTGCTTTGTCACAGGTACCAGCCGTGTGCAGGAGTAGCCATAAGACAGTGTCTTATTCCCCTCTATCTCAGGTCAGTCTAGTGACCTAGGATCACAGCCCCTTCCTGCATCCTCTCCCTCTAGCCAAAGGGGGAAGGAGTGGTTTTTGAGGTCTTTCAAAAACTGACCATTACCCCTGGTGAGAGCCCATCAGCCATTCTCCCAAATGCTTAGGTGAAACCAGGGTGAATCTGGATACCTGATGCCAAAATCAGTTCTGCTATTAGGAACTCTGATGCTTTTCTTTGGAGCACCCACTTGGCTCTCTCTTGTGCAAGCATCCTCTGAGACAGTGCTGTCCGATAGAATTTTCCATGGTGAGGGAAAGAACTTCAGAAGTGGATGATGTAGCTGAGGATCTGAATTTTAAGTTTTATTTGTTCACCATTTAAACTAGAATCTCCGTATGTGGCAAGTGGCTGCCATGTTGGAGAGTGTCCTTATGGTACTGAGGCTGAGCCTTCGGATAATCTCACTGGTTTATTCCACAAGAGTCTTTCCTTTGCATTCAAGTCATCATGGGGACTAGGCTAATTAACTCAGACCCTCAAGAGGGACTAACATTTGACTGCAGTCTCAGACTTTGGGGCTTCCCTGGTAGCTCAGTTGGTAAAGAATCCGCCTGCAATGCCGGAGACCCCAGTTCGATTCCTGGGTCGGGAAGATCTGCTGGAGGAAGGATAGGCTACCCACTCCAGTCTTCTTGGGCTTCCCTTCTGGCTCAGCTGGTAAAGAATCTGCCTTTAATGCGGGAGACCTGGGTTTGATCCTTGGCTTGGGAAGATCCCCTGGAGAAGGGAAAAGCTACCCACTCCAGTATTCTGGCCTGGAGAATTCCATGGACTACAGTCCATGGATCTCAAAGACTCGGAGACTGAATGACTTTCACTTTCTTTCTCTCTTTAGAGAATTCTCTTGTTCATGTCCCCAAGGCCCCAGGTAGATTCTAAGCCTCTTTTCCTGATAAAGTCAGAGAAGACAGACAGACCTGTGGAAAAGTTCTTGGCCAGTGTGAGTCTAGGAAGAGGGGCCTCGGTGGTGCTCCAGTGGTTTGTGGCCGCAGAGTGCTGTGGGAAGCCTTATTTTCCTCTTGAGAAAAGTACAGAAAGGCTAAGAGGGAGAATCTGTGACATCTCTGAGCTAGCCACCAGAGAAGGATGAAGACCAAACTCACACAACAAAAGTAACCAGAGTAGGATGAGATGGATCGTGGAGGATGTCAGTGGAAGATAGAGAATGGCAATGGACCAGAAGCTTCCTTGCTGTACAAAATTGACTTTCCATAAGGCCTCCTGGACTGCATTTCTGATGAAAGAATCAGAGAGGAAAATCCTGAATTGACTGAGCTTAAATCTAAATTGAGAAAATACAGAAGTGACTAAAGTTACCCCCCACCAAAACGTGAGTTACAGAACAATCATGGAGTGATGTTTCCATGTGTTTACCATGGGCATGGTCAAGCATATTTATAACCCCCATCCCCAAAGATTAAAACAACAACACAAACAACAAAATCAAACCTCATCTATAGGAGACTAGGTCATTAGTGGAATTGCCATATGATGTAGTACTTGTGATGTTCAGACACGCCCAGTCGTGTCTGAATCTTTGTGACCCCATGGACTGCAGCATGCCAGGCCTCCTGTCCCTCACAATCTCCTGAAGTCTGCCCAAGTTCATGTCCATTGCATTGGTGATGCCATCTAGCCATCTCATCTTCTGAGGCTGTCTTCTCCTTCTGCCCTCAATCTTTCCCAGCATCGGCAAAGTACTATGTAGTACTATGCCGTGGTGAAAATAAAGGAATTACTGCTATGTGAACTGGCATGGAAGAATTTCCAAAGTATTGAGTGGAGAAAGCAAGTTATTAGAAGAATATATGCGAACATTATATAAGATGATAAACAGGCAAAACTGAGTAATACTTGCTCTAGGTGTACAGAGAAAAGTGGTAGCAGCTGTTTAAAAAAAAAAGCTAATGCTAAAGTCAAGGTAATAGTTAACCTCTTGGAGTCAAGGGAGAGGGGGGTGGGATCAAGGGGGCCCCTATGCTAATAATAACATTCTTTTTCTTCAGCTGTG
This sequence comes from Cephalophus harveyi, assembly GCA_006410635.1. Lineage (NCBI taxonomy): Eukaryota > Metazoa > Chordata > Mammalia > Artiodactyla > Bovidae > Cephalophus > Cephalophus harveyi. The sequence goes on along the minus strand of SJYT01074620.1, from coordinate 67,433 downwards.
GGGTTAAGTTGTTCACTTTACATATTATTAATGATGATTTTTTTTTCCTGCCAGTTTTTTTGGATATATACTTGACCTATAGCATTGTGTAATTCTAAGGTTTACAGCATTGCAATTTGACTTACATACTTCGTTAAATAATGAGCAGAGTAAATTTAGTAAATATCTGTCATCTCATAGATAGAAAAAAAATTTGTGTGCTTGTGAGAGCTTTTGGGATTTATTCTCTTAAATTTCACATGTAACATGCAGCAGTGTTAATTATATTTATCATGTGGTATATTACATCCTTAGAACTTATTATTGTTGAAATAATCTAGGGGGCTTCCCTGGTGATACAGTGGTTAAGACCTTCACCTTCCAATGCAGAGGGTGCTGGTTTAGTCCCTGGTTGGGGTACTAAGATGCCCCATGCCTTGAGACCAGAAACCAAAGCAATATTGTAACATTCAATAAAGACTTTAAAAAATTTAAAAATAGCCTATTATGTTGAGGGAATAACATATGTGTAATGAGATACCATTTCTGTACAGTTTAAAATCATGTAGAACTCGATATTGTTTGTATTCTGGAGTCCTATTAGAAGTGTAAAAATGTATCCCAGTGCAGGATAGTGGTTAATTCAGGGAGAAGAGAAGAAAAAAGAATCGTGCAGGGTTCACGGGGGCTTCAGTCGAAGCACTTGGTCTCCTTTTTTCTTTCTTTAGCTGAATGCTGTTTGTCACAGTTTTACATGCCTAAAATATTTCACCAAAATTTTATGAAAAGCAGAAGCCAGGGTGGCTTCCTTAGAGAACATGCAGAGAATGCAGGCTCCATAGAGCAGATGGAGAGAGGAACAGACCCAAGGAAAGACAAATGCCAGATTACCTCCAGGTTCAATGCAGCCAGTGCTGAAGACATGTCCATACAAGCAGAGTAGCAGGAAAGCGCTGGGCTTGCTGGATTCAGATAAGCTAACCTTAATAGATGGCCCCGATAAAGTAGAAAGTCCTAGTATATCTTTCATTTTTTCATTCAGCACATTTTTACTATTTCCATCCAAAGGCTTTGTTCTGCTCATCTTTTTCTTGCATCTTTGAGGGCTTGAGACCAAACTGAAAATGATTAAAAATTCCAAAGATAATCAATGTAAAGTAGTTGTTGTTCAGTTGCTAAATCATGTCTGACTTTTGTGACCCCATGGGCTGCCTCATGTCAGGCTTCCCTGTCCTTCACTATCTCCCAGAGTTTGCTCAAACTCATGTCCATTGAGTCGGTGATGCCATCCAACCATCTCCTCCTTTGTCATCCCCTTCTCCTCCTGCCCTCAATCTTTGCCAGCATCAGGGTCTTTTCCAATGAGCCAGCTCTTCACATCAGGTGGCCAAAGTATTGGAGCTTCAGCATCAGTCCTTCCAATGAATATTCAGAGTTGATTTCCTTTAGGATTGACTGATTTGATCTCCTTGCAGTCCAAGGGACTCTCAATGTAAACTAGGTATGAGGTTAAAAGGAGTTGAGAGACCAAGTTAGAATCTTGTGTTTTTGGTGTGTTTGCTTATTTTTAGGAGGCAGCCTAGGATGGGAGTTTAGGATAAGGGCTCTAGAACCAGACTACCTGGGTTAAAATTCCAACTCCACCAATTCTAGCTGTGTGTTCTTGAGCCAGCTGCTTAACCTCTTTGTGCCTTAATTCTGTCAACTGTAAAAATGTGGATGACTATCTACTTCATGAGGTTATGAGGATTCAATGGTTGAATATATGTAATGATCTCAGACACATGCCATATAAGAATTTCCTATTAAAGTTTTCAATTAAGAATGTTAACCTCTTTAAGTGTATTCAAGTTTTCAGGGCTAAATTGCTATCTGAGAAACATGTCAGAAATTATCATAACAATTCGTTACTCAGGAGGATGGGAAAGGAGTGAGGTATGGTGGGTTTGGGGAAGGGCAAGAAAGTAACTGGGCTTCCCTGGTGGCTCAGACAGTAAAGAATTTGCCTGCCAATGCAGGAGACCTGGGTTCGATTCCTGGGTCCAGAAGATCCTCCAAAGAAGGGAATGGCTACCCACTCCAGTATTCTTGCTTGGAGAATTCTATGGACAGAGAAGCCTGGCGGGCTACAGTCCGTGGGGTTGCAAAGAGTCAGACACGACTGAGCGACGAACACTTTTGACTGCTTTCAAGAAGCTAATTAGGTATGTCCAAGTAGATGAGCAGACTGAAGATAAAAACTTAGGTGTTGTTAGCATCCAGATTTCAATGGCTGATCTTAAAACAGGTCTTAAGACTCTCCAGTTGATGCCAGATGCCCTTCATTATGAATGAAATTCCCTACTATTATTCAAGTGAGAAGCTTTATCCTTGCTTCATTGTTCCTATTTACTTTTTCTCTTAGAACTCCAAACTAATGCCAGCATGTCTTTTTCCCTGTATCTTTTTTTTTTTTTTTTGCCTTCTTGCAGTGATAGACATCAAAGAGGGAGGAGATACTGGTTTGCCATCTAGGAGGGACAATAAAAGTTATTAGTAGCACACATGGAACCGAATAATGTACTTTTAAAAAGGGATGCAACAAAAAAGGGGAGTGCAAGCTTGTTTTGAAAAAGAAGAAACAGATTTTGGTGCAGTTTGATTCTGATTCATAACAAAAACTCGATGGGCATTCAGCCTTCTAGTTCACTATGTTATTGGCTGATAATGAGGTCCAGAATCATGTGTTATTATTACTTTTTATTTTTCCCAGGTTTCTTATTTTAGTAACTAGAGATGAAAATCATGTTTGAGGTACTTCTATACAGCGCTTCTTATGTGACATATTTTCATGTCACTGAAATGTATTTAAATTCTCAATATGTATGTGGGTATGTATATTAGTATATATATTTGTAATTTATTTTTGGCGGCATGGGAACTTCGTTGGCGTGTGTGGGCTTTGTGTAGCTGCAATGGGCAAGGGCTACTCTCTAGTTGTAGTGTGCAGGCTTCTCTTGTAGATCTTAGGGCTGTAGGCACACAGGCTTCAGTAGCTGTGGGTTTAGTTGCACTGTGACATGTGGGATCTTCCTGATCGAACCATGTCCCTTGGACTGGCAGGAAGATTCTCTACCACATAGCCACTAGGGAAGTTCTGATATATATGTCATGATGCTGAAGGTCATTGAAAGCAATGTCCTGCTCTTTCTGCTCAAGAGACCTTCCCGATCATGATCTGTGTTAGAAGCCTGTACTTTGCCATTTAGAAATACAGGCAGCCTTCTCTAATCTTTAAGACCAAGGATTAAAAATTAAACTTTTACAGAAAAATAATCCAATAAAATTGCAGGCTGTCTCAGTTTAGTCCGGAGAAGGCAATGGCACCCCACTCCAGCACTCTTGCCTGGAAAATCCCATGGATGGAGGAGCCTAGTGGGCTGCAGTCCATGGGGTCGCTAAGAGTCGGATACTACTGAGTGACTTCACTTTCACGCGTTGGAGAAGGAAATGGCAACCCATTCCAGTGTTCTTGCCTGGAGAATCCCAGGGATGGGGGAGCCTGATGGGCTGCCATCTATGGGGTCGCACAGAGTCAGACACGACTGAAGCGATTTAGCAGCAGTTCAGTTCAGTTTAGTTGCTCAATTGTGTCTGACTCCTTGCAGCCCCATGTACTGCAACATGCCAGGCCTCCTTGTCTATCACCAACTCCCAGAATTTACTCAAACTCACGTCTATTGAGTCGGTGATGCCATCCAATCATCTCATCCTCTGTCATCCCCTTCTCCTCCTGCCTTCAGTCTTTCCCAGCATCAGGGTCTTTTCCAACGAGTCAGTTCTTAGCATCAACTGGTCAAAGTATTAGAGTTTCAGCTTCAACATCAGTCCTTCCAATGAATATTCAGAACTGATTTCCTTTAGGATGGACTGGTTGGATCTCCTTGCAGTCCAAGGGACTCTCAAGAGTCTTCTCCAATACCACGGTTCAAATCATCAGTTCTTCGGTGTTCAGCTTTCTTTAAAGTCCAACTCTCTCATCCATATATGACTACTGGAAAAACCATAGCCTGGACTAGACGGACCTTTGTTGGCAAAGTAATGTCTCTGCCTTTTAATATGCTGTCTAGGTTGGTCATAAGCAGACTGTCTAGATCTGCCTATTTGGTTGTTATCGTGTCCCTAAATTGTGCCGTTCATATTGTGAAAAAGCAAAATCTCATGATAGACTCTTTTGGGGACATTTGATTAAAGTTCTGATTTTGGTTGGTGTCCTCAGTCACTATGCTCATTGTTGTTGACTTTTTCTTTCTGCTTATCGATTCCTTGGACCACCTATACTTTCCCCTATAGCTGTCAATCTGAAGTGGTTTTCTTCTAAGAAATGCCGGGTCACTGTCTGGGGAGCGAGCATTAAACACTTCTATGAGACAGTACAGTGATTGTATTCTGAAAGCCTTTTATGGATGGAAGTAGCCTAGAAGTGGTTCCTTCATCTTATTTTACTTGGCTTATTTATCATCTTAGTCTTCAAACCAAGCAATCTTTATATCCGTCTTAGTGGGTGGTCTCAGGTTTGGACTAGTTGACTTGGTGGGACTTTCAGAAATGTTAAGAACTCTTTTGGATCACTTACCTACTCAACATAATGGAAACATGACACCAAGCCCTGAAATTGCAATTAACTTACGAGAATAATGAAAAGGAGGACTTAACAAACAGAGAACATTCACTACCGGGTGATAGTTTAGCTTTTAAAACTTATGCTAAAGAAATCACTAACCACAGCCATAGCAGCAATGTTTTTACCAGAACAGACCTAATTAATTCCTTGGCTATTAAACCCTTCAGGCAACAACCCTTCAGGAGCCATATAACAAGGAAGTGGGAAACGAGTGATGGAAAAGTTTCCCTTTTTCGCCTGACAGCATTACCAGTCATATTTTTTCCCCACTCCTCTGAGTAGCAAACCATAAGTTGCAGAAATGGTTAGGGGAAAATGTTAAAGTATTAAATAGTCCCTAGAGGGCTATTAAAGTAAAAATTCTATCTGCATATTATAGAATTAAGTGAGTCCAAGGAAAGCATTAGTTCTTAATATTCCTCCAGGAGTTCTTTTGTTACATTAACTTCCCACGAAGAAGACTTAATGAAGAGTTTCTGAGCTTGGCTGGAAAGAAGCAACATGGCTCTGACTGTTTTTCTTTCCAAAAGATGATTTTTGAAACAGGGACATTTATTTTTCCTTTGGAATTGTGTACACAGTTGCTTCTCCAAGAATGCCCAAACTGAACATCTTTTCCCCTTATTTTCCTTCTGATTTGGGGGCATACAATCATTTGCCTTCCATAACCACAGATGGGTAAAAATTGTCCCCTTTTTCTTAGTATCCTTAAGTTCTTGCCTTGGTTCAGTTTTAAGCCGCATTGGAATAGGGAGTCACTGTTCGCGGCTCCTGGCTAGGGAATCTGCAGTTTCTTTGGTTTTTCATATTAAACAGTCTTTAAATGGAGGAGGTGAGTATCAGTGCCTTCACTGTGTAAATAGAAAAGGCCCGAGATTACATTGAGCTCCATGCCTGCCCAAGGCCCCTCCTCTGAATGTTATGGATAAGAACAGTGCCTGGCTTTGTAAAGCCTTGACAACTTGTAAGGTATAGTGACATACTTTATATCATTGCATCTTGATAACCCTTTGAGGTAAGCATGGTAGAGATTACTGTGTTCTCTTATAAAGTGAAGAAATTGAGGCTTGGAGAGATGAAAATAATTCCTAAGTTCACTCATCCAGTAAGTAAGAGAAGCAGGAGATCTAAAACTCAAGCTACTGAAGCTGTTCTAGGTACCCCCATCCCATTGTTATTCAGTTACTAAGTTACGTCCGACTTTTTGTGACCCTGTGGACTGCAGCACACCAGGCCTCCCTGTCCTTCACTATCTCCCAGAGTTTGGTCAAACTCATGTATGTTTGAGTCCATGTTGCTGTCCAACCATCTAATCCTCTGTTGCCCCTTCTCCTCCCCTTTGATCTTTCCCAGCATCAGGATCTTTTCCAATGAATTGGCTCTTTGTATCAGGTGGCCAAAGTATTGTAGCTTCAGCATCATTCTTTCCAATGAATATTCAGGGTTGATTTTCTTTAGAATTGACTGGTTTGATCTCCTTGCTGTCCAACGGACTCTCAAGAGTCTTATCCAGCTCCACAGTTTGAAAGCATCAGTTCTTCATTGCTCAGTCTTCTTCATGGTCCAACTCTCAAATCCATACATGACTACTGGAAAAACCATAGCTTTGACTATATGGACCTTTGTCAGCAAAATGATGTTTCTTTTAAATGATGTTTTTAATACACTGTCTAGGTTTGTCATAGCTTTCCTTCCAAGGAGCAAGCATCCTTTAATTTTGTGGCTGCAGTCACCATCTGCAGTAATTTTGGAACCCAAGAAAATAGTCTCACTTTTTTCACTTTTCCCCATGTATTTGCCATGAAGTGATGGAACTGGATGCCATGATCTTAGTTTTTTGAATGCTGAGTTTTAAGCCAGCCTTTTCACTCTCTTTCACCCTCATCAAGTGTCTCTTTAGTTCCTTTTTGCTTTCTGCCATTGGAGTGGTATCATCGGCATATCTGAGATTGTTGATCTTTATCCTGGCAGTCTTGATTCCAGCTTGTGATTCATCCAGTCTGGCATTTCACAGGATGTACTCTGCATTTAAGTTAAACCATATTAACTCTATGCCACTCTTCTCTGCCTCCTCCACTGCAACAGGGTTTTAAGGGACCCGGAAAGATACAACTGTAGTATAAATGAAAGTGATGCAACAGATTTGGGAATGAGAAGATGGGGGCTCAAGGTACCCTTTCTAAGAGTTCTGCTTCTTAGTGACATTGGACCTTTTAGTCAAGTGATTTTGCTCATCTCCAAGAGGAGCATGCTACTTGCCACAAAAAAAAAATCCCACAGTGTTATACTCCAGTTTCACAAGCATTCTTCTGACTTGTGGGTTGAAAAATCTGATTTGTCTTTACTATTCTCTTATGAAGGACTCTTTCTATTATTTTTCTAATATTTTTCTATTATTTTCTGTAATAAGTCAAGAAAATCATAACTTTAGTCCTGAAAAACACAGCTAACTGAATGGAATGATTCTTCTCTATTGATTATAATAATAATCATAACAGTTTCTAGATGTTTTTGAATAATACATATGGTAGTACCTTATTGATGCTACATGCAAAATGGAAATTTCAAGGAACAAGGCAAAAATGCCCTGGGCATGTATCTGGAGAAAAGATACACACACCCTAGTGTTCATAACAGTGCTATTTACAATAGCCAAGATGCCTAAGCAACCTAAATATCCACTGATAAATAAATGGATAAAGAAGATGTGGTATGTATATACAATGTAATATTACTCAGCCGTTAAAGAATGAAACAATGCCATTCATCATGGATGGACCTAGAGATTGTCTTCAAGGATCTTGTGCTATAGAGAGAAAATTACATGTTGATATGGATATGACCCGCTAATGATTTAAAAAATCCTTACGATTGGACTTCCCTGGTGGTACAGTGGATAAGAATCCACCTACTAATGCGAGGAACATGGGTTCAATCCCTGGTCCGGGAAGCTTCCACATGCCGTGGACCAACTAAGCCCTCGAGCGACAACTACTGAAGCCCATGCACCCAGAGCTTTTGCTTTGGAACAAGAGAAGTCACCTCAATAAGAAGCCCATGCACCACAATGAAGAGTAGCCCCTGCTTGCCATAACTAGAGAAAGCCCTTATGCAGCAACAAAGACCCAGCACAACCGAAATAAAGAATAAAAAATAAAAAACTCTTGTTATAAAAATCTTTATGATGAATTGTTCTTTTACTGCACTGCCAGAATTTATTTGATAGCATTTAAAATGTTGGCATCCTATTCATCAGTGAAATTTGCCTAGTTTTTCCTTCATTATGTTATGTTAATAAGAACATGATAATGCATAAAATGAATTCTGTGGTTGAGAATAAATAACATAAATTAGGAATTATTTGTACTTTAAACAGTAGAGATAATCCAGCTGCTATATCATCTGGGCCTGGTATTTTTTGAAAAGTGGTAGACCTTGGCTTTCCAATGTCTTTTGGGATTATTAATCTTTTCAAGCTTGCTACTTCCAATTTGGTCAAATACAGTAGTTTTTATTTTGGTAAAGTCAACTATTTTCTCTGCATTTTCAAATTGATCACTGTCTTAGTTTGAAGACCCCAGAAAAGAGAGGCTGAAGCCAGGGTCGAGTGCTAATGGTTTATTGGGAGGTGCAATCCTGGGACAGTGAGAGGTGAGGAAGGAAGTGCAGGTTGGTGCTCCCTGCCTCCTGAAAGGAGAAGGCTGTGTCACTCAGGGCAACTCCAGACGGGCTCTCCAAAAATAAGTATAGGATAGTTTGTTGCAGGAAGGAAGGGAGGTGGATTTATCTGCCAGTTCCCTCTCATCTCATTGCTCTTGTTGGTCAATATTTGCTACATGGGGAGCTCACTCTCTGCCGTTCCAGACTGCGTCACCTGGCCTCTTTGGCTCTTGCTGCAGAAGCCAGATCCCACCGTGTGGGATGCAATTTTGGGGAATATTCATTGGGGTCAATGGTAGGAGGAATCGGAGCCTACGTGGGTCTGATTGAGTAGTGTTAAGAGGACTAGAGCTTCCGGGGCTTCTGGCATGATGGGGAGAGGTGAGGAAGGGCGTATTTCCAGGGCCTGGCACGGGCCTCAGGAGACGATGGAGTGATCTGAGATGCCTGCTGATGGGGTGGTGTTGGTGACAGCTGCAGTGGCTGCTGGGTCATTGAGGACTCCAGAAGAAGGTTCAGTCTTGTCAATCTGAGGGGACCCACAAATTGTATCTGCAACATTTCCATAGACTTGCATCTATACTCATGTGATTTTAAAATCATTAAAATCTGATTTTTTATCATAATTAAAAATAAAGCCCTGCGGTTATTACTTTCTGTCTTGTGTGTATATGCTAAGTTGCTTCAGTCTTATTCAACTCTTTGCGACCCCATGAACTGTAGTCTGCCAGGCTCCTCTGTTCATGGGATTCTCCAGCCAAGGGTACTGGAGTGGGTTGCCATTTTCTCCTTCAGGGTATCTTCCTGACCCAGGGATCGAACCTGAGTTACTTAGGTCTCCAGCATTGATAGGCAGGTTCTTTACCACTAGCACCACCTGGTAAGCCCTTCCCACCTCCCCCTCCCCCTGCCTTTTTTATCTTAATATTGTTTATTTTTGCTGTTTCTTTTTCCATTAATCAAGTTTGCCAGGGGTATATGCATTTAAAAAATACTTGCAGAGAAACAGTTTCTATATATTCTATATATTCCTTATTGCTTTCTGAAAAATTATCTGATTTCCTTATTTCAGCTTGGCAGTTGATGTTACATTTTAAATTTCTTACATTTAGAGCTTATTACTATTAGGAAATATTAAAGCTTTTAATGGTATAATTTTGGTTTGGCATCATGATGTTACCTATGGTCCGTTGGTTTTAGCATCAGTAGTCTCCTTTTTGTTACTTTTGAGACAATTTGCAATTATAATTTTGAAATTAACAAGGTCCCTCTAAACTAATAATTTCTGATCCAAACAGTGGCACCATTTAGTTTCTTTAGAAAGACTTAGGTGTATTTATAGGCCTTCCTGAGACTCTTGAATAAAACTTTAGGATCCTAGGATCCTAAACCCTAGGATCCTCTAAAGATAATTCATAATAATGATAATTTACTAAAAGTACTTGACATAACCCTAATCCTGTTCTGGGTCAGTGGACATAACCCTGACCTTCTCTGGAGAAATGATCCCTTGCATTGTCTCCCAGGTTCGTGACCACTGACTTCTCATTGATCTCAGTGTTCTAATCCCACAGTGGTTTTCACCCTGTAGATGTTTTGACCTTGCTGAAATGAATATGTGCATTTTAATAAGTCTTGTATAGATATCGATGACCTTTCATTAATTTCATCAATAAAGTAGTTTTTGGAGTAAACTCTTTTAAGCAAATTAAATTTGTATCCACTCTAGCCTTGCTGCTTATGGTTAGTAAGCCAGTCTTATCTCTCATGATAAAGTGACTCTGTTGGCCTCCTCCACTCTGGATCCCATAATCTCTATTGAAAGAGTAGGGCCCGTTACACAGACAGCTTTCACATTTATCTTGATCCACAGAGTCCAGCCATTATACTGATTTCCGAAGACCTCAGCATTTATTTCTCAGTGCTGTGGTAAAGACATGGGGCCTTCTTGGGAGACCTAATTGGGAACAGATATAATTAAGTTGCATGTGATAGCTGTCTCTCCAGATTTCTGTTTTTTCTACTACATATAATCTTGTATCTCAGCCTCATTTAGGAGGCCATGATTGAGTCCAGATTTGAGTTAAACCACCAAGAAAACAAGCAACCTGGGTCACCCAGAATTAGTATATTGGCACCAGCATTTTTGCTATTTGTCTCTGTATTTTTGTCTTGAGTAAATCTAACATAATGTTCTTCTCCCTCTAATCTACCATCCCCAGAATCTGTTTTCACACGTATTCTTGGTGTTTTTTCTAATAGAATTTAACCAATTCTTGCGATTTTTCCTTTTTTGTTGTTGTACACTCATGGTTTGATTTTGTAATGTACGTCAAAGGACATGCTGGAGTGTATATCCAGTTTTAGGTATAGAAGCAATTTAGAATGGGACAAGGGGAGAATTGGCACCCCTTGAGAAGGATCTTGCCTAGGTGAGGTGTTTACAGTCAAGCCACCTATGGTGGGCTCAGTGGTGAAGAACCCGCCTGCCAGTGCAGGAGATGCGAGTTTGATCCCTGGGTTGGGAAGATCCCCTGGAGGAGGAAATGGCAGTCCACTCCAGCATTCTTGCCTGGAAAATACCCATGGACAGAGGAGCCTGGTGGGCTACAGTACATGGGATTGCAAAAGATTCAGACAGGACTGACCACTCACACACTCCTATAGCAAGTTAGTAACAGACTGGTCTTAATGGCAGAGTGAACAGCTTTGTCTGGCAAGGGAAAATGAGTGGTTTTACATTAATTTTGGGGATACTGATGGTCTCCATTGGAGCTCTTAGGATTGCATTCTTTCTTGATCAGTTCCCTCACTTGTATCAAGAGAAGGACTGTGAAATCAACCTGCATGGCCGTGGTGCAAATTAAGGTCATCTTCTGTGTTTGACTTCAGTGATCTCAGCCTTGCAACATAGAAGAGACTCTTTCTTAGGGTGGTAGTCATAAAAACCCCTTATTTGATGATTGTACCCAGAGCTAAGAATTTTATTTATTTTTTAAAGAGTTTATTTTGGCCAAACAGTTATGGGATCTTAGTTCCCCAACCAGGGATCGAACCCACAGCCCTTGCATCGGGAAGCATAGAGTCTTGACCTCTGGACCCGCAGGGAAGTCCCAAGGTAAGAATTTTAAATACTGAGCTTGCCATTTTCTCTCTTTAAGCTTTCCTGGGAGGCAACAGGGATCATGTAGTCTTTTGCTAATAGTAGATGCCACATTGTGACTCACAACAGGTAGTCGTGTAGGTCACACTTTTGCCCCGTGTAAAGTGAACTACTGGTCCTTTAAAAGTCTTAGGATCTTTGCTACCTTCAAACCCAGTTCAGGGAGAAAATCATTCACATTTCTGTTTCTTTGGGGGTCTGTTGACTGTAAACTCTTTGGCACCACTAACTCTGGTTTAACTTTGAATCCTCTCGCTAGTTTTAACAGAAAAGGCTTTATTAAAGGTATATAAAAAGTATTAGGTAGCTCACAGAATCTTGGGGATGGTCAGATAATCAGGCTTTGACATGAAAATACAAGTAAATTTCACATTGTACCAATTATATCTAAAGGAAATTTAGCTTGTCCCTGCTACAGGGGCCTAATATCATTCCCTTTTACCCTGAAGATAATTTCCAAGGAAGACAGTTGTGTAGAAATATGTATGAAAGGGTTTCCTTAATCCTTTTGGCTCATGTTACTAGTTTGAAAGTCAGGCAAAGATATTAAAACTGAAAGGTAAATCCTGTACTCTCTCCTAATTGGCAAAGAACACTGCATTAAATGTTTTATAAACATTATGCTGTAACAAAGCCAGCGACTTATACATTTGTTCTTTGTTTTTGCCTGAAAAGACCAGCAGTCTATTCTGGTTTACCTTTGGGTGAACTTTTGTTTTTGATAGTAAGCAGACTTTGTGCTCTGAAGTTCCAGGGTTGGTGTTTCACTTCTGCTTTTTAACGAAAATAATTACTGTAATCTTTTTGTTTTTTTTCAGCTCTGTTAGCTGTTAGTAAAAAGATAGAAACCAAATTCCTGTTCAATACAAAATTCTTCAGTAAATGGAAATTGGCAAGGAACTGTTCTCTATACTTCTTTCAAAATGCCCTTTTGAGTCCCAGGCCTAGGGTTTCAGAATTTTTAAAAATACCCAGGCACTTGATGACTTCAGGTTGAGTGACCATGGTCTCAGCATTCAGAGCTTTCAGACAAAGGAACTCTGCTTTTATTAGAAAATATCCTTTCAAATAAGAGGAAATAAAAATGAAAGGAAGGCCTAACTATATGGGCTGTTTATTCTGACTCGGTTGGTCAGATTGGTTCTATTTGTTCCTTCCCTCCTTATTTGCTGATGCTTAATCCCCAATAACATGTAGTCTGTTCTTTTAGAAGCACACCATCATTTTAGAAAGTGTACCCAGTTGAGGAAATGTAAACTCATGCAGAATCTTTATTTAATATGCCATGAGTTTAATATCCTGTAGATGTTCCATCTCCAGTCAGGATACCCTTCAAGAGACTGATCTCAAGTCACTGTTTATAAGCTTTCTGATGACCTCAGTTAAAAATCCCTAATGGTGACTCTTTGGTTATGAATGGATTAGTCTGAAATTTGAGCTTGTAAGAGTAAGGTGAGGAAGAAAGCTGTAAATAGCAGAGGACTACATTGGATTTGGACTTTGTTGCTAAGTGTTGGTGAGAATCAGAAGGATGCATAGAAGCTTTTCCCCATCCCCAGTTTTTGGGCTCCAGAATCACTGCAGATGGTGACTGCAGCCATGAAATTAAAAGACGCTTGCTCCTTGGAAGAAAAGTTATGACCAAGCTAGACAGCATATTAAAAAGCAAAGACATAACTTTGCCAACAAAAGTCCATTTAGTTAAAGCTATCGTTTTTCCAGTAGTCATGTATGGATGTGAGATTTGGACTATAAAGAAAGCTGAGCACCAAAGAATTGATTCTTTTCAACTATTGTGTTGGAGAAGACTCTTGAGGGTCCCTTGGACTGCAAGGAGATCAAACCAGTCAATCCTAAAGAAGATCAGTCCTGGGTGTTCATTGGAAGGACTGATGCTGAAGCTGAAACTCTAATACCTGCACGTTTGTGTGTGATAAACAAGGATAAGCTTAGTGTACATAAAAATGAGTGGACATTCTGTTTTATAGATAGAGGAACAGATATTAGCAAAGTTAGATAACTTGACCAAGGTCATGTGACTGCTAAGTGAGAGATAAGGTTTGAATGCAACTCCAAGTTCAAAGCTTTATTTTAAACCACCATGGTATAACTGCTGCCCTTGTGCATTAAGACTGCTTCCTGTTCTGTGGGGCTGAGAGTATTAATGGTAGGGACTGAGCTATATTTGGGGAAATATTCCTTTCACAAAACTTGGGAGAACTCCACCGATACTCAGAGCTCCATCCTTAATGCCTTAGCCCTCAGTTCACTGGGGTTCCCTGATGGCTCAGAGAGTCAAGAATCTGCCTGCAATGGAGGCGACTTGGGTTCAATCCCTGGATCAGGAGGATCTCCTGGAAAAGGAAATGGCAACCTACTCTGGTATTCTGGTTTGGAGAATCCCAAGGACAGAGGGGCCTGTTGGGCTACAGTCCATGGGGTTGCAAAGAGTCAGACACAACTGAATGACTAACACTTTTACTTTCAGTTCATTAGTTGGAAGTAGAAATTGTTTTCTTGAAAAGTTAAAAATCTCAGGGCTAAAAACTCAAGTTAATAAACTTCTTACCAACATATAGCTATGTGCACGCCTTTTGGATTCAGAAAATTTTTAATTTAGGCCAACTTGACATGAGCAAATGAAAAATATATAGCTACCTAGGTGAAGAGTCACCCTTTCTTTGAAGATTTTCAGGTTAAAGCACCCCCTTCAGGTCTGGTCTTATGATTGGTAAAAGAATGTAATTGTTTACAGGGTATGGTATGAGAGGTATTCTGAACACACAGATACCCTGTCCCCCAAACTTTCAAAGCGTTGTTATCATTTCTGAAATTTTACCATTAGAGATTCATTCCTTTGAGATGTTATAGCTTTTTAGACTCCATGAATGATCTATTTAAAAGTAAAGACTCATGTGTGTGAAAACCAAAGGGGGAACAGCTTAAGGACATTGCTGATCCCTGAGGGGGTTGAATTGGCGGGTAGCTGAGAGCAGCCCCCGAGGACTGAGACTGACCAAGCAACAAGGAGAGAGGCACGGTTCTCTGGAATGGAGGATAACCCCCTTCCAGCCTGAGACCCTTGGCTCCACGCCTCCTAAATGTATCTTCCACAAGCGCCAAGGTTCTTTCAATTTTACTTGGAAATGTACTGTTTGCTTTTCACATCTGTTTCCATATTTTCATATAATTGCTCCCTAGCTCTGTAGAGAAACATGTTTTTGTTTCAGACTTGCACGTATGTACTCATCCCAAAGGGGGGAAAAAGAATAAGTGTTATTCCCGTTCAGTCGCGTCTGACTCTTTGTGAGCCCATGGACTGTAGCCAGCCAGGCTCCTCTGTCCAGGGAATTTTCCAGGCAAGAATACTGAAGAGAGTTGCCATTTCCTTCTCCAGGGGATTTTCCCAGTTCAGAGATTGAACCCAGATCTCCTGCATGCACTCATCCCAAACCCCACCGCTAACGCAAGAGCAGAGATAGTCTCTTGGACCTCAGTATCTAGTATAGCACAGCTTAGAGGTCCGGGTTCAGACTTTTATGTCCTTTCTTGAATTCTGGCGATAACTGAGCAAGGAGATGGAGTGACTTTGTGAACGATGCAGTTAGGAAGTGGCAGAGGTTAGTGTTTCTGTCTCTGAATCCAGCACTGTATTCAGGACCGCAGAACAGGGTTAACAGACAGATTTAACAAACCTGTTAAAAGGAAGGAAGCAAAAGTGGCAGGGCCCAGGAGATAAGCTTTTCCTGTTCCATAACTTCTCCCTTGGTGTGTAATAAAAACTAAACTTTTATTTCCTTCTAATCTGATTTTTTCCCCCTGGAACTCTGGAGGGAGAGCGTTCCAATTGCCTAAAACTTTGTTTCATTGAGTATTTCTCTCCTTAAACTAGTAGAATCAGATAGGAGAGGGTCAGCCAGGCTGAACCTTCCTGTCCAGCTTAGTCTCTAGAGGGAATGCTATTTTTTTTCAAGTTTTTTTCTTTTTTTTTTTATTGAAATATACTTACTTTACAATGTTGTATTAGTTTCGGCTGTACAGCAAAGTGAATCAGCCATGTGTGTGTGTGTGTGTGTCTCTGTGTGTGTGTGTGTCCCCTCTCTTTTGGGTTTCCTTTCCATTGAGGTCACCACAGAGCACTGACCAGAGTTCCCTCCGCTATACAGTAACTTCTTATTCCGTTCCGTTCAGTCGCTCAGTCGTGTCCGACTCTTTGTGACCCCGTGGACTGTAACCTACTAGGTTTCTCTGTCCGTGGGATTCTCCAGGCAAGAATACTGGAGTGGATTGCCATTTCCTTCTCCAGGGGATCTTCCCGACCCAGGGATCGAACCCGGGTCTCCCGCATTGGAGGCAGACGCTTTAACCTCTGGGCCACCAGGGAAGCCCTATGTGGTAATGTATACATGTCAGTCCCAGTCTCCCAATTCATCCCACCCTCCCTTCCACCCCACCTTCCTCCCTGACCTTGGAGTCCATATATTTGTTCTCTACATCTATGTCTCTGTATCTAGTTTGCAGATAGGTTCATCTGTACCATTTTTCTAGATTCCACATGTATGTGTAAATATACCTGGTGAAAATCATAATTCCAAAAGATTCATGAATCCCAATGTTTATTGCAGCACTATTTATGTTAACCAGGATATGGAAGCAACCTAATGTTCATCAATAGAGGAATGGGGGAAAAAGTTCTGGTACATATATATATACACAATGGAATATTACTCAGCAGTAAAAAGAAAATGTGTGCCATTTGCAGAGACGTGGGACTGCTGCTCTTTCCTGATTGAAGCCACTGCAGGGACACCCTTGCAAGTGGCAGTGTCTGTACAGAGGGCTTAAATTTGCCTTTCAAGCTATGTTTGATTTTTTTGAAAACAGAACTGTGGCAGAATTTTCCATTTTATTTGAAATCAATTCACTACTGTAATCACTTGGTGTTGCTCTTGCTTAAGAAAAGAAATAGTTTCATACTTTATTAGTTACACTGCAGCAGTAATTCTGCGGGAAGGCCAGTCTGGGACAGTTTGTGTTCAGAGAATGTTTGTTTTTCGCCATGAGTGTGTTATCAAGCTCCTTAGGTTAGCCAGCGATGATTTAGGGGACCCAAGATCCAAGTTTTTCTTGGCTCCTCTGTCTTCCCTCATTCATCCTCTATTGTTCTCTCCACTATCCTTGTTGGGTCTTTGGGCTGAGCCTGGAGTCATACTGGTTAATGACTTGCTGCAAATGGATTTCTGACTACATTTCACAGTGAAATTGAACTGGAGGGTTTTGGAGTATGTTTATTTTACAGCTGCCCTTGGCTCTTACTATCCAAATGAACATTAAAAAAAGTAGTCAATTATATGACTAATTTTTTTGAGATTGCCATCCAGCTGAGAGTTCAGTCAGCCTTAAAAAAATACCATAGTTTTGAAAACATATCCCATTTGGGTACCAGAAGGCACCAGAGCGCTTTGGGTCATGTGTTAATTTTGTATTAAAAAATCAATCTTCACACACTCTGATTTTATTGAGGTCCAAATGAAAATTCCATTTCCATGACTGTGGCTTGCATTCCATGAAAATTTGCATGCTTTTTCTGTTTTCCTGCTTTTTCATGGATATGTTTTTAAATCATCGTGGTTTTTAAATCATTTAATTCTGGAAGAACCCAAGTGATAAAAAGCTGAAATTGCTTTATATTCTACCATCTGTTTTACTATTTGTCTTCTGTAGTGAGAACGTTAAATTGAGCTTTCCTATTTCTCTTTAAGGCTCTGATTTAGTGAGCGCTGGGAAG
Source organism: Cephalophus harveyi (assembly GCA_006410635.1). NCBI lineage: Eukaryota > Metazoa > Chordata > Mammalia > Artiodactyla > Bovidae > Cephalophus > Cephalophus harveyi. Next base: position 50,180 of record SJYT01074620.1, on the reverse strand, counting down.
AGATAAACCATATGTAGGTCTTTCTCTGGCCAGTAAGGCTTAGTTGCCAAATATTTTATGATGGTCTTCTGTTGAGCAGTAAGTTATGTGGGAGGGAAATTCATCAGTCTTTAGTCCCAATTTGTGTACAAACTGTATAGTAAAACATTTATGAATATACCATGTGATAAAATGAAGTTACTTATGTGGTAGATTGGAGAAGGCAATGGCACCCCACTCCAGTACTCTTGCCTGGAAAATCCCATGGACAGAGTCGCCTGGTGGGCTGCAGTCCATGGGGTCCCTAAGAGTCGGACATGACTGAGTGACTTCGCTTTCACTTCTCACTTTCATGTATTAGAGAAGGAAATGGCAACCCACTCCAGTGTTCTTGCCTGGAGAATCCCAAGGACGGCGGAGCCTTGTGGGCTGCCATCTCTGGGGTGGCACAGAGTCAAACACGACTGAAGTGACTTAGCAGCAGCAGCAGCATGTGGTAGATACCATTTGAATGGGATTTCCCTCTGTTTACTTATTTGATGTACTATCAAGATGGTTAATCTTTTTTTAAACTACTTAGAAGGGAGACAAAGGAAAACTCATAAAAATAGGATTGCTAAGCATGTTACTTCACTATGGCCGTACAACAGGCAGTGAGGTTTGACTCTGGACATATGGACCAAAAGAAGACAGCTGCTAGATGCTATAAAACAGTTAAATTCGCCATCTGGTTTGCAAGATGGCTGATTTGCTGAAAATCTGGAGTAAATGCCATGCCCCAGGTAGTTGACAAATATGGCGGGTCCCTTTGGTTCTAGAGCATAAAGTGTGGTCCTAAGGACCAAAGAATTAAACTCTTTTAAAAGCAACAGTACGTGTGGGACCTGGAGAAAGCCCACGCACAACAATGAAGACCCAGTGCAACCAAATATAAATAAATAAATAATTTTTAAAAGATACTTTAAAAAGTAACAGTAAAAATGGGACAAAGATAAAAACAATACCACTTTACTTATAATTCGTTCTACAGGGTAGGGGGAGATTGGGGGGAAGGGATAGTTAGGGAGTTTGGGATCACCATGTATACATTGCTATATTTCAAATGGATAACCAACAGGCACCTACTGAATAGCACAGGGAACTCTGCTCAATGTTATGAGGCAGTCTGGATGGGAGGGGAGTTTGGGGAGAATGGATACATGTGTATGTATGGCTGTGTCCCTTCGCTGTTCACCTGAAGCTATCACAACATTGCTAATCAGCTTTACTCCAATATAGAATAAAAAGCTTTTAAAAAAATAAAATTTGCTCTGTGTGGTTTCTAAAAGTGATTTTTTATATCTTTAAGGATCTGGCAAAGAATAGCAAAATCATAGGCCTAGTTTAAATTGAAACAACAGTGAAGTGAAATGAAACACAAATACATTTGTTAGAGTCAAAACTGGCCTAATAATAAGACTACAACTGCATCTGATGTTTCTTCCTTTTAAAAATTTTATTAAAAGCACTTTTTATTGGGTATAGTTGAACTAAAATATAAAGTTTCAGGTGTACAACAGAGTGACTCACAATTTTTATAGGTCATGCTCCATTTATTGTTATACAATACTGAGATATATTCCCTGTGCTGTATATATGTCCTTATAGCCTATTTTCGGAGAAGGCAATGGCACCCCACTCCAGTACTCTTGCCTGGAAACTCCCATGGATGGAGGAGCCTAGTGGGCTGCAGTCCATGGGGTCGCTGAGTCAGACACGACTGAGCGACTTCACTTTGACTTTTCACTTTCATGCATTGGAGAAGGAAATGGCAACCCACTCCAGTGTTCTTGCCTGGAGAATCCCAGGGATGGGGGAGCCCAATGGGCTGCCGTCTGTGGGGTCGCACAGAGTCGGACACGACTGAAGGGACTTAGCAGCAGCAGCAGCATAGCCTATTTTATACACAATGATTTGGATTAATATCTCTTACCCCCCTACTCCTATTTGCCCCTCCCCTTCCCTCTCCCTCCAGTAACCAATAGTTTGTTCTCTCTGAGTCTGTTTCTTTGTTCTAGTCACTAGTTGTATATTTTAATCTCCACATATAAGTGATATCATGCAAATTTCTGACTTATTTCATGAAGAATATTCCCCTCAAAGTCCACCCATGTTGTTGCAAATTGCAAAATTTTATCCTTTTTTATGGCAAAGTAGTATTCCCTTGTGTATATGTATGCCACATATTCTTTATCTGTTCCTCTGTTGATGGACCCTTATGTTGCTTCTGTAACTTGGCAATTATAAATAATGCTGCTCTCAACATTGGAGTGTGTGGTATCTGGTATTCCTCCTTTTGAAGAAGTAATTTTATTTAGCAAAACTGTAGTTTTACTTTAAAAATTATTTTTAATTTAAGTTTCAATTGAGATAGAATTGACATATGACAATTGTTTCAGGTATAGAACATAGTAATTCAACATTTTTATGTATTGCAAAATGATTACTGCAGTAAGTCTAGTTAACATCCACAATCACGTGGGTATAAGCTTTTTTTCCCTCATGATGAGAACTTTTAGGATTTGCTGTCTTCAGTGTTCAAGTATACAGTATAGTATTATTAACTATGGTCAAAATGTTATATATTACATCCCCAAACTTACTTATCTCTGGAAGTTTTTAACCTTTGACCTCTTTCACCCATTTTGTTACACTGCCCCCCCTCCCCTTGCCGCCACCATCATCTATCTGTTCTCTGTATTTGCAAACTTAATTTTTTTTTTTTAGATTCCACATGTAAGTGAGACCATATGGTATTCGTCCTTCTCTATCTGACTTATTTTACTTAGCATAAAGCCAAAGATGGAGAAGCTCTATACAGTCAACAAAAACAAGACCAGGAGCTGACTGTGGCTCAGATCATGAACTCCTTATTACCAAATTCAGACTCAAATTGAAGAAAGTAGGGAAAACCGCCTGACCATTCAGATACGACCTAAATCAAATCCCTTATGATTATACAGTGGAAGTGAGGAATAGATTTAAGGGCCTAGATCTGATAGATAGAGTGCCTGATGAACTATGGAATGAGGTTCGTGACATTGTACGGGAGACAGGGATCAAGACCATCCCCATGGAAAAGAAATGCAAAAAAGCAAAATGGCTGTCTGGGGAGGCCTTACAAATAGCTGTGAAAAGAAGAGAGG